>JACEVL010000245.1:695000-1035000 GCA_020284085.1 Aporrectodea caliginosa | reverse complement strand
GAGATCGAGACTGACGGACAGAGACAAACAGACATAGACGGAGACACATCTGGAATTCTCTGTAACTGGAGATGAAAGAAGACGAACCAATGTTAACTTTCGTCTACGTTTCACGAGGTCTTGCCCTCTCTCGCCCTCTGCCCCCGCTTGTTTGCCTTTCCGTCCATCATCAGTCCCCACACCCCTCACGCACAGTCTGTCTTATTCACCCCACGACGGAAGGTGATCGTCGTGGGGCGAATAAGGGGGTCTGTCCGCGAGATTCGGGCGTTATAATCCAGCGCCCGTTAAAACCCCATTTTAATCAAACAATCCAGCGGGCCATTATCGCATGCGTTCACTGGCAACGTACATACTTGCTTATTATCTTCTATTATTATCATAATAATCGCGCCGGCGAATCCGCTGCACCGTGTTTGCCCAGCCTCACTGTTTACACATGGATACTGACTCCAAATCTCGACCGCCACCGGCCACCGACAGAGGGCGTGTCGCTGTCTTCGCAGTCGACGACAACGGCGCCTCTTGAAATCCAATCTCCTCGGTCGTCGTCATTGCGGCGTTGGCCGTGTGCCAGCGACAGGCCGGCGCCGCGGGATCTGTCGCCCGCGCCAGCGTTCGCGCCCGCGCCAACGAAAGCAGACGACCGACGGACGGACGGACAGAGCAGACGATCGCGAAGACGATTCGCGCCAAATGACGGGCAGTTCGTCTGCTCTGCTTCGTTGACAGACCATCGATACAGCAGAAGATCGAAAACGAAGATCCATAAGTTAGATTTTATTTCGCTGTTTACCGATTGCTGATGAACCTTCAGGTTTTCCGGTCAGACGGCGACTGTCAGGAGGAGGTGGAAGGGGATGGTGAGACGGGGACGGGCGGGAAAGGGTGGAGAGTTGGGGTGGGAGGAGTGGAGCACGAAACATCTTTGGGTTTGTTTGATGATCGTTAATCGAAAGATTAGACAGTTAAACGTAGACTTGTGTTGCTATGGTAACTGACGCATAGTTGGTTCGTTGCTTGCGCTAAAACTGCCAGCACAGAAGTGACTCAGGAAATCAAATGCATTTATTTGTTAATTAATTAATTATTTAATTAATTAATTAATTTATTGTTTGTGCTTGCGTGTCCCCGCAAGCCACCAATCTTTGGCGTGACAACAAGTTGTGCATTGTGATTGCAATTACATTGTGTTACATTAAAGATCTTCTCATGAAATTACAGTCTTTGATTTTGGTCTACGTTTGAAGTATGGGTAGAAATTTGGATCGAGATTTCTATTCCATCTGTGACCTCTAGCCAACTCAGCTATAATGTTTTTCCTATAATATCCAACTCGGATATAATGATTACACTGACCGTACACTGTCGGTGGGAAGATTAGACGGCGAGTGATGATTACTGGTCACCCGCCCTCATATGCCGAGGCTAAGAAAATGAAGTCGCTAACACTTCATACCCGTGGCTGCCTCTTTAAGCTTAAGGGACATGAGCATTGAGCAGGGACCTTGAACAAGTCCTTTCACTCGCTATTGATCTGAGTAATGTCTAGTAGTTTAATGTCGCATTTATTACATTTATTAATGTTAATAAATGCAGAAACTATATGTAGGCTAATAACATAAACTGTTTATAGTGTATGGTTGCCTCAATCCTGGAGTATCCAGAAATCGAAATGGGGGAGCGTTTGGAATACCTGTATACGTCCCATATATCTTGTCAGTCAAGGATATGCTTCGGTGGAGTGCAGAGCCATGTATAAATCCATAAGTGAACATAAAAATGAGCTGAACATTTGAATTTAAATCTCACTTATAAACCTTGAGGAGTGCGGGATATATCCTAGTGGTTAGCGTGCTAGACTGTCAACCGAGAGGTCTGGGATCAAACCCCCGCTAGGGCAGAAATTTGGTTCGTGATTTCTGCTCCACCTACGGTCCTACACCCTATATAGCCACCTCATCTATAATGATTACACTGACCTTATACACTGTCGGTGGAAGATTAGAAGGCGAGGGAGAGGATTGGCCACTAGCCCAAATATGCCAAGGCTAAGTAAATGAAGTCGCTAACACTTCATGCCTCTGGCTGATTTGAGGATTCCTTAACGGACTGTTCTTTCTCTCTTAATTCTTATACACTTTGATCTGATTATAGCAAACTGTGACATAGATAACGTGGTTGATGATGTAGATAACGTCAACACACGTGACTGAAGCTTGTTATAATTTCTGTTGAAAGCGTTTTAAAGGTGTTTAAATTAATATAACATTCAGTTTTTTTGGCGACATCTTTTGACTGACGTCGACCTTGCCTTGTAATCGAACTTCCTGGGATAAATCTACCGATTGGGAGGATTCCAACACCTTACAACAACATCTTATTATGACATCTAAGGACATTGAGTTAGATCGGGAAAATATTTTTACAGTTTTGTAACTTCTTTGGACGTCGTCCACCTAGCGATTGATTCCAACACGTTAACGACATCTTTTGGAACGTAAATTGTAAATTTAAGGCCGTTGACGTCGACAGCAAACATTACACTGTGAACAATTTTCACCGTTCGTGTTTGATGATTGTGTGCATTAATAAAGAGATCATTATCATCATCATCATCATCATCACCACCACCACCACCACCACCACCACCATCATCATCATCATCATCATCATCATCATCATCATCACCACCACCACCATCATCATCATCATCATCACCACCACCACCACCACCATCATCATCATCATCACCACCACCACCACCACCACCACCATCATCATCATCATCATCACCACCACCACCACCGCCACCATCATCATCATCATCATCATCACCACCACCACCACCACCACCACCACCATCATCATCATCATCATCATCATCATCATCATCATCGGTATTATTATACACCGGTGCTATAGAAATTGTGGATTGATTGATAATTAATGATTCTGGCATCAAAGGCCTTTCACGTCGATCTGAAGAATTTTGTGTCATTTTCACCGCTCGCTTTCATTTGACTATGTATTATTCTACGCGTAAGCGCGGATTAATTTTATATAGCAATGATTGAAAGCGTTTTAAAGGTGTCTAAATAGAAAACTTCATTATCCATTGTTTAGCGAAAATTTACGGGTTTCGTCAGAGCCGCTGTAGTAGACATATAATGAACCTTAACGAAAAATGAACATGATTAGCGTCACCCTCCTCCCTTGTCTAGGCTTAGGACTGGCACCGCCTGAAAACGTGGCAATGGTGGTTTGAACGTTCACTAATATTACCGTAGCGTCGGTCGGAAGCATTTTAAATGTGCTGTAAAGGGAACAGCGTATATTATTCAGCTTTTAACGATGTATTTTGACTGCCAAAACAGTTCACAAAGACCTTTTTCTACCGTGTATAGGCTATATACATTTGCTGTTCGAAAGTCAGTTTCCAGCCTTTTTATAATAACTCCGGTTAGGCCTACCCACATTTCATGTCAACATTGGCCGTTGACGTATCACACATTGCCAACAGGTATAGGGCCTATAGACCTACGCACCGCATGCATGCACATTAAACTAGAGCAGCTCTTGCTCTTTGAAACCATACAATTAGTTAACATATATTTGAATCTTATAATATTATCTGGCGACCGCCTTCCCTTCCTCACAGTTCTGTGCAACTGCATGTTCGATCCGTGAGGAGTGCCTGCCATGCAGTCTCACAGTAACGCTCCGTTCTCGTATACCACTTTTGATCGGTTTTGACCAGCTATTTAGCCTACCAATCTGGAAATTTTAAAAATAATTCAAATTACAATATTCCATACCGAATTGCTGTTGTGGTTTCTCGTTATACTTGGCTGTGCTCCATCTTATATTTGCGCGATCTCTGCCGCCCAGTGTCTGACGTTGCAGCGCGTCGGGTGCTTCGCTCTGAAACGAGGGGCTATCCCCTATAGCCCATGCACTAAGTCGCTTGGCTACTGCCTACTAGACAGCGCCGTGCTTTTTCGATAGTATATATAGGCCCTTCCATCTATAGTATGACCTCCCGCTTGAGCTCCGCTCTTTACTTGTGGTAACATCGACGTATATTTGGTCCACCCGACAGGGTTTTACAAGTCGCTCAAGTCCTTTCTAACTGTTTTATATTCATTTCAATAACTAACTCTAGCTCGGCTACAGCTACACGCGTGTTACTTGTAGCCATGGCAGTTGCTTTCATGACAACTGGATTTAGGGAATTAAACGAATATTGATTGATAGATTTTTCTATAGTCGAAGCTGAACTGCATGGGAGCGCTTTTGAGTAGGTTCTCGGTCCAATCTCGGATGGGGCGCTATATAAATGGTCAGAATACAATACAATACAATACAATTAGAAATTTATAGCGCGCTTTAACAAGACAAGTCTTGCACGAAAGCGCGTTTGCGCTGTGTTATTAGTCATAGGCCTATTATAGTGTAATGAGAATATCTGAGTTTTTAATATTGATTTAAATTGAATGAATGATGAATGAATACAATCATCTCTGCAGTTTAATGGCGACGCAAAGTAAATCAGAGTTACTTAAAGTTCTTTCAAATAACTTATTAAAGGTGTCCATGGATAATGGATAAATGCGGTCGATTTATGTCACTTAAAACCGCACTGTGTTTCTTTCAGTTGTCAAAAGAGAGCTGGGGAGGGAGGTCGAAATTTTCAAAGATGACAAAAAGTACACGAAGGCAGACGAAACAACTGACGATTCATGAGATATTTTAGTTTTTTTTACCCCCAACAGCTTCTTAGTTGCTTAACAGAGGGGTTTGAAGAAGAGTTAGGGGTGCTGAACCACACCCCCACACCCCACTCCCGACGACTAAAACACTGACCATGGATCCTTACATCACTATGAAGATGATTAGCATCGTCCTCCTCCTTTATCCAGTCTTGGGACTGGTACTACTCGAAAACGGTAGTAGCGGAGTTAATGTTGATTAGTAGGCTATATATATAGGATAATAGGCCTACGAAATCTCTTGGCTGACACAGTCGTTCATGCTGACCTTTTTTCTATCCCCTATACCTTAGCTGTTGGCAAGTCATCATCCATAGCAGAAGACTTTTTAATTCTCCAGTTTACCGACATCTCATGACAACATCGGCCGTTAACGTCGTCAAAATCCATGCATCATACATTAAGAATTTCACAAACAGTGTGAATATTAAACAATTTACATGCGAACGGTGAGGACTGTTTGAAATAATTTCTCCCTACGTCAGCGACCTTTGATACCTTAACACGTCGTTCAAATCGGTATTGTACGAAGCCAATATTAAAGGCCTATACGTGTTCATTACACTCTTCGACGACACGATGCTCCAGAGTGCATACACTCTTCGAAGCAAATCAGAGCAATTTAAAGTTCTTTCAAATAGCTTGAAAAAGGTGTTCACGGATGGTGGATAAATGCGGACGTGTCGTGCGCTTAACGGTATAGGCCTACTTGTCGGTTAATTCACCGGAATTAATATTTTCCTGTACCTTGTCGGTTAATTCACCGGATTTAATTCTTGCGTCTATACCTTGTCTGTTCATGCACCGGAATAAATTTCTACGCGTTTCTTTCCTTTTAAGCACCGTTTCGTCATCAGAAAGCATAAACGACACTAACCCTAACCCTGACCCTAACCGACCCTCACGGCGCGTAACACCTCAACGTAACCTATATGGACTATAAAACTTGAAGTCGTGAGGGTCGTTTAGAGTCAGGATTAGGGTTAGTGTCGTCATTATATTATATTTGTATTTGGCTATTTATAAAGCGCTTCTCACAGCAAAAGCCTTTCAGAAGCGCTCCCAGTGCGAGTAACCCGAGAGAAAAGGCAGGATTTTAGTTTCGAAAAGATGAGGAGAGACTACCAGAAAGGATGGCAGAGCGAACCGGTGGAGGAAGTCCATTCCACAGAGAAGAACCTATGCAGGCGAAGGATCTGGATTGAGCCATTGCAGTCCTGACACGAGGAACAAAAAGGTCAGCCGATCAGAGGATCGGAGAGGACGCAGCGAAGTGGCAGAGAGTGGGCGAAGCATGAGGTCGCAAAGGTACTTCGGAGCAAGACCCAGATGAGAATTAAGGACTAAAATAAGAACCTTGAATTGTATTCGGACAGATAGAGGGAGCCAGCGAAGTTCTTCAACCATGAATGTAGAGATGTGAGAGAATCGAGGAAGACGAGCAATCAGTCTAGCAGCAGCATTAAGTACTGATTGTAGAGGAGATAGCCGAACCTTATATTAGCGTGAGGGTCGGTTAGGGTCCGGGTTAGGGTCGTCATTATATTAACGTGAGGGTCGGTTTGGGTCAGGGTTAGGGTCGTCAGCTTAATTGTGCTTGAAAGTACAGACATCTATTTTACGTGGGCAAGTCATTAGGCCTACCATTGCAAATAATCATACCATTGAAAAAATTAATTCCGGTGAATTAACCGACAAGTACCCGCTTAACTCCGCATAGGTCTAATAATTAGTAAGTACACTTAACCCATAATCAATTTTTGCAAGAGAGTTTCTACAATACGGTACAAACGTGTACGTTACATTTTGCTATTACCTTAACC
Organism: Aporrectodea caliginosa; assembly: GCA_020284085.1. Lineage (NCBI taxonomy): Eukaryota > Metazoa > Annelida > Clitellata > Crassiclitellata > Lumbricidae > Aporrectodea > Aporrectodea caliginosa. Next base: position 1,028,405 of record JACEVL010000245.1, on the reverse strand, counting down.
ATTTCCGTTAAACGCAATTTTAAGCTCATTTCTCCAATTCACCGTAGCCTACAAGACTTGCACATTAATTTTTTTTAAATGGCATCGACTGCCACTCTCTCTTCGTAGCTCAAGTTCACCCCCTTACTTCAAAAAGCAGTTCAAAGATCACTATTTCACCTTTGCTTTCAAGGATTTAGAAATCTAAGTGCATCTTCACCTGGCGGCTGATAATCCGCGCCTCAGGTTCCGACTACGATGATGACGACGATGATCTTAATGATGCTAATGATGAAGACGATGACGACGACGACGACGACGACGACGACGATGATTATGATGATGATGATGATGATGATGATGATGATGATGATGATGATGATGATGATGATGATGATGATGATGATGATGATGATGATGATGATGATGATGATGATGATGATGATGATGATGATGATGATGATGATGATGATGATGATGATGATGATGATAATGATAACAACAGCAACAGCAATTGTAATAATAATAATAATAATAATAATAATAATAATAATAATAATAATAATAATAATAATAATAATAATAATAATAATAATAATAATAATAATAATAATAATAATAATAATAACAACAACAACAACAACAACAAATAATAATAATAATAATAATTAAAGATGAACATGCCAGACATCAAGCTTATCGAATCAGCGGTACGGTTCTCAATATATACATAATTATATGCATCTACCTATATAATTATAATTATATACGATTTTACATGTAATATTACATGTATGCGTATATATATATATATATCTGTATATCTATATAATATACGGCGTGTTATGAGCGAGCTGTGTGATGCGTGCTATGGCTTCGTGGCTAGGCCACCTATCGAGTGATTTAGCGTGACTCTGACGCAGCGTCCGATCTATGCTATTCGAATTCAATGGTCTGTTTCCGGTAGCGGCGCCTCTCTGTCGACCGGCGTCAGTCATCCATGATGACTGGCTGCTGCTGCTGCTGCTGCTGCTGATGCTGATGCGGTGGCTGGTGGTTGGGCGGAGGATGGGAGGAGGGGATGATTGTGACGGAAAGGGAGCGGAGGGAGGGAAGGAAGGGAGGGGAGGGACAGAGGAAGGGAGAGACAAGAGGCGAGAAGGACAGGAAGGAGGTTCAGTTTCACAGTCAACACCGGTCGTTCTCTGTCTGTCTCTTTCTGTCTCTGTATGTCTCTGTCTGTCTCTGTCTGCGTGCCGGTTGAAAGAAAGGCGCTTCATGAATAACGGCTCCGATTTACGATTCGTCTTCAGTTCAGTCACTGGCCGCTTCTTCTGTCAATCTGATTATAAAGCCAGACAGACAGACAGACAGACAGACAGACTGACAGACAGAAACACAGACAGACACGCAGGGACGCGTATACAAGCTATAATTGCGTGATGCATGCATCATGTGCCAAGCGTAAATCTATCGCCCCCCTTCCACACAAAAAACAGAAAAAGAAGAAGATCAACTTAGGAAATAAAGGCCAAACTTGTTATCTCGAATATAATATAAAATTTTGTATTTTACAGAAAATCTAAACGAAGTGTCTCTTTCTATTCTATTATAGTTTGTAGCTGAGTAACATTATTCAAATCCACTAAATAGTTTCTTCGAAGAACTCATTGCTTAAGGAAAGTAACAAGAATTTGTAAAACTAAATGTCAATATATAATGTTTAAACATTTTAATTCCTGTTGTTCTAATGGTGTCCTCTGAAATGTCTTGTGTTTTGTGAAAGAAAAAAATGTAAATTTTTAAACATTGGAACATAAATGCTGAGGCGAAAAAACTTGGCAAGAGCGGTACGTTAAGAAATCTTCGTTGAATCAGCGCATTACCGGAAAGACCCAAGGCCTATAATATATAGAGTAGACTGCGGCGAAATGTATTTGAAAATGTAACTACATGTATAATATGCTGCGCATGGAGTATGCTCCTAACCAGCAGTAAAAATTTCTGAGACTGTAAGCTTCATTCAAGATATTATTACTTTGTAAGCGTCATTGTGCAAAGTATACCAAGCATCAATCGATGGCGCAAAATTAAATGTCAGTTGAGGATATGCATAAGGTCTCTACACAGTAAACGTCTCAGAGGAAGAAGAGAAGGAAGAGGAGGAGGAGGTGGTGGTGGTGTTGGTGGTAGTGTTGTTGTTGTTGTTGTTGTTGTTGTTGTTGTTGTTGTTGTTGTTGTTGTTGTTGTTGTTGTTGTTGGTGGTGGTGGTGGTGGTGGTGGTGGTGGTGGTGGTGGTGGTGGTGGTGGTGGTGGTGGTGGTGGTGGTGGTGGTGGTGGTGGTGGTGGTGGTGGTGGTGGTGGTGGTGGTGGTGGTGGTGGTGGTGGTGGTGGTGGTGGTGGTGGTGGTGGGGAGGAGGACGAGGAGGACGAGGAAAAAGAAGAGAACGAGGACAGAGGAGGAGGACGAAGAGGAGTTGGACGAAGAGGACGAGGACGAGGACGAGGAAGACGAGCAGGAAGAAGAGGACAGAGGGCGAGACGAGGAGGACAAGGAAGAGGACGAAGATGAAGAGGACGAGAACGAGGAGGACGAGAAGGACGAGGAGACTCAAACCCGTGCACTCTTCGCGTCACTACTCACTAGGCGTCGAGCGCTCTAACCAATGGGCAACCGTGTCTGAATCATTGAGGGTAGAGTCCCATGAACGGTCAATGGCCAGCAGTGAAAATGTGTGAGGATAAAGTTTCTGTAAATCACACCATCGTTAAACGATTATTAGATTCCACGCGTATACACACGACGTTAAACTTTTTACGTGGCTTTCAATGCTGCTGAATTTCTAAGCAGACGCTGACAGCGCTGCATGCATTCCAGTATCAGCTTCCGTTTATACACTCTAACTAAACGAGCTCTATATAAACTTGGTGTATTCACGACATTAAAGAAGGTTAGTTCACTCCAGAAATCTGAATAACTTTCTGCCTCTGCTAATGCGCGCTGAGGCAGCCGAGATGTCTACCATTGTCTGAGGTTATTGTCTTGGACTGAATGAAACGGCGTCTCTAACCCGTGTAGCTTTCGACCTGTTCCACTCGCTGGCGTATTATCCCTATACACATTGAACATCTCCGCAATTCTAGACCGGAAATGCGCGGCGCATGCGCAGCAAAGACTTATGGTTTCCGGTCTCTTCGAAGTCACGTGGGTGAGCTTCTCCTTTCTCTCAGATGTCAGTGCCTCTATACGCGGTCTGCGACCATCGCAGACAATGGAGTGGAATCGCTCTGCAAGAAGACGCGTGTGCGTCGAGGTAATGCCAACAAAAACAACATCAAGAGCATTTGGAGGCGACCACAACAGCGATCCTATATATCCTCGTCTCTCTTTCTTTAATCGTCGCTCGTATAGAAACGGCGATTCGCATAATTCGACCCCATACAGACCGCAATGCAAAGCGCTGCTATACTCGTTTGTCGACCATTGTCTTGCGATGCCATCCGTGTCGGCCATTGTCTCCATACAGACCAACAACATGGCGATTCTTTGCCGAGCGGAACGACGTCTCGAACCCGCGACCCTCCGTCTCTCGGTGTCACCGCTTATGCTCACCGAACGATTGTCTTCGAGAGATCGATTACTTCCGCTGAGTCGCTTCCAGAGCATAAAAGTATACAGCGCCGGGCGCTCAAGACATGTCAGCAATTAGGCGATAAAATTTTAATAGCCGTAACTAAGCTTGCGCTCAACCAGTAGCATATATATATATATATATATATATATATATATATATATATATACATATACATACATGCATACATGCATACATACGAGACCGAGAATAATGGGTGCGAGCGCGACTAAAGGATCACTTCGCCATCTATTATAGTGGCTTGCGTTTCTGTTGGTTGGTTAGCTATATAGTTGCAATGGTGCACATGTTTAACGACATTGCAAAGATGACTATTACAGTATAGCGTCGCCCTCTTCCTTTATCCAGGCTTGGCACTGTCACTATACTGTAGTCCAAAGCCTGAATTGCTTCTGCTCCTTCTTCCACCTTTATTCGAAAGGGTATATTGGTGTATGTATGCGCGTGCCAGAGTGCATGAGTGTGCGTGCGTGTGTGTGTGACGATGGATAAAATGGGTAAAGACGAGCGTGAGAAGTGAAATATTTAATAGGAAATTCCGAATAGCAAAGACGTCATCGGAAATTTGAACGCTGTAGGAATGGTTTAGGCGGTCGTACAAAACGGAAAATGTGTGATTTAAAAAGGCGGTCAAAATCGTCTTGGAACGGACGGACGAATTAAATGAAGGACGGGCAACAGGACGGCGGACTAAAGCTCATGGACGAACATAAAGACTGAGAGACAGAAGGACGAACTAAAAGTCGGACAAGCGGAGGGACTAAAAATAAACGGATGAACGGACAAAAATGGGCGGACTAAAAGACACGGATGGACGAACAGAAGGACAGACAAACGGACAATAGGACGGACGGACGAAGAGGCGAACAAAAGGAAGGACTAAGGTTTCGTGGAAAGACTGCCGGACGGATAGATGGAGTGTTCGGTTGAAAGGAAAGGACTAATCTTGCATGATATGGCTTCGGTTGGTAACAGTTGTTTCTGGGGTGGGTAGTCAGATGGTGCATGCATGGGGCAGAGAGGAAATGAATGGGGCAATCGATGGTGGCTTTCGTAATCCTCGAAGCCATTGAGCAGTTTATCCGCATCGAAAGACCATGCATTGACACCGACGAAGAAGAAGGGAAGGAGGAGGATTGGACGGAGGACGGATCATGAGACGGTGGCAGCACCACCAGTCACACTCCCTCCTCCGCCTCCTACTCAACCACATGTATGCCCGTCAATCGTATACATACAATGGCAGCGGAATTAGCCTATGTATTATCTATCACAGTCTCTCTCTCTCTGTTTCTGTCTCTGTCTTTCAGTCTGTCTGTCTGTCTGTCTTCTCTCTCTCTCTCTCTCTCTCTCTCTCTCTCTCTCTCTCTCTCTCTCTCTCTGACTCTGAATCTCTCTGTCTCTGCCTGTCTGTCTCTGTCTCTCGATGTCTGTGTGTGTGTCTTGTTCTGTCTTGCTCTCGCTCTGTCTCTGTCTTTGTCTTTGTGTCTGTCATTGTCCTTTTCCTTGTCTGTCCGTCTGTCTGCCTTTCTCTCTGTCTGACCTTCTGTCCGTCTGTCTGTCTGTCTGTCTGTGTGCCGATCCGAAAGAAAGGCAGCGACGGAAACGTGATCGGAGAAGAATGGTCGGCAGAGGATTAGAGGTCTTCGCAGGGTTGTCATAGAAGAATAAGAAGACGAGGAGGAGGAGGTGGAGGGAGATTCGAATCTCGGAATAAGGGAAAGGGATTCCGAGAAAAAGACGAGGAATGGAGGGAGCTGGAGGGAAGAAGGAGGGGAGGATTTTGTTTCGGATGGAAGTGGAAAGTGAATGGAAAACTAACAAAAGCAGATGATGATGCATCATATGCAAATAATTATTATCTTCGCCTGTTTGAACAGAGCTATAGTCCTTCTTCTCATCGCAGCCTCTCCTTAGTTCCTTCAGTCATACTGACACCCACTGTATGTCCCCGTGAGGGTACGGTAGCCCATTGGTTAGGGCGTTCGTCTTGTAAGTTTTAAGGCGGGAGGGGGGTGCGGGCTCAACCTTCTCCTTCCGGGAAGCGGGCGCCAACAAGTTCGCATTAAAGAACTGGCGAACGAGGAATTGGATGAGAGGAAAACAAGAGAGATGGAGTGGATGCTACTGCAAGAGACAGAGCGAGACAGATAGACAGAGAAACAGAGACGGAGATATACAGAGACAGACAGATAGAGAGACGGAGAGTTATAGAGACAGAGATAGACACCGAGACAAAGATGAGAAAGCGATAGGAAGAGGAAGAGAGAAAGACAGAAGGAGACAGAGACAGTTAGAGGGATACGGACAGGAACAGGAACCGATAGAGGGGACAGGGACAGGGACAGGGATAGGGACAGGGACAGGGACAGGGACAGGGACAGGGACAGGGACAGGGACAGGGACAGGGACAGGGACAGGGACAGGGACAGGGACAGGGACAGGGACAGGGACAGGGACAGGGACAGGGACAGGGACAGGGACAGGGACAGGGACAGGGACAGGGAACAGGGACAGGAATAGAGAACGAGAACGAGTGAAATACAAAGACAGTGAAAAGGAGAAGAAGAGGCAGAGGCAGAGGCAGAGGCAGAGGCAGAGGCAGAGGCAGAGGCAGAGGCAGAGGCAGAGGCAGAGGCAGAGGCAGGAGGCAGAGGCAGAGGCAGAGGCAGAGGCAGAGAGGCAGAGGCAGAGGCAGAGGCAGAGGCAGAGGCAGAGGCAGAGGCAGAGAGGCAGAGGCAGAGGCAGAGGCAGAGGCAGAGGCAGAGGCAGGGGCAGGGGCAAGGCAGAGGCAGAGGCAGAGGCAGAGGCAGAGGCAGAGGCAGAGGCAGAGGCAGAGGCAGAGGCAGAGGCAGAGGCAGAGGCAGAGGCAGAGGCGGTGTCTTTGAAGGCGGCGGCGTAAACAAGTGAGATCGGACTACTTGACTGGGTGCGTTCAAGGGATGTTTGGGATATCATCGGACCATGAAACAACGTAACAGCCCCGACAACACTATCACCCATCGTCTAATGAACACATTACGACTTCATCGGCGGCGTAACTTCAATCCGACCCTTTCCCCTCTGCCTCTCCCACACTGACCAGCCCCAGAGGTCCTTGCCAGCCCCCAACCACCCCCTGCCCATTCTCCACCCACCCCTGCCTCCGCCCTTCTCCTCCGTCGGTTGATGGCCTGATTGATGCGGGACATGTGGTCGGCAGCGGTTAGCGATGATGCAAGCATAGATGCCAAAAGCAGAGCGACCGACCGACCGACCGACACACCTGCAGACCGACTGACAGATAGATCATCGGAAAACTGTGACATCCGACGCATCAACCGGACAGATGGTAAAATCGACGGAAGAAGACAAGCAGGGGGGGAGGGAGGAGAGAGAGAGGAAGAGACAGACAACTTCAGAGAGAGACAGACAGAGACAAAGACAGAGAAACAGAGACAGAGAGAGAGAGAGAGAGACAGAGAGACAGAGAGAGAGAGAGAGAGAGAGACAGAGAGAGACAGAGAGAGAGAGAGAGAGACAGGCAGACAGACAGACAGACAGACAGACAGAGAGAGACTGCTACATAGGGTCATACCGAGACACAAATTCAGTAAAATATATAGATACATGCATACAGCCAGACTGGCCCACAAACAGACAGAGAGCCAGACTGACCCGCAAACAGACAGACACACCGACAGACGCGCAGAGACAGATACACAGAGACAGACACACGAGCAGACAGACAGGCAACCATGCAGTGTTGTATGGATGGCGTGAAGAGGTATGTAGTCTCTGATCGCCCGTACATCGCGGTGCGAAAATCGGCGCCCTTTGAAGTTGACAACGGTGTTGTGTATTCAGCTGGCGTACAACTGGCAGCAAGATCAGCCTCAGCAGCTCAACTCCTCTTCTGATGAACTTCATCTCCTCCATCACCTATACAGCCATCATCTGCAGCCAATACGCGACGGCAAAACAATTAACTATATACGTGTTCACTATAGTCATACGATACATACTAACACACACACATAGACGCACACACACACACACACACACATTATACATATACATGACATGTAGTAGTATGATGTATGTTTATATTTGTATAAATACATAAGTGTATATACACCTGTGTGTCACTTCAGACGAATACCTTTCCCATATGACTGATCTTTAACTGCATGTTCAGTTCGTTCCTTATGTACTATAAATTATGCATGTATCGCACCAATACATATATAGCGCCTTTTGAGGGACCTCTCAGACAAACTGGTCTTAGAGAAAGACGCTATATAAATGCAATCAGATCTCGTGATCATTTCGGCTTCTGCTCTAAAACATTTCTGTAGCGCCGTTTCATTGTAATGCAGGGGATACCAATCAATGGTAAGAATAATCCATTGAACGCAACAGCTGAGACTTCCTATATACGACAACAGCAACGATGATGACGATGATACGAGGATGATGAAGAAATGAGGATGAAGATGAAGATGATGACGATGATGTAAGGATGACGAAAATGATGAGGATGATGATGATGATGATGATGATGATGATGATGATGATGATGATGATGATGATGATGATGATGATGATGATGATGATGATGATGATGATGATGATGATGATGATGATGATGATGATGATGATGATGATGATGATGATGATGATGATGATGATGATGGTGATGACGATGACGATGACGATGACGACGACGATGACGATAATGATGACGATGATATGAGGAAGATGAAGAAATGAGGATGACGATGACTATGACGACGATGATATGAAGATGATGATGGAAACGATAACGATAATGCGAGGACGTTGATGATGATGAGAGCACAAACAGCCGATAAGATTTCCCGAACGGCGCCAATGATAACGACGACGACGACGACGATGGGTGGTGATGAAGACGACGAGAGAGGCAGCAGCGAAGGCACGCCATGGTGTGTAACTTCTAAAGGCAGACGTGACGATGACCCTCCAGTCGGATTTAAGGCGCTCTTCAGAGCATCAACGATTCGCAATTGCGCGCATTGTCCCTGCTTCATCAACAGGAGCATCCGCATCAGCAGCAGCAGCAGCAGCAGGCAGAGGACATTGGCAACAATTCATTGATGGGCGCCGACGCCACCGGTCGAAATGCCAAGCAAACCATTCGACGCCATCAATTGGCGACCCTCAAAAGATTACAGACCGAGAAATATGATATATGAATGGCGTATCAAAGTCATCTCGCGGACGACGAGGGTGCACCCCACGGAAGCCCCGGCGCCGCCCGCGTCTTCTGCTTCGGGTGGATCTTCTGCCGCCGCTCATGAGACTCAGAGGGGGAGCAGAAGGGTAAGCGCGGCAATCGTCGTCGTCGATGGCAACACTTGCCCGACTTCGATTGGCTCCGAGATCGTCTCCGATTGTCTTTCTCGGGTGCACTCGTCGCTGACCGTTCCACGACGACTGTGTGTGTATCCATTCCCTTTCTTATGATGATATTGTGGATATATATATGTGTTCTTTTTGTGTATTTATGTATTATATAAGTCGATTAAATGAATTATATCTATCAACAATTCTAGGAATAATGGATAATATATATATATGTATATATATATATATATATATATATAATATGTATATATTAACTGATGGGATCAATTGGATATATATTAATTAATAACTGATATCAATCATCACGCTGTATATATATCGATCAGCATAATAGATAAACCGATCTTAATCACAATATTCATACAAATTAACTGATCTAAAAATCATTACACACACTCACACACACACACACACACTAACACATATATATATATATATATATACACACACACATATATATACATATACACACTCATGCACACACACACATATATATATATATATATATATATACATATACACACATACATATACACACTCATGCACACACACACACACACACGAATCGAGGTCGCTTATAGGTCGTATTCGTGGCAGCAGAAAAATTCGGTTCGTGACTGTATAGGATGGACGGACGGATGGATAGACGGATGAGAGGGGGTGTGGTGGGGGATAGACGGATGGGGTGTAGAGGGGGGGGATTAGGTAGAGCGTCGTTATGGTACGGGAGACGATTCATCAGCGCTGAATAATTGACGAAGTCGACACCATTAGTCACTCAGCTGGATTTCATCCGACTCAACAACTACCACTTTACCACCTCGACGCGATTTCGACGCCGGATTTCCCTGCGACCGATCGGCCATTGTGTCCCGTCGATCCGCTGGGAATCGCCGCCGGCTCGAAGGATCCGGACCGATCCTCCTCCCCGTCCAAGTGGATCCGCTGGTCGGAGTCTGACTCCGTGCATTTGACAACGGACGCAACAGTTAGGACTCGAAGATCAGGATTCTCCGTTTTATACATATGTGATGTATATACAATTATACATATACATGTATATAGACTTACGTCACACACTTGCATGTATACGTCTGCCTGTATATATATATATATATATATATGTATGTATATTCACCGAGACATGTCTGCGTACACTAGACACGTCACACTCACAGCATACGTCATAGCATTTGTATTGCTGTATGCGTCACAATATTGTCTTGTGGGTAAGTGTGACAGTGTACTGTATACCTGTCTTGCTATAGGTATAGTTGCTCTACATGTACAGGTATACGTCATAGAATTTATATCGTTGTATGTGTATTTTGTCTCCTTGTATACACGACTATGTACGTCACATGGTATTGCGGTGTACGTCATTGTATTTGTGTTGCTAAATACGTCACAGCATTGTGTGCTGATATACGTCACTACTTACAGCATTGTCTTTGTGAAAGTCGCTATAGATAATTGTCTTGAAAGAGGCGACTATAATGATGACGATCATGATAATGATAATGATCACAAACACGTCATAGTAGTTTTGCTGCAGTATAAAATAGTCACAGGATTCTTGCTATACATGCAAGTCATCTCGTTGCAGCATTTATAATTATTGAGGTACGTTACGTGATGTACACGTCATAGTAGGCTATTTGTGCTGCTGAATACGTCACAGTTAGTTTGTGCTGCTGATTACGTCATATATCATTTGTGTTGCTGAATAGGTCATATATAGTATCTGCTGAATACGTCATAGTATATCTGCTGAAAACGTCATAGTATACATTTGGACTGCTGAATTAGTCATAGCATTTGTGTTGCTGTGCATATACAGTATATTATATTGTTTTGCTATAAACACGCCAGTGACGTCACAGCATTGTTGCTGTATACGTCACAGCATCTAAGTTTTTGTAAAGTCATTTATGTTGTTGTACAACTTATTCACGTCACAACATTTGTATTGTGGTAGCCTACTATAGGACTAAAACGTCATAGTATTTTGTTCTGATCTCACAGTATTCATTTTCCTTAACGTTTAAGTATTTGCCATTCCTGTATGCGTCATAGTAATTGTCTTGGTTATTACGTCACCGAATTTGTCATGCTGCATATACGTCACAGTATAGTTGTCTTGGTTATTACGTCACCGTATATTGTCTTTCTATATACGTCAGAGTAGTCATCTTGGTGTTTAGACGTCACCGTATTTGTCCGTCACAATACATATCTAAAATTGTTTCCTAGATAACCACAATTGTCTAGCGAGCTATCGTGCTGCAGGCCACACTCAGTTTCGAAATGTGCACACACGTCGTAAAGCCAGCCTCCCAAGGACATTGAGTTCAATGCAGCGACTGTTTTGTCGTGGTTCGTGCGAGGTTGGTGGGGGCAGAAGAGCGATGAGGAAGGAGGATGGTCGTGAGGATAAGGAGGAATTAGAACTAAGACCTAATGACCATTTGCTGAAAGCAACAGCCGGGCATTAACGACGACTTTTGGCGCCATTTCGAGGGACAGACGATGCATTTCGACTGAGTCGTTTGGCGCCTCAGGATCATCTGTCGTCTGCTTAGTCTGCAACTCCACCAACGGCCTCCCTCCCCTCTCCCTCGACCTTACCATACCCGTCGTTTCTCTTTCTCACCCCTCCTCATGTCTGTTTGTTTGTCTGTCTGTATACTATGCTTAAGCTGTTTTACTCATTTATCTATTAGTATTTTTATTGTTTTCTTTATTTGCTATTATGTGCACTGTGTAACTTGTTGCGGTGTGTCAACAAGGTTTTTCAATAAAAGAATATACAATACAATACAATGGTGTCTATCTCCCCATGGTCTATACTCCGCCCCATAGGTCACCTCCATAACCTTCTCTTCCTCCTCCTCTTCCTCCCCTATTACTCTTCCTATACTCATGATGTACCTCTTTTCCTATCTTCTCCTTTACATGGTATACCTCCCTTTGGCTTTCCTCCAGTCTGCAGTGATATCCGTCCGTGTCTTTCTCCATTTTGTCCCTCTTCCTCTTCTTCCCTAATTCTTTCCTATCCTCTCTCCTACTTCCTTGCTTCTTCCCTCTTTCAATTTCTCCAAACTTCCGTCTCTCCTGCAATTCGTTCTTCTCTGCCTCTCTCTGTGTCTCTGTCTGTGTCTCTCTGTCTCTGTGTTTCTGTCTGTGAGGAGGAAGAGAGGAGGAGATGGAAGAGAAGGAGGAAGAGAAGGAGGAAGAGAAGGAGGAGATGAAAGAGAAGGAGGAGATGGAAGAGAAGGAGGAAGAGAAGGAGGAAGAGAAGGAGGAGGTGGAAGAGAAGGAGGAAGAGAAGGAGGAGATGGAGGAGGAGGAGGTGGGGAGGAGGAGGAGGAAGAGGAAGAGAAGGAGGAAGAGGTGGAGGAGGAGGAGGAGGAGGAGGAGGAGGGGAGGAGGAGGAAGGGGAGGGTTAATGATGATGAGAAGAGGAGAGTGAGAATATTTCCGATTGAATTAGCAGGCGTGTAGCTCGCCGCCTCTGATGTCTGATCGGGTGTTAAGTCATCTGATGACAAATTGCCATCTAAAATAACAGCCGCCTCGCAGGCCTCCCCCAACCCTACCCCAACCCTACCCCAACCCTACCCCACCCCCGTTCCGTTCGCCGCCTCCCTTTGCTCTCTTTTTCTCTCGACGGTTTCACGCCGCCGATCCATCCTCTCTTAACCTGCAACAGAACCAGCAGCCTCTGTATCCGCCGCCGCATCCCCATCACCACCACCACCTCCGTCGGCATCCTCTGCAGCTCGGAAAAACAGCTGCCGTCATCAGATGTAGAATCGATTAAAGGAGCCAAGTGATGTAAGGACCTAACGACCGACAGCCGTCCAACAGACCACGCGGGCGGGCGGGCCCCCGGTGTGGTGTCAGATCGGTCCGGACGCGCTGCTAAATCGGTTCCCAGTGTGGTGCCAAGTAGATTCTGGGATCCCGCGGCTTCCCGCCATAGGCGTAGCTACATGGAGGCACGAGGAGGCAGTTGCCTCCTCTTGTTTTTTTTTATAAAACGGAACTTCTATTGACCAATTACCCCAATAACCAGGATTTTGCCAATGGTCTGTGAAGTTGCCTCCTCTTGAATTTAGGTCTCGCTACGTGCTTGGCTGGCGCCATATCAATTAATTATGGTGTTGTGCCAAAGCGATACCGGTGTGGTGCCAAATCGGCTCTGGTGTTGTATCAGATCGATTCCGATTTAGTGCCATAACGGTTCAGAAGCGAAGAAGATTTATAGCCTACCCCTGTGCGCATGATATCCTGAGGCCAAGCTTTAAATATCCTGCTGCAGGATAGGAAAAGTATTTTTTCAGTGGGAAAATAGAACCCCATGCATGTAATCGCCAAAGCAGTTTGTATATATGCTGTCTGACTTCAATCGAAACATGATTCGACTTTTTAAACTATATGTTTATTAGATGTCTGTACACCAGAGTGCGATTAACAAAACAAATAGTTACTTACTTACTTTTAACGAACGAAGAGACAGCGAACTTTTTGACAGAACATTTCTGTTTCTAAAAACAAATTTCCGGACGGTTTTCCCACCTCATCTCATCCTCGTCGCTTCAATTCTAAACACCATCCCACCGTAGCCGTCTGACTGTCTGTCTGCCTTTCCCTCTGGATGTTGACCATAGGCCTACCTGGCTGTCGATTTTTGTTTTGACTGAGCGCCAGTGAATAGGCTGATTCCGCGACTTCTCAATTTTGGGCGCTGTAGAAGACTCGATATTACGACTACGGTTAACGAATCACAATTATTTTACTACTACACATATTCGTTTATTAGAAAAAAAATCAAGTTGACACAGCAGCAACTTTCCTTCGGCCTCGGTTGTGCTACGGCGCTATAGAAATCTTATTATTATTATTATTATTATTATTATTATTATTATTATTATTATTATTATTATTATTATTATCATTATCATTATCATTATCATTATCATTATCATCATCATCATCATCATCATCATCATCATCATCATCATCATCATCATCATCATCATCATCATCATCATCATCATCATCATCATCATCATCATTATTATTATTATTATTATTATTATCATTATTATCATTATTATCATTATTAAACAAGGAACCTTAGGAACTGTTTTCGCCAGGTTCTGATCTGGCTTCACACCGGACGGGCGAGCCCATCGGTTGAGGGTAGGGGTTGAGGGAGAGAATGGGGAACGGTGCATACGGCGGTGTAGGGGAGCAGGAGCGGAAAGATGTTAAGGATGCCATCAACACGCTTTAAACAACGAGACTTGTCAAAGTAACATGTACTCCCTTGAAGTCTTTTAAGGTGCTGGATTTACGGATGGACTGTGACGGGTGGAAGGATGGATGGATCATGGATGGATGGTTGAACGGCAAGTATGAACGAACGAGCAGCTGGCTATAAGGCGGCGTTCCCATGAGAAATCTGACCCCGATGACCTCGGAAACCAACGATGTTTAACCAGCAGGGACCGCAAACACATAGCCCCACAAAAAATTAGCTACGAACCCCGAATCGTTTGCTATGAACCGTTTGATGAAGCGAGAAGCCATTAGATATCAGTATAATAAGCTGTTAGATATCTCTATGTAAGCGAAAAAATATACTATAGTAAGCCGTCAGATACTGTATCACTATAATAAGCCATTAGATATAGTAAGCCGTTAGATATCACTATAATGAGCCGTTAGATATCACTATAATAAGCCGTTAGATATCACTATAATAAGCCGTTAGATATCACTATAATAAGCCGTTAGATATCACTATAATAAGCCGTTAGATATCACTACATAACTACATAAGTCATTAGATATCACCTTATAATTTATTAGATAGCACTATATATAGGGCATTAGATATCACTAAAAAGCCATTACATATTACTATGCATGCCATCAATGTCATGATAAGCCGTTATTGTATTGTATTGTATTCAAACATTATTTTATAAAGCGCCTCTCATAGGGTGAACCATTCAGAGGCGCTCCCAGTGCGCAAGGCCAAAGAGAAGAAAAAGATTTTGAGAAAAGCAAAGGTGGAAGAGAGGTTACTAGCTAGAATTCGAGAGCGAGTAGATGGAGACAGCGCATTCCAAAGAGAGGGACCAATAATATTGAGGTAAAGGACCGGGACTGAGCCATAGCTGTTCTAGTATGAGGAACTAGAAGCTCAAGTCTGTTTGATGAGCGTAGTGGTGTATGGGAGGAGGCTGAAAGAGGCTAGATATCACTAAAAGCCATTGGATGTTGCTATAAACCATTCAATGTAACTCTTTGATTGATTGATTGATTTGATTGGTTGATAAATATAAGCCATAAGTATAAGACATTCAGTGTCACTACATGAGCCATTAGATGCGATTATAAATTATACGCTATTAAGTATATAATGTAAACATCTCTCTTATTCCCATGGTTGAACGCAGGAAGGCTCTTCGGTCCCTGAACAGGCAGTGGAGGAATCCCAGGGTCCTGGACACTGGGCCAGAGTATACCTGTGCACGTCGAAGGCTGTTTATTACGTTCAACCGCATTAGCCTTATTGACTATAGTCACTATACCATGTTCATTCATTCATTTCAGATATTTATATAGCGCCCCTTCAAGATTCCTACTCAGAGGCGCTCCCGACTACAGCGCGGACGCTGAATCGGAGTTTCACGCCGAAGCGCATGAGCAATTGCGAGTGAAGGACTTGCCCAAGGTCCCTACGCGGCGGCTTGAGGTGGATTCGAACCCGCAACCCTCCAGATGCAAGGCACCGAACATACCACTACACCACCGCGCCCCATGTTGCACCATGTGTCGCTATATGCCACACTAACTGTAACTATAGGCAACACTAGTTGTCACTATGTAGCCTACTTCCATGAAGATCAGACTGGCGTAGGTCTTACCGTGAGACCTCGAACTGTCGAACAACGTCTGAGATCTTTGAAAGTAGCTAAATTATAATTGTCTAGTGATAGTTGCGAGTTAAGAACTTAACCCAACGATTGTTTCAGGTTCGTTTTACCACGTGTTTCATTTTAACTATTTATTTTTGCGGTGTAAGTGTAAGATGGTGTGGATTCCTTTGCAAACTGCAGATGGCAGCCAACAGTCGGCATAGGCTACAGCCGCTACACAAATATCATACGTAGGGCCTAAATGCTAATTGTATTAATAAGTTTGACCGACTACAGCGATTGTCCAGCTTCGACTCTGCTCATTTTAACTGATTTTATCGGGTGCATTTCTTATTTACAATTGAGTGGACTTAAACCTGTTCTGGCTGCCCATGTACCGACCTTAAAACCATAGACACAGTCCTGTATTTATAAAAATACGTCATTTGAGTTTTTTCTTTTTGCCTATAGCTACAAGGAACAAAACAAGAAGGTCAAAATAATCGGTGGGTGAATTGAGTACAATGTATTATAATCGAAACATGATCCAGCAACATTACACAATCTGTGGTGACACCTATCGAATGGCTCACAGACAACCATTTACTCCAAATTTGTTAAAATTTTCCGAGCGAACTTCTTACAAGGAATTTAGAGGTGGGCTCGTTTGTTAATTCAAATAAATATGTGCTAGAATTTTTAATAGTTCTTTGTAATAAATTCTAATTAATAAAATTAAGCTTTATGTTAGGTTTAATATTATTGTCGGAAATGCGATAAATTCAAACCTTTTATATCAAATATGAAATGTCGTTAAAGGATCGAATTACCGACTTCTATGTAACTGTTAATTGACTTAGAACTGCATTCGCTTTGAGGTTTTACCAATGGACTAGCTCGGGCTACTGAGCTTTAGATAAGTTGCAGACGCTTTCAGGATGAGGTGTGAATTGCGGTTATCGAGCTTTGAGTGGACAATCAGTGTTAAAGGAAATGAAGGCAGTTTTAAAGTCGAACATGGGCGGGATGCGGCGGAGGTCACCAATGTGCATGAAGGTGAAGCGTGAGAAGCAGAATTGAATCACGTGATCCGCCCTTCAATGAGGCCGCGTGCTTAGGTAAGTACCGGTAAAATTATAAGAAAGAAGTAGAATATACGGATTCATATAATTTTATTTCGTTTTGTGGCACGCTGAAAAACTGTAGCTTTGAGATGCGATAAAATATCAATCCCATTTGTCGTATAAGCTTAGCGTATTCGTTCGTTATTTTCCTCCTTCCTTCAGCACAACAGGTTTAATCTTTGAGATGTTCTGTCTTTGTCATTAGCGATGGCCGGCTCCCAAATAAAATATAACATTTTCAACTGTCAAACAGATATCGATAGGATTTGTTACTCTAGTTTTGAGCCAATTTAAGAAAACAATCAGTTCAATCAAAATAAGTCTAGCTTGCGTCTTTAAGAAATTACTTAAGTACGCCGGATGAATAAGTTTATCGTGTCTCTTCCTCCGACTGGTTTGCTATTAGGGTCAGTCGTCGTCATCTGGTGATTGATTTCCTGAGGTCAAAGGCCACCTGGCGATTGATTATAAGCGGATAGCATCCATCTGATACACGTGTAGTGTGGCATTGACTGGAAGGACAGTGTCAAAGAGGACTGCGAGGGGCTACGTTGGGAGTAGTTGCCGATACATGTGATACGAGGTAAATTTGAATGTTGAGAATGTCATATGACTGTTTTTTTTATTTTCTGTAGTTTTAGTGTGTAATACAGGCAAAAATAGGTTGTCTTTGTGTTTAATACAGACCAAAATAGATGGTCTTTCTAAATGATTACTAAAAATCGACCCATTGAAACCGGTTGAATTTGTGTAAGGTACTCATATGATCGTATGTGTGGCAGTTTGTGGCCACGGCCCACACCCACGCTGGTAACACACATTCACGGTTCCACGAGTTCATAGTGTTTTCTGTCTTGAAGAATTTTTGCAAGTCATGATTGCACATTGAAACTTTACAATGCAAACTAATGATGTTACACTTACACCCTCATTGTGACTTGGTGTTTGATGTGACATTCCACATGTTCATGAGATTTTCGGATTTAATACTGAATTAAACTAAAATCTTTGACTGAATTAACATTCACATTTGTGTCATTGACAGGAGTTGCAGTTGTTTCGAGCTGAAGCTGAATGTCTGACACAATCACAATAGTAATCATAATGGTGGTTCTTGCAGCAGTATTTGGTGGATATGTCCTAACTTCGCTACTTCTTCTCAGGTTTCCCAAACTGCTACATAAAAAGAAGCAGATTAAGTTCAGAGCAACTCACATCAGTCACCGTGGTGGTAGGTTTCAGTCTAAATTCAGAATTTGGAAAATCTCTCTGCATTATTTATAAATTTTTGAACTTCTGGGTTGCCTCGTGTTTTTAATTGGTTTATGTTACCATGTTTTGTTAATGCAGAAATTCTGGTTTGGACTTTCACAGAATGTCCTAGTTTCAGGTCTCATTTAGAACTATGCTAAAAGATTCCAAAGTTTATTCACTCATGTTTTGGACTGTGCATATGTAGAGCCTGCATATCATTGTAATTAGCAACTTCTGTTGCGCCGGTGTCTAATGCACAAGGCATCAACCGATGGCATATGACTACGTTGTGTGTGCATGTGAGTGTGCAAGTATGCGCGTGAGTGTATTTGTATGACTTTGTTTTGTATGTATTTATGTATGTATGTACATATATATATGTAGCCTGATGTATGCAGTATGTGTCAGATAAGCCAGTTTTTAATTAACGGAGTGTTTTTAAATTTTATAAACAGGTGCTGGAGAAAACCTTGAGAATACTTTGGCTGCATTTCAACAGTAAGTCATGCTTTCTTTTCATGGGGAAGGCAGCAGGGTGGGTGGGTGGGTCAAAATGTAGGTGGCAGACGCATAGGGACAGAAGGCCCAGGAAACAGTCGGATGTTGTTGGCTCTTTCTGGAGATAGATGTATCGATAATGTTTAATTTTTCTACCTTTAATAAACATAACTATGGTGTCTATTACTATTATAAAGATTTAGAGCATTCTAATAGTGTGCTTTAAAATTACTTCTGTGGTGAAAAGAACTTTTGGGATATCATGTCTATGCAATTTCTGTATTTTTCCATTTTAATGCTCTCGATGTGTTGATGGAAATGAAAACTAGAAATGAAAACTATAAAATTAGTGTTAGCTGGAAATAGTTGATTCTTTTGAGTTTTCTTTTTGATGCCCAGTGATGTGTTTCATAAACTGTTGTAAGATGGAATGAGTTGTTACCTTTTGAATTTTCTGTGCCATGCTGTCACTGTTCGGTCCATCCTCCTGGAACAAGCTGCCTATGAACCTGCGACACGAACCCCTCAGCCTTTCTCTGCCTCTTTTCCACCAACGCTTAAAGACCAATTTGTTCGATCATGGTTTTATTGTGTTAGGTTGGGAGCGACTCTAATGAGTTTCTGTTGAAGTGGCGCTATATAAATTTACAATGACCATTACCATTCAGTAAAACAGTAGTTCATAGGTCATCATCTGCTTTTCAGTGCCGCCGCAGCAGGTACGGAGATGTTGGAGTTGGATTGTCATCTGACGTCAGATGGTCAGGTCGTTGTCTGTCATGATGCAGATCTCTTCCGTACAACGGGACATCATATCGCCGTTCGGGAAACTCTCTACGAGGTGATTAGATTAGATTAGATTAGATTAGATTACATCCTTTGGCAGGCCATTAAACACTTTTTAATTTTTTGGGAATAAGGTGGAGAAGAAACAAATATCGTCAGGGACTCTGACAATAGCTATAAGTAATTTGAAGTACACATTGTGAAATGTGTTGTAAAGTAAAATTTTATACTTATGTAGCATCCTTTCAAGGGACAGTTTGAGAAAATGCTTCAGAAGTTTTTTTAGAAGTCTCCGTAGTCGAAATTAACTGAAAAACAGAGTTTCACTAAGACATCACAACTTTTAGACTTATTAGTTAACACTGATTAAACCTAATTGAATTTATGACGTTTTTATTAACTTGCCATATTTTTGTAGTCCTATAAATGCTTCAGCAGACTAACTGGATTTTTTATGTGAACAGGATTTGCCGTTGATATCAGAACAGTTGCACCTAGACTTTAACCCCGGTGAGTTTTTTGTGCATTTGTGTTTATCAAATAACATCTGGTTCTACACGTGTGTGTATTTTGTAGCATGAGGTTACAGATCCAGGGCTGTATGCCCAAAAAATTATTGTAACTGCATCACCTAATTGCTTTATCAGTGTACATTAGACCCCACCTTCCCTTTGCCGCTCGTGCTTGAAATCCTCCCACTCCATTTAATAGTGGTTACAAGTTCTTTGACTTCTGGCAAATACATCTGTACCAAGTCTAAAGACACTTGTTTTGCTGTATTCTGTAGAGAAGAGTTTGTTTGTTAGTTTGACTTCCAAAAACCACTGAATTTTCTTTGTTTTGGGGCTTAAGTAGAGATTCTGTTGGTGAAGTAGGCAATGATCACATAGACTTTAGTAAGAAAAATAAGACAGAAAAATTCACTGTTTGGCTGTAGTGTATTGTTTGAACAAATGGTTTGTTTAGAATATTTTCAGTGACTTTTGTTTTAGGTTGTAATATGTTGTTCAGACTTATGCTTTGCAAAACTGCTATGTTATAATGCTTTGGTTTAGTCCAATGTTTGTTTGACTGTAGTTTTTTGCTTTGCCAGATGTTTTGTATACACTGCAGTGTTTTGTTCAACACTTTTAACGACGAGAGTGTACTGGGAGCTATAATGTTCTGTTTAGGTTATAGGTCCGTAATAGACTTTGATATTGCAATGTGTTGTTTGAACTTCTTCTTTGTTGATAAACGTCTTTCCATGCCATGATAATCTCATTTCTATTTCACAACCTTCTTTCATCGTTTTTGAAACTGTTACAGATTGTGGTTTGTCATTCATGCAGAACTATTAAACGAGTATATATATACAATAAAATTACTGAACCATTTTGAGTGCTCACTGGTATAATTTTTGTTTCCTCTGTCATCTTTATGTAGGCCAAAATTTTTGAGGGCTTTGATTCAACCTTAAAAATTGCATTGAACCGTGAAATGCATGAGATTCTACGAGTCTTCTGCTTTCGATGGCAACCATGTAAAGCAACAGCCAATTAGAATGCTCACTTTGCAATGTGGAGTTTACAGGTTCTAGAGCTTCCTCTGAGGTGGTTTTTGTGCAGGGAACATGATCAAGTCCTTCACATGCAGTATCATTGCTCAGTTCCATCGATTGATGCTTAAATGCATAATGCTGAGATGTAGTGTAATGTAATAAGACATTTATAAAGCGCCACTTAAGAGTCTCTCAGAAGCGTTCAATAGAGATAGTCCTTTTTATTCTGCATTTATAAGCACCACTATATAGTAAGCACCATTATCTAATGACCAAGCATTTGTCGATGACACTGAGCAATTGGGAGTAGAGAACTTCAAAGGTCTCTAAACAATTATAATTGTCTTGTGGAGGCTTGAACCCATACCCTCTGAGTTGTGGAGCAAGCACTCTAACGAATTGACCATCATGTCCCTCAGATAGTGGTGCTTTATAAATACAGATATAGCAATACATGTACTAATACTAACTGATGGCTTGGTAGAACACACAACACACGGAGGTGACGACCGACAGATTCCGTTGCTGAGGAAAGTCTATGAACACTTTCCGAGAATGCCGATTAACATTGACATTAAAGTCGACAATGACGAACTCATTCAGAAGGTACCTAAAATTAGCCAGAAGTTCAGAATACGGACCAGAGATATCTGCTTAACTATTCTTGTCTGCAGTCACGATCTATTGCTCAATGCACGCATTGCATCAATTGGGTTTTCTTGCACATGCATTGTTATTTGCACGGGTGGCACACGTATTGTCATATAACCGGACTTTCATGCATGTGCAATGTTAGGTGAACACATGTATGTATGTGTGTATTAGGACATGTAATATTGTGAATTTGAAGTACCTCGCAAAAGTGCTTAACCTAGGGTTCATGCATATTGTATTCAAATGCACTGGCGTGTGTACATGACAAGCGCACCACACCCTATTATGCTTTGTTAGCTGCACACATAATGTAGGGTTTCAGGAATAGGCATTGTTAGATGTACACCTTATACACATAACAAGGGTTTCGTGCGCAGCTAACGGTGCATGAAACCCTTGTTACGTGTATAAGGTGTACATCTAACAATGCCTATTCCTGAAACCCTACATTATGTGTGCAGCTAACAATGCACCTAACATTATGTGAGCATATTACAACGCAAATGTTGTGCGCAGCTAACAGTGCATAACATTTGCGTTGTAATATGCTCACATAATGTTAGGTGCATTTATAGCACAGTATTGCATTTTATGCTGCAGACATAATATTTGGTCTTGTTTGCATGCATTATTCAAAGAACATGGGTAATCTGTAATTCATTGGCTGGCTATTGTAATTGTAACTGAAATTTTTTTATAGCACCACGATTGCTCATTCAGAAATGTTATGGCATGCGTGACAAACATTGTAGGTTTCTCAGCTGACTAAAGAATTCAAACGAGAGCCAATCACTGTTTGGGGCAATCGGTCAACAGTAGTGACAAAGAAGTGTTTTGAAGAGGTCAGAACAGTGTCATGATATCACCTCTTGACTTATAAACAATAGTTTATTGCTTAGCATGCTGGACTGTCAAGCGAGAGGTCACAGGTTCAAATCCCTGCCAGGGTTGAAATTTGGTTCGAGGTATCTGTTCCACGTGCACCCCAGCCAACTAAGCTATAATGAGTACACTGACCATACACTGTTGGTGGGAAGATGAGACGGCAAGGGAGAGGACTGGCCATCTGCTCTCATATGCCGAGGAGAAAAA
The DNA here is from genome assembly GCA_020284085.1 of Aporrectodea caliginosa. Taxonomy (NCBI): domain Eukaryota; kingdom Metazoa; phylum Annelida; class Clitellata; order Crassiclitellata; family Lumbricidae; genus Aporrectodea; species Aporrectodea caliginosa. The sequence continues at coordinate 1,005,502 of JACEVL010000245.1, read as the reverse complement.
AATGAAGTCGCTAACCCTTCATAGCCATGGCTGCCTCAAGGCTAGCCTAAGGGACTGCTTTACTTCTTCTAACTTATAAACTCCTCATTATTGACGGGAATCTGGTTTTGGGTCGCTGTTTGGCTGTGCTGTGTCTTTTTGGGTCATTTTATTTAGAAAATCTTTTTTAGCGGTTCAAGGTCTTGAGAACCTGTTGCAAAGCTAAATTGATCCAGCAGGACTCAAATCTCAGTTAATCTGTCAAAGCCAGCAATATGATTGTCATGGAGATGGTTATGGTGTTGGTCATGGTGGCAGTCATGGTGATGATGATGGTGACGATTATCAAGAATATGATGATTGATGGGTGATGATTTAAAGTGTTAGCTAATAAAGATATATGTGTTATACATTCACATTATCGACCGTCTATTTCTACCAGATTATGTTTTTCAAATGTTGTGAGTTTTAATAGTAAATGATGTTTTGCATGTTTTACTTCTCTAGAATCCAAACATTCATCTGCTCTTCTCGCTGAAAAGAGTTGCCATCTTAGTTGTGCTCTTCTACACTGGTCTCCTGCCCTTTGTGCCCCTTCGCGAATCCTTCTACGAGATAATAATGCCAAGCATTATTTTAAAGTAAGTCTGCACAAGACATTTATTTGTTAACGTTTCTAAGTAACATTTAGGTTGCTCTGAATGGTTATGTTCTAGTTCTAAGGTAGAGCAGTTGCCAGTGAGCAATGTGTTCCTGAAGTTGGAAGATGTTTTGACTGAGCCAGGAAGATTGTTCTAGAGGAAAATTTTTTAATTTTTTTGATTATCGTTGTACTGTATTGTCAGGAAAAAGTTATGTAGATCTCCTTCTTCTGAATTATTATTATTATTTATGTATTTAGTAAGCGCCACTATCTAACGACTAAGCATCAAGCGATGGCATTGAGCAGGGGTACATGATGAAAGACTTGCTCAAGGTTCCTACACAGTCATCGTCTCAGAGAGGAGACTTGATCCCATACTCTCTGCACTAAAGGCAGAGTGTTCTAAGCTGTGGACTACCGTGTCCTGCACTCCTTAGGGCCAAAGATGGACACGATTACCGGGTAGTTAAATTTATAATCGATAAGAATTAGCCAAACTTAGACAGACAGCTAATCGATTAGAATTATATGCGCGACATTCTTCACTGGCTCCCGCTTAGGCAGCGTATCGAATATAGGGTAGCTGCCCTAGTTTGGCGCTGCCTGCCGGGTCTTGCTCCTGCCTACCTTATTGAGCTTTGTAGCCCCACCCTTAGTGCTCGAGGCTCACGCTCCCTCCGTTCAGCTGAACAGGGTCTTCTCTCTGTCCCTTTTGCTCGTACCTCCACCAGGCAGAGCCGTGCCTTCTCTGTGATTGGCCCCTCGACCTGGAATGGCCTACCTCTGACACTCCGCTGCCTTCCTAGAACCCCTTCTCAGTCATTCCTCTCTCAACTTAAAATGATCCTATTTGGCCGCGCTGGGGTTGGGAGCGCCTCTGAGTAGTTCCCTTGAAGAGGCGCTATACAAATTCAAGTAATGAATGAATGAATGAATGAATTAGCTAAATCTGGTAGCTTATTAATTAGAATTATCAGTTTGTCTAATTGCTTAGCTAATCGATTAGAATCTAATCGATTAGTTACCCATTTCTGCTTAGGGTGCATTCATGTGAAGTAGGTGACTGATTGTTAGTGGTTTGTTGTTACATGGATAGTGTTGAACGTGTTGTTGAAACTGTTTCTTGCTTTGTTTCTTTTAGGCCGGGTCGTTTTCGAACACCGCTGAGTTGCACCAGCAGAACACTTATCAGATTGTTTGATTTGTGAGTCATTTATCAGTAATTTACTCTCTGACACATTCTTTGAGGACTTGAAAACTGTTCTTTTTGACCGTGCTGGAGTCGGAAGCACCTCTGAGTAGTTTCCTTGAAGAGATACTACATAAATACTTGAATGAATGAATGAATTGGAAAACTGAATAAATTTTAGTTCAGTTTTGATTGGTTTGCTAGGTGCAGGTATGGAAGTTTGAAGCCTGGCATTTAATCATGAAGGCATTAATTTTGTACTTTCAATTTTTAATTTAATTTTATTGAATTTATGTTTGTGTTGAGATCATTTGGGATTAGTGGTGGAGACTATTTGTGGTACACAGTGGCCGATATGTTAGAGCGCACACCTTGTAGCAGAGAGTACAGGTTTGAGCCTTCGCTGAGATGGTTACTGTATTGTGCCCACAATTGATGCTTGGTCATTAGACAGTGTATCAATGCATGATTCTTATAATTAATTAATTATTACTGATGCTCTTTTTCAAGATATATATCGGTAGACATCAGATGTTTTCTTTTGCTGTTGTTTCCGAGCTCTGTGTGAATGTTTTTGAAATTCTTCATAATATTTGCATAGATGTATGTGTACACAATTCTGAAGATTATTTGCTGTATATGTGATTCTTCAAGATATCTGATAAACACTTCATGTGTGCTGTACACATAGTTTGTTTCTGATCAGTGTCTGAAGTGTTTGTTTTGATGGTTCATTTTGCAGCCTGTTGATGAGTAGATGTATGTTTCGTCATTTGAATGAAAGAGGAATTCAGGTGGGAGTCGCTTGTATTTTTTATTTTAACAGTGCAGTAAAGAATCTTGTTTGAGATTTTATTCTTGGGTGACATTTTCATTATTTTATTATGAAGTTGAGCCTCAGATGGTTTTATGGTTGTCAACACTTGATTTTGCTGCTTTTAAGGAAGAGTTCTCAAGTTGAGGCAGGTTTTTTAAATTTGAGAAAGGGAAAAGTTGATGCTTTTGGGAGTAACGACTTAAGGATTAAACAACGTATTGTAAATTTTCTTGTTGAAGGAATGCCTGTAAGGAAGTAATTATGAAACAGTTGCCATTTTAAATTCTGAAACATGTCTAAGTAGTGCTGACATTTCATCTTGTCATGTGAAGTTTGAGTCCTGGTCATAATATGTGAAGTTTCCTTGTTGAGTTACTGTCATTTTTTTCACTGTTGCTAAAAATTCAATAGCCATAGAACAAACAGGACAGTATAATGTAATATAGCAACTTATGTAGCTCTGTTATCACAACGTACAGGCATCCATCAAATGTTTCTTGAGGCACGGCTTAGTCCTAATATAAATGGATATATCATAGTAGCAGACGTGAATCTCCATTTTGGTATATTTTTATAACCTCTCCAACATGATGCAGTGCTCTTGAATAAACTGGTTCTCTGCGCTTTGCTTTTAAGTGGTGCTTTGGAAATTTGGAGATTATTATTGCATTGAAGAAGCCTGATTTTATTCTTATTGGTTTAGCAAATGACAGAATGCACAGAACTGGTCTGTCAGTTCTAAGGTTTTGAGTAGTTTCCAAGCATATCTGCCTCTCTGTCTTCTGGATATTTACCTGCTTATGGCTTGGTTTTGTTGTGTTCATCAGTTGATGCCTTCGACAATAGATGTTATTAATTACAATTACCTGTTAAGGGTGTGAAGTGAACGAATGATTACATTACGTAATCATGCATTTGAGACTGCTAAAGTTGATGAACTTGTACTTGAAATTGTTTTTTTGTTTCCATTTCAGACATATTTATGGGTCTTAAACGACGAAGAGGAGTTTGAACGAGCCCTAAACCTTGGTGTATCTGGCATCATGACCGACTTTCCGACTAGGCTTTCGCAGTTCCTTCAAGACCATCCAAATCTCTGCAACTATCAATCATCTAAAGGACCAGTTTCCGATTTAACGATGTAGTAAACGACAAGGGAACCAGTCTCAATGGAAAATTCCAATGACGGAGTTTTGGTTGATTATTAGGAGCATCCAAGTCTAGCTTATTGCTCTTTTGTTTTGCTTGAGTAAAGTATGTTTTTAACTTCTAAAATTGATGTAAAAGAAATTTGCATATTTCTGTTCAGTTTCAAATATTTTGAAATTGAATTTTCCAAAGCCATACCATTTCATCTGTGCACTATTTTGTTTTAGTAATACAATGTTTCTTTTCATTAGGTTTAAAAGTAGTAATTTTTCTAATTAGTTTATGATGGTCTGAACATGTTAACTTGTAGATGCTGAAAATAAGCTTCATTGTATGTAATTGCTAGCGTAAATTTTGGTACAGTTTGGTTGAGCTTCACTAAGGCCAGTTATAATGAATGAATCAAAGAATTTGAAGAACGAGATTGTTAAAACTGAAATTTCAATGATTTTGGGTTTGTATGCTGCAAACAAATCAGTCAATTGCCAGATTTCGATAAAAGCCTGTTAGCGGTTCTTTAAATCCAGTTGATTTTGATCTAATTTGGAACATTCCTTTGATGTTTGAATCTTTGCTTTGTTTTTGATTGTTTTTCGGACTTCGTTATGGTTTGGCATTCACTGAATGTACCGTCACACGATTTAGGTTTATTTATGCCGTAAACTGGAGCGTTGAATCAAAGTACTAGCTTGATAAAACAAACGTGGCATGAAAATGGCGTAGGTGTTAAATTCAGAAATTGGTGCAGGCAGGCAGCATTATTTTGGAAAATTTGTAGCCTTTTTTGTTCGATATCTGTACAGTGGCAGTTTCACTGATGTGCATTTTAAGTAGATTTTTATCTGAATGAGGACTTGAGCATTTCTTAAAACATCTACTTAATTTCTTGGTCTCAATTTTTCCTACTTTAAAACACTCTGTAACCGGTAAAGCAGGTTTTACCAGTTTCACTGTATATAATGATTAATGCAAAGGCCTGTGGCTTTTGAAATGTGTGAATTGAGTGCAGGTTTTCCGCCTTGCATTTGATCTAACCTGAAGATATGCTCTGCTATTAAATAGGGTGATCTGTGACTGTCACAAATAGTTCAAATTTTACCCTGTAAGAAGAATGATGTGTTGTGGAGTTAAGAAGAACAAATGCAGAATATACCTACTTCTCATACATCTGTCTGGAATTTGCTACAATAGTGTTGAGTGAATAGAACCAACTCCGGTTAACTGAAATTGTAAATCCATGTTTAAAATGGTTGTCTTCTGACAGAAAAGCTAGTACAATTTGAGTTATGCAAAGCTTGTTCATTGTACGCATTGCGTGAATTAAGGAATTTTCTGGTCATAAGGTGCAACGGAACAGGAGCGTGAATCAGACAGACTGGTAGTCTGGTACTGTATTGCACACAGACAGACAAGTGGACACGGCACAGATTTGTAGAAGGACAGACAGCCAAACACAGACAGACAGAAAATTTCAGAGTTGGCATGTTTATGGACTTCACTGCCATTGAGAGGGCTATCTATTTGTCAAGGAAATAACGGAGTTATGGGCAATTAGACTTTAGGAAAGAGACAGTTAAAGATATCAAACCTCAAAATTTATTCATTTTTCTACGTCATGCAACTTATTACTTTTTAACCTTTAGTTACTTGAGTCGTTTCTTTTAGTTGAGTTTTTGTGTGTGTAATCATTAGGTAATTTGCACTGATTTTTGCATTTCAAATTGCTTGCACTTTGCCGTCGTCATTTCTTGTGATATGCAGTTGCCGTAGGTTTATTGTGATCATTTTCGTTAATTTTTGGCTAATTCTTGTGCTTTCTGGCTAGTGATTTTATTACTTGTGATGTTGTTGTTCAAGCTTTTATGACTGACCCAGACGTCGATCAATAACCCAATATTTTTATAATGCTCGATGGTATGGTGGCTTTTGCACTTGCCTCTGAGACAAGGGTTGATTCTTGTTGCTAAATAGTAATAATAAGACGATTTATATAGCGCCATAGCACAGACGAGGTGGAAGGAAAGGGGGGCACTGTACCCGAGTTCAAAGTCAATGACCGTCATATGATTGTTTAAAAAGATAGGTCTTGAGTTGTGATTTAAATGTCTCCAGAGTTGGCACTTTCTTCAGATGGTCAGGAAGACTGTTCCATGCAGTGGGTCCTGTGACAGAGAAGGAACATTACCCAAAGTAGGGAAGGGCAGAGAAGGAACATTCGTAGAAGACTACGGGACGTGTAGCAGATTTTTTTATGAGGATGGCTCATTAAGCTATGCGGTCTCTAAGAAAAGGTTGATGGTGTTTAAGTTGCTGTCCTGTTTGTGCTTAAACCAAACTATCCTTCAAACCAAGGACCTGTGTTCCCTGATGATTATTGTAACAAGGGATCAACGGCTGAGTCTCTCCTACTTGTCTTACTGGTGTTTTCCATAAGAGTGAGGAAATGTTGATGTTGGTGATGTAGCCATACCTCTAAGGTCTCTGACTGTAAGCTATGTTGTGCAAAGGATAAGATGCAATTGTGGTATGGTAATGTTTAGAACTTTAGATGCCCCTGCCAGGTTCCTCCTACCCCAGGCTCTTTCATTTGGCGGTCTGTCACACTAACCACTAGACTACTCCCAGTTATGTGGTCACATTTTGTCTGGATACTTTGCTTGTTAAATGGATGTTTTGTTGGTGGATTTGTTAGTTTTTAAGTTGTATTTTATCTGCAGATAAAATCGTTGTCATTAGGTGTGATTAAAGGATGGATCAGTCTTGTAAAAGTAATTCCTGATCTCAATTTCTGCTTCATTGTTATGGCTACAGCCAACCTGTTGCTTCAATAACAAGGGGCTAAAGAGGTGATTACCTCACACGCTGCATCAGCAACAAGTAGACGTAAATGTACACTTTTTATATAACGACCGTATGACCTAGACCCTGCTCATATTTCGATGAATATAGTGGGTGAGATCCTTCACCCACAGCCCATTTGAATGGTTGCCACGCAATTTAAGGTCCCCGTGTACGGACTGTGCTAGCCCAAGATTTAAATCTCTGAAATAGCCATCATTGGTAGCGATGGTATGTGCACATGAATTGGGCAAGAGTGGTTTCTGTCAAATCTGGCCACATGGGTAACCACTTGACCCATTTTATTTGAAGTTGCTGTTGAGCTAATTGCTGTAAATTCGTTTTTGAGTAATAATTGTAAATTTCTTGTTAATGAGATAAAATCTTGAGACTAAGGATTATAGCGAGCATCATTTAAGTCTGCTTGAGCACAGTCACAGGTTGATGTATGTGCTGCCGTTTGTAGGGACCTGAATCAAAAGAATGATGTATATGTATTTAATTCTAATGCTTTTCTATTTGTTTATGGTTTTTTAGTTATTTTTGGTTGCGTTTTTAAGGTGGATTCTGTTCTTCCTCTGCATGTCTGAACTTCCACTTGAAGACGATGTTTAATGTCTGAACTTCCACTTCACGTTTAACTCAGTTTGAGGTCATTTATCCTGCCATATGAAAGAATTTGTCTTTATAAAGGAATTTGTGTTAGGACTACCAGTAGATGGAATCGGACTGATCCTTTGAGAGGTTCTGCAAATATTTTTAGAGTAATGCTCAGTGGTTTAAACTGCGATGATTTCATTAATGTTGCTCTAAAAACGGTTAGATATGCTGAGTGCTGTTAAACTACGACGAGTTCAATAATGTTACTCTGAAAATGTTAAAATATGCACATTGGTTTAAAACTGTGATGAGTTCATTCATTCATTCATTCAGAGCATAGTGCCAGTGCAAGATAACTACTCAGAGGCACTCATGTATGGTTTGTGAATGGTGTTTTCTCTTACTGTATGTATCTTAATTAGGGATGAGCCAATTGGCATTTTTTGCCGATTTCCGATTCCGATTAGTTTTCCTGATTTTTTCGCCGATTCCGATACGATTAATGGGCAATATTCACTTTTATTTGGTTCTAGGCGCAGTTTGTTACCAAAAGCCCGACAGTCTGCCATTTTAATGATTCTTCGACTCAGTTTTATTATTTTACACAGGCTTTCAGTATTTAAGATTAAATATTACCGTAGGAGGTCGACAAAACAGGTTACTGTTTCCGTATTAATGAAAAAAGAATTGTTTTTGGTCAAAAATATTACTTGTTTATTAGTAAGATTTTAAGACCTGGGATCGCTGATTCCGATTAATACCGATTAGTGCAAAATCCGGCCCGAACCGATTTCCGAACGGATGATCAGCTCATCCCTAATCTTAATAGGTTTTCTGTTTTGAATCCAAACAAACGCCCAGGCACGGTGGTTCTGTGAACTTGTGCTACACATTGTAGTTCTGTAGCACTGTGTGAGAACTTGTTTCTATGTCTGTTGGGTAGTTATTTGTCAGATGACATGACAAAAATGACCGATTCCTGCGTTGTGCTGATGTTTTTGACCCAACTTTTGTACAGGAAGAAACTGGTTTGCATACGTCTGTATTTATTTTGCTAACCTGACGTCTGTTATGCAATCTATGCCATTGAATTCGTTTAGAAAGCTTTCGGTCTGGAGCCTATATTTGAGATTTACTTTTGTATGTGTGTCGATGAACAGAATATAATAATACTGTGTTCTAATTGTGCATATGGAGTTCTGAGTTTCTATTTGGCCAGTTAACATCTACTTTGAACATCTGACAACCGGACTCCAACCTCCTGTGGACTACCCTTTTGGACAACCCCTCTGACTCGACGCAGCCCTCGTGAATAAGGTGTTGCCGTGCGTTTGGCTTTCAACTAATGCTTTGGAAGTTTGGAGATTACGATTACAAGTCGTATGTGACGTTTAACGACATCTGCTGTTTGGTCTATAAAAATTACAATCAATGGCATAAGAGATCGATGTAATAGTCATGTATTATTATTATTATTATTATTATTATATATTCGTTTAATATGAAAACCAGTTGACACACCGCAAAAAAGGGAGCAGAATAGGACTAACGAATGAACGCAACAGTTGAATTTATTGTGTCCGTTGAGCCAGTTTTAAAGGTGTCCAAATGTTAGGAGTCCTTTTTGGCGATAATTAAATTTATTTTTTATTGTAATCTCGAGATTTCTCATATAAACAGTATTTTCTATTTTAAAAATGGAAATCTATTTTCAAAATATTATTGTGCAAATTGCTGACTATAGGGCCTAATAATAATAATAATAATCTTAGTATGCCCTGGCACTAATAGTCCCAGCCTCCAGGTATGCCTACGCGTAAAACACTGAAACGATTAGACCTCGTAATATAGACCTGATTACAGCCTTACAGGGCCGTATTATCTATTAGACAAAGTAGGCACTGTGCCTAGGGCCTACGAACCTATCTGGGGCCTACGATTGCGATTGGGAAAAAATAAGTTGAATGATTGGATTGACGCGAAAACGAAAAAAATCTTATTCTAATTTAATAATTTTTGTAATTGTACTGAAACAGTTTAACTTTAAGATATTAACTTAAAGTTTAGTTAAGCTGTACGTGCAACAGCCTACGTTATGTGAACTTTACATCATTCTATTTGCAAAATCACATAATAACGTCAGAACTGGCGGTTGGGGTCAACGAGACTACGAATGCAGAAGTGCTTAGGGCCTACGACGACGGTCCTGCCTGGTAATTATTGTGGAGCTCTGGAGATTAACTTTTATGTGGAAAAGATACTTAGAAATAAAATTTATAATATATCGACCAGAACAAACGAGACAATCTTTATTCAGTTCGCCACAAAAGCACAAACTTCACTGCCAACTACACAAAATCCAAACTAATAGCAATTTTTTATACTGTGCTAATAGCCTACTAAAACTGGTACTGCTCCGGACTACATTGCTGAACTGGCACTCAAACTGGTCAGCGGGCTCTCCGGTCTGCCTCGCGAAATGACTTGATGATACCTTCGTTTCGAACCACCACCTGTGCTCGTCGGGACTTCTCGATGGCGGCGCCACGGATCTGGAACGCTCTTCCGCCGTCTGTGCGTGCTGCACGCGGCTATATGGTTTCTCTAAACTCTTAAAGACGTATTTTTCAGCTGTTTGATGGCCACGTGTTGAGCGCTTCTGAGAGACTCTTAAGTGGCGCTTTATAAATGTTTTGTTACATTACATTACATTAATTAAGGCGCAACGAAAACCGTATGAGAGTTATAGCGGCTGTGATGGTTTGCAGTGTTAAGTCGGTATATTTTGAACTTCCTGTAAGAAGGCCAGTTTGTCGATGTATATAATTTCGCAATCGTTGGGAAATGTTGACAAAAGTTTCACTAATAACAGAATTTCCGACGCGCATTTATTGCAATAAATACAGTTCCGTATGTGAAGAATAATTGCAGCAGATACTTAAATCTGTTCAGCTGAGTAGGACACGTGGAAAAATACGCCAGGAATGAGACGCGTGATATATTGTAACAGGCACGCGTAGAAGAAAACGATCCAGATTTCTGTAAATAAAAATTCGTCGCCTTAGAAGACAACAATTATAAATCGACAATGAAGTTAGTCTTCAGAGACATCGATAAACACGGCTTGGGGTGAGCTTCACAGTTACTTTATCTCGATCATCTGTAAGACTAAGACCAGTGTTGACATTCCTTTGTAAGTAAACATAATGTGTACGTATTTGTTGGAGTGGTGTTAAGGACGTACGCCCAAAATAAACTTGGTTGACTGAAATTTTCGTAAGCTTAATTTTTCGAGTACGCCCCACCCCTCCTCCTTACTGAACATCCTGGATTAATCCTGGATTAGGGCATACTTTAGGAGTATCAACGAAAATTTGTTGAAAAAACTTTGCGAAGACAGAAAGAAAATAATATTATGATGTTGATAAATGTCTTGATGAAACGTTGGAGATCTTTGCATTCAAGAGCTGTCAGTTTAGTTTGCTATTTAATTACTAAGAATTCAAGTTGCTGCTAACAAACCTGCACTGTATGTTTTAAAAAAGGCACTGGCTACGGTACCGTCCGGACGGTACTGTTATTTCTTTTCTACGGTACCGTCCGCAAATAATCTATGGCCGATTGCACATATCTATGGCGTGAAAGCCTAACCATCAATAGCGCAGTAGTTAAGAGATGAACGAAACTAACCCTAACCCTGACCCTAACCGACCCTCACGACGCCTAATTTGACACTAAACGACCACACGAATACTAACCTGGCCCTAACCGACCCTCAAGTTGTCGGCCATAGAAAAATTCGACGCGAAGACAACAACTTAACGTGACAGGCTTTTGCCAATATTTATTTCAACCGGATGTACACGCCATAGATATGTGCAATCGCCCATAGATTATTTGCGCACGGTACCATAGAAAAGAAATAACGGTACCGTCCGGACGGTACCGTAGCCAGTTCGTTAAAAAAAATTAACGACTTTGGTAACATTGTAGTATATTATTAATGCACTGTCAGAGTATGGTAGTATATATTCAGGAAAATGGAACAATATGGGGATGTAGCAATGTTTGTTTTAGCACAAAGGACCATTATGGGCTAGAGTAATTTTGTTACTGTAGGTGAACGGAATATGGAGATATGATAATTTCTACTATAGGAAAAGGCCATGATGGCGTTATGGCAATTTCTTTTATTTTATTAGTGATGTGGTTATTATTATATGTGATTTTGTATATAGTCATGTAGTGCTGATTCCGGAGGAAGCGGAGGACATGTGGCATGCATACAACATCGTGGCAGTTGGTGACACAATCAAGTCAACAACCATCAGGTATGTTAGGAAAATATTGTGTACAACAGAGTAACCGCTCGACTAATCCCATGGAAAAAATTCTTTGATAAATATATGACATTACCTGACATGAGTTCATTCGATGTTATCTTACTTACTGTCCTTACCGTGCTTTTTTTTATCTTGTATGTATGTACCTAGACATTCATGTGATACATACTAAGAGTTTCTCAATGGCACTCCTCACCAGTCTAGAAGAAAGTTTATTTGCAGTCGAACAAAGGTCAAATAGCAAGAAAAGCCTCCATTGGTAGGCTTTCGCAGACAATTAGAACCGTTTCACTCGATTCCTGTTACCTAATGTTCTACCTAACTTTACATATAAATTTACCTTAACTTTTTATCTTGCCTTACTTTTATCTTGCATTCTTTTGTTATTGTACTCTCATGTTTGAGGTTTTGTTTGTCTGAAGGAAAGTGCAGACAGAGTCGGCAACTGGAAGTACAACAAGCAACAAGGTGCGAACGATGTTGACGATTGCAGTGGAGGCGATTGATTTCGACACACAGGCCTGCGTTCTGCGAGTGAAGGGAAGGAACATTCAGGAAAACCAGTATGTCAAGGTGAGAAATTCAGTCTAACAATTTCCTTGGTTTTCATGAGTGTTCCTTGATTTATTGACATTATAATTTCTGTGTTAGGGCGTGCATTTCATCTAGTTATCCTGGTTTAATCTGCAATACTACTGTTGTAATTGTTGCTCTGAAGTAAGGTCTTGAACACACCGTTGTCTTTTTCAGATTGCTTTTCTTGATTTTTCTGTCTTCAAGAACACCGTGAAATGTGCTATTTCTCGTTAGTTTCAAACATCTGGATATCTTACTGCTCTTTATCAGACAACTGACTAACAGTAACAGCATTTCTTTTTGATTTTACGTGCGTTAAAAAGTTTTGTAATAATAATGATAATGATAAACTGAAACATTATCTCTTGAACAAATAAAAAGAATATGACTCGATAGATTGTACCTTAGTTAAGATTGTTTATAATGTACAATGGTGAACATTATAATCTGTTTTGTTTTGATTTTGTTTGTTTTAAATCTAGTACTGCAATGTTTTGTTATTTAGTTGTTTGGCTATGATTTAGCCCTAACATTGTTATTTAAGTTGAATTTTCTATATGATCCTAAAAATCGTCTTTCCATCAGTAAATGTAATATGGAAAAGGGGCAGCCCTGCAATAGTGGATTATTTTATCCTTTAGGGCTGTCCTGTTGACAGCATCAGCAGATTAACATTTTTTTAAATGACTGATTGTTAATTAATTGTGCTGTTGTTGATTCAATAAAACGGCTGATTGATTGATAATAATAATAATAATAATTGCTTATCCTTTCCAAGCCTGGCTTTTGATTTGCTTAACCACATGAGTCTCATTCAGTCTGTTCTGTTCATGGGATCCTTGGTAAAAAAAATTGAGTTCATGATTTTCTAATGCTAATAGCACTTTAGCTGCTTACAGATAAGATTTGACATACAGAATTTATAGAGCAATGCTATAGTATTTATGTGGCACTTTTGGAGTACCATGATGCTGATGGCAGTCATATTGAGTGATTGTTGATATGAATGATGATGTTTGTTGCAGATGGGAGCCTACCATACCATAGACTTGGAGCTGAATCGCAAATTCACTCTGAAGAAACATGAATGGGACAGCGTGGCTCTGGAGAGAATTGGTAAATTGCTTTGTACAGTAACGTTTCATTTATTTGTCGTTAACATGGATCGTATATTTCAACTCGATAGCCAATGAAAAGAGGCATGTTATCGTGAGTACTCGGTAAATTGGAATACGTGTTTGTTGTTGGTGTGGTTGTTCTTTGAAATTACTGTGACCTTTATTGGATGAGTTGAAGTTCAAATCCAATCCAAATTATTATTAAATTAACCCCGGGCGCAGGAGGGGGGGCGCAAAATTAGTCTTCTGACAATTTGTTTGTGAAAGAAATCAGGCATAAATAGTGTCAAAAAGTAACTATTAGACATGACTTTTGCACGGGGGCGTGGGAGGGGGGGCGCAAAATGAGGCTTATGACGATTGTTCAGGAAAAAAAGACGGGAAAGCAAAAAAAAGGTCGTCAGAAATTTTGGCGGAAGGTAGAAAAAATGTATGTAGGAAATTCTTGCCCCCGGGCGCGCGAACCCCTAGTTACACCACTGTGTACAACTGGCTGCTTGATGAATTGACATTCTTCTGTTTGATCAGAGCAGGCCTGTGATCCCACACAAAATGCCGATCTTGGTGCCGTCATAATGCAGGAGGGTCTGGCTCATGTCTGTCTTATAACGTCGAGCATGACGCTCGTACGTGCAAAAATCGACACCAACATACCAAGGAAACGCAAAGGCATGTGTACTCAACACGATAAGGTAGGAGCTTCGCCTACTTATGCCTGATCTCGTTAACCTTATTCTCTTACTTGGCAGATAGAGATGCAGAGCTAAATATACTGTTGCAACACCGCATTTCTACTATGCCACTGACTTGTATAGTTAAAAATTGTGAATTCATGACCAGATACACAGTTACTTGTATGTTTATGCATGTATGTGCATATTAAAGCGTTCTGTGTGTGAGTTGTCTTCTGCAGGCCTGTGGGTTTAGAGTAACTTAAATTGGTTAATTAATATGAGTTGTCATTATAATAAGACTCTGGATTGCGATCAGCTGCACTTGTACCAGCGTGATGGAAGTTGTTAGAATAAACTGATTTTTCTTTATCAGTGAATGGAGTTCTTTTGAATATTATCAGATGCGATGTGTTTATGATTATTTTGTGTTGTTTCTTTTTTCAGGCTGTTACCCGGTTTTTCGACCAAGTAATGCAAGCTGTTGTTCGGCACATTAATTTTGATAGTAAGCTGATTTATTAATTTTGTTGGTAGGCTGATTTATAAATTTATTAATTTTTTATGGTAGGCTGATTTATATCTTGTTGTTTGCATACTATCTAGTGTTGTAGTTACCACAAAATATCAGTTATCACTGTGTTTTCTAAATGTTTTCTGTCAGCTGGGAAATTATGTCACTAATTTTAAAGGTCTCTTGTAGGACATCTAAATGAGTGATCTCTTAATGATGTTGTTAAGTGGAGGTCACAGGTAATAGTTTTTTAATCATGTAAAGTTGTTAAAGATTGATGGCTTGCTCATTTAATTCTTACATTTCGTATCTTCGTTGTTGTAGTTGTTAAATGTGTCCTGGTTGCAAGTCCAGGCTTTGTTAAGGTTAGTACTATTGTTGTTAAATTATTTATGAAAATTTATTTTAATTGGTAATTTTTGTTGAAGAATTGTACGATGCCTTCTATTCAGTGATTTCGTAAATGTGTTAACATTAGGATTCATTCCCTTATCGAGAGACACGCTTCTGTTTTAGGCTGTTATGTTACTTGACACTACAGCGTGTTATTGTACAATACGTAAGGTGTTTGTCTGCACTCTTCTGACTCCAGTGATTCTCATTAAGTATTGTTTCATATTGTTCTTTGTGCCTTCGAGGTCTTTGTTGTCACAGTTAAAGCTTCTAAATATTCATTCTTTCTTAATGTTTCTGGAACTGAATAAGTAAAGATACTAATCAATGACCTTGTTGAATAGGAGTACTGTCTCTATATTAGCTTATGCTCAGTAGTTGATTTATTTATATAAATTTAGTTTTATAGTCTGTGTGTTTGAGTAGGACCAGTTTTACGACTTCATGTTTCAAGAGGCTGTAAAGACGGACAATAAATTGCTTATCGACAACAAGCCAAAGTTTGTCTTGACGCACGCCTCATCTGGATTCAAACACTCACTTAGAGGTAATGACAAACTGCACTTCCCAGAGGATCTGTTCACAACGCAAATGCACTGGGAGGTCCTCCTACCTCTGTAGGGAATGTAATTATCTACCAGACTGAAGCAGTTTGCACAGAATAAAACCGAACCTCAAGAGGAATCTTTTCTTGGAATGAATTTCCCAAGATGCTGTGTTTTTGGAATTAATCTTCAAGATTCCATTTGTATTTGGAACTAATCCTCCAGTGTCCTATGTTTTGGTATGAATCCTTGAGAGTTCTATAGTCTTTGAACTAATAATCATCAGATTTTGTTTTGCTGTACATATAGTGGGTTGATTGGAGTTGAACATGTTGGTCAGGGACCATTCTCTTAAGAGTTACTGGCTGCCTACATAATACTTACATGTACTTTACATAAATAAGGTAAACTGATATTGCTCTGCATGAGGAGACTTTAAACAGACCTGTGCCTCAGTAGGTCTAGAGATTAATAGATGTCACCATTAAAGTTTACCTTTACAATTGCATTACTTGATGTTCTTTTCCAAGTTCCTTATCCTATGTGGCTCAGAATCTTTATGATGGTTACAAAATCTTTACTTCACATAATTTAGGAGTTTATTTACTGCAGTTCAGATCATTGTGCACGTTTTGCACAAAGAGTGTCAAGCTTTCTTTTCCTTTTCAGTTTTTCTAAGTAATAACTGCTGGTTAAAATATGGCCTGTGTGATCATAATGGATTTAGGTTGCTAATGGCTGTCTGTTTTTGATGCAGAGGTCTTGCAGGATCCTGCTCTGACCGCTCGACTGTCGGACACAAAAGCAGCGGCTGAGGTGAAGGCTCTGCAGGACTTCTATGCAATGATGCAGATAGACCCTCAGAGAGCTTTCTACGGGTACGCAATGAATGTTTTTTTACTAGCTGGAGAATCTGGTTAAATCTTCTCTCCTTCTAGATGCATGTATTGTTGTGTAAGTGTGTTGATTCCATGCCATTGTGTTGTAGCCTTTATCTAACTGTTTTTATCTGTCTCTGAATGTAGTTTGGCTCTTAGACAGTGCTGCGTTTTTGTGCAATTTCGAAGAGCTTTATTGTGGATTTGTTTTTGTTGATGATGTACTGTTGCTTTCAGTACAATGTGTCGTATTATTTGTATCTATAAATTCTATGTAACTGTATTTAGAAATTTATGTAGCACCATTTTAAGAGAATGTAATCAATTGTGTTCATTTGGTTTTTCAGAATCAAGCATGTAGAGGCCGCCTTTGATCAAGAAGCGATCGAAACTCTTCTGATTTCAGACGAGCTTTTCAGGTTTGTTTCAAATTTTGCTTTCTCTCAGCACAAGTACTGTCAATAGATTTGCTGCAAATTTTAAGACTTCATTGCAAAGTACTTGGGTTGTGTTATGGTTTTTTTCTCAAAATTTTATTGCAGAATTTTGGTCTTGTTTGGTCTTATGGAATTTTGTTTTATGGATATTTAGTGATGTTGTGAATAAATTAAAATAGTAATTATTGATAATTCATGCTTAAACCTTATAATGAATAAGATGTTTTACTTTTTGAACGATGGCTTTATTTTACAAACTACTTAGAAACTTGCCAACTGAGATTAATAAATGTAGTACTAAATGTTTTCTTTGCAGAATTGAATAGTTTCGATGTTGTAAAGGGAGGCCAACTGTGTGGTAGTAAATTTGAGTTTGTAAGTTTCTGTTATGGTTTCCATTGCTGTGTGTGCATAATTTTTGTGTTGCATGATTTAGGTCTCAAGATATTGCCACAAGAAAACGTTACGTTAGACTTGTTGACGGTGTGAGGGATTGCGGCAGTATCGTTAGAATCTTTTCCAGTCTGCACGTTTCGGGAGAACGTAAGCAGAGTTTAAGTCTTAATTAATGCTAAATGTGCAATTAAGTAATTATTCATCTTTGCAAAAGAAATACACGTACCTGTGATATTCTAGCTCAGTTTAACTTTTGTAAATTTAACATATTTTAACTAACATGAAGCGAGTACACAATGTGCTCGTCGCACAATGCTAGTGATACATAACCCACATCTAGGAGATCACTGGGAGCTGTTTGTGCTCCATTGACAGGCACAGTGCGGTAAAGCCGATGCCAAGATCAGTTTGTAGTGTCGAGAGGTTTAAATGAAGCATCCTGTTGTGTCATTGCTGTCGTTGTCTTTATGCTAATCATGCTTTCAAATCCTAAGCGTCTAGGTGGTGGTGCTAGGGTGCTTAAATGTGAAACACTGTTTAACAGGGTTGTAGTCGGTCAGACCTTTTCAGATAAGATTTGGAATGTCACTAAAGAGTGGACGACAGCTGAATTGTATAGGCCTATAGTTGACTTAAGAACTTCAGTGCTAGATGCTACAAGTGTAAGTTGACTTGATTATCTGGGTAGCTGCAACTTCCAGTCGAGCATTCACTGTGTTTGGCACACCTTTTGTCAATAGGTTGTGTGTCAACCTTTGACATGAGCTTTCTTATGACAGCCTTACTTTGGCTCCTTTCTGTAAGCATTTCAAAACCATTATGTTCAATATTGGTTTTTGTTTTCTGGTTGGGAGAACCTTAGAGGAATTTCTCTTGAATGGTGCTATATAAATTAGAAGTTACGATTGCAAATACAGATTTCTATAGTTTCTCCTCTTCAAGCCAAATTTGTAAAAGTTGTTTGGTGAAGGCATAAAATTTACTGAGTTTCACGTGATCTTGTTTTCAGAGTTGAACCAGTTGTCTGGTGTCGCTGCCATTCTTCGTTTCCCGGTGAATGACCCAGAATCAGACGAAGATGACGCTTCTTCAGATGAAGAGAGGCCTAACCACTAATTTAAACATGTTTTGCCATCATCTGCAAGTTGCGTGTTCATTATTCAGCTCATGATTGATGGCTCTGTATCTGACTGTTAGGTAATGACTTGTAGCATGAATATTGAGGAGGTGGTGATGAATGTGGTGTGATGTACATCTGATTTAGAGAGCAATTCTCCACTGTTCTGTGTCGTTTGTATGTGAATTTTTGTGTAGCTCACACTTGAACCTATGTTGCTAGCTGCTTGTTAAGTTAAGCATGATGCTGTTAGATAAAGCTGCTTCTACCAGATTCATTCATTCATTTAAGAGATTTATATAGCGCCCCTTCAAGATTATCTACTCAGAAGCGCTCCAATGTTCTGGTATAATGAAATGTAGTGACACGGTTTTACTTTTTAACAATTATTTCATTTTGTGTTTAACTTGAGTTCAGTGGAATTGGATTGGATGTTAACTTGGTTGAAATGTATCACTTATTTTATGGCAGACGTAACTTGTCAGTTTATTTACAATTAGCATTCGTAGTGAAAGGACTGAGCAGTCTGTAAAATTTTAAAGTAGGGCTGTTAACGATTAAAATTTTTTTAATAGTTAACTGTTTAAGAGTTAACGATTAATTAATAGTTAACTACCTTACTTGGTAGCCTAGTTATTTGTTCATATTAGTAGTCTTGTTTACTTTTTTCAGTTCAAATGTCTTCAACCAATTACGTAAACAAACCAGCATGTTAAGTTAAAACTGCTAGGTTCTAGTAAGCAACGTGTTTTGTTGACAATATGTCAAGTGGTCTTCGATGAATCATTAAAAATAAATTTAATCGTTAAAATTAATTAATCGATTAATTAATCGTTAACTTCTGCAGCCCTATTTTAAAGTAAATGAACAACTGGCTTAACCCTTTAACGACGAGCTGCCTATGGTTACCCCTACATACTAGTACACGCTTGTCGTTAAAGGGTTAAAATCTAGCAATGATGTGAATTGTGTTTTGTTTTACCATAAGTTGGACTTGTGCCATTACCACTTGCTAGAAGCCATAGTACCAATCCCTGTTGTCTGATTACTGTGGATCCTAGGTTAGTGAAATGCGATAATAGCTCTTCTTCGTGTGTCATTTTAAGTACCATCACGAACATTTTAACACTTGTTTTTGTTAATCATTATTCGTGCACTGTTCCAAACTACCTAGACTCTTTTGTCTTTGAATCTTTTGGCTTTGAATCTTTTGGCTTTGAATCTTTTGGCTTTGAGATTCCAGTCACTGTCTATTTATCACTCATCATGACTTGTGTCTGGCAGCAGAGCACACAACAGTCACAAAGCTGATAATGGCTGTATATGGTAGGGGGCCAAAGCTTTATTACCATAAGGCATAATATTTTGTTATGATTTCTCCTCACAAGTGTTCTAGTCTCAGTCTAGTGTTGCCGATACCAGATATTGCTTGTAGAAGTGTATGCAGAGAAAGCACTGTACAATGGTCAGCATTTGGTTGTGTGCGAATTAAGTTATTGTATTTTGCTTTTTTTGGATTCATTTTCTACACTTTTTGGTTCAAAGGTCATCGTAACCAAGTTGGCTAAAAGCACCAAGTCTGGAGTCTCTGGACTATTCACAGAGAATGGACTACTGTCGGGGCTGTATATCTGTATGTATGTACGTACATAGCAATTGCGTCAGCTCCATTTTGAAATCTTGAGCTCCTGGTTCTGGTATTGTGGTAATACATGAATGATGATAATATGTGTGTTTGTATACAGTAGATAAACTCTGAAAAGGCAAGGATGGCCTTGAAGCGTGAACTTGACCTTTTGTGGTATCGTTGTTCACCCTTTTAGTTGGCACTGGTTGTTGCCTTACAGCTTTTAAAAATCTCACAGCGTACGATAATATTATTTTAAGCTAATTCTTTTTTCCTGTTAAATAAACTTGCGAAGGGAAATGCATTGTTTGCATTGTGTCTGGTTTAAGTCTGTGCTCGGATTTAAGAACTTGTGACATCTTTCTGCTGCTCATTCAAGAATAAAAACTTCGTTGCAGATGTACACTTCATGTTTTTTTTCTATAATTGGTGGTTTACTTACAATGGAATAAATTGGATGAAGCCTTCTTATGTCCTATAAACTCCGCCACTACCCTGCCTGCGGTAGTGCCAGTCCCAAGTCTGGAGAAAAGAGGAGGGCGACGCTAATCATCTTTTGTTATGGCACAGTGTCGTTTATAAGCAGCAACTAACCTATGCCCTAGAATGGAATCAGGAGTAATTTCCTTATGAGCACCTTCCCTGCCTTCGAGTGGATGCTTAAGGTCTCGCGCATATCTAGATATTGGCAGTTGGATGGATGCTCAATGCCAGTCAGTCGTAGGCCTGACTCGCAGGACTTCAATGCAGAATATTCTACCTAGTAATTATGCAGTAGACTAAACAATAGGCCTATACAATCCCGTTCACTGGTTCATTCCTAATCAAATGGAGATTCTGGTTGCTTAATATGGTGGGGAGTCTCGATGTTTAATAATTGGCTGACTTTGGACCTCAACTTGTGAGGCCGCGCAGTATTAAGCGGACTTTGACCTGGCCTTCATTCAGATCGAATGCAGAACAGACTGGCGTTTTTATTGGCCAAAGAATGACCTAAATCGAACGAAGCGAAGGCAGTCGTCACGGAAAATCTCGTGAACAGAGATATCACAGACGTATAAATGGACTGCGATAAGAAGACAGAGAGAGACAGACAGGCGGACAAGTAGGCAAACGTTACCTAACAGAAATTAGGAGGCTTACAAAAGAAGTCATAGTCCAAGCACTATAAAGTCTAACAGGCCTATAATATGGAAACTTATAGGCTAGCTGTGCACTTATGTACGGCAGTCGGCCTGATATTTGGAAGACAACGTCGAAAGCTTTAGTACAGTCAATATATCTAAGCTACTTAAAGTCAGTGAATAAGCCAGTGAGTCAATAAGCCAGTCATTGATTAAGACAGTCAACGAGGCAGAGGAGACTATCAGCAACGATGGACGTGGCTCCCCCACGCGAACTCTTCCAACCCCTTTACGTTCCCCGGAAGACGTTGACAGGCCCTGGACCTTCTAACCTGTCTCCCAGGGTCGAGGCAGCCGCCGGTCTCAGCCCTCTCGGCGCCTTCCAGGTTCACCCGGAGCTCATGAAGGTAGGACGTGGCACACAAGCCATATGCATCTGATTTAGCTAATCAATATAATCGGTATCTATTCATGTAATGGGCTACTATCAGAGAACTACAGAGGATCTGTCACATGCTGAGAGGGGATTTCCTGCTGAAAACTAGCCTACCATGAAGGGAAGAATGGAGAGAAGGAAGGTGAGAGGAAGACTGGAAGACCCAGCTGGATGCTGCTAGACTGGATGATGGTGCATGGAAACAGGAAAGTGAAGGAGAAAGCCCGACAGCGAGAGGAGTTAGGCTACGCCAATTGACGTTTAGGCTATATTCCTCTGATATTTTCTTGTCGCTTGCTATCAAATCGTCAATGTTATCCCTATAGCCCAGTGCAAAATTAGAGAACCCCGCCTAACAACCACAAAATGTTGCTAAATAAAGAAATTACGAAAAAGTACGCGTTTTAAAGGTGTCTTATACGACTGTCGACGTCAACGGCCTTTGATTTCACAAGATGTCATTAAACTGTGGTGAAAGAAGCTTGATGTATTCGAGTTGATGATTTAGAGTGAGATATAAATATTTCTTCTACCATCCAAAGGCAACGGCCTTGATGCAAGTCGTTAAACTGTTATGGGCAGTAAAGACCCTACAGTGATCAACATCTGCACAAACTGTTCCTATCGACGTGAACGGCCTTTGATGCCATAAGATGCCGTTAAACTTTGGAATCCATTCAGGTCGTAATAAAAATCAAACAGCTTCGTGACTGAACTGAAAAATCCTCTCGGAGTTAACGGCTTTGGATTCCATTAATTGTCCTTAAACTAGTTGAATCCTCCTCTTCTAAATCGTGAGAAAATGATTTCATTACAGCGAAAACTGCAGGCCTATATATATAGGCTACACATTTTTCCTATCGATCTGAACGGCCTCGATGCCATAAGATAGGCCTATTGTTAATAAGATTGGCCTATTGTTAAAATTGTTGGCACCTAATATAAATAGGATAGGATCCACAGTTTAACGGCAGCTTATGACAACATAGGCCCCGACACAAATTATTTTTGGCATATTACAGCCTATAGAACTTCGTTCACTGCCTTTTTCGGGTGTACTATCCAAAGCGTAGCGTGAATAAAAACGAGGGCGATTCTACTCGGGTATGTACCTTTATTATAAGAGCTGTAATATGCCAAAACTAATCTTTGTCGGCGGCAACGGCCTATGTTGTCATAAGCTGCCGTTAAACTGTGGACACACACACACACTCGGGTATGTCATATATCGAAACTATCTGTCTTAATCGTGAGATGTGAGTTTGTAAAACTCTCTCTATATATAGGCCTATATATATAATGTAAGAATGTAGGCTATGCAACGGTCCTGCCAGACACAAGTTGTCGTTTTACAATGGAAATTATGCAGGAGCTCGCATTTATGTAAGACACCTTTAAAACACAACGTCATCTTTTTATAATTCATCTGCGCTCGATCGCAATGTGAATATAGAATTTGCAATATCTTACATCGACTCATGCCCACGGAAAGGCTGGAAGGGTTCACGCATAATAACTGCTGAGCACCAGTGGTTAGCCTAGGCCTGCCTTGTCATTACAAAATGACAATCAATCAATATACAGAAGAAAGGCAGTCCCTTATGCTAGCCCTATGGCAGTCAAGGGTATTAATTCTTAGCGACTTCATTTTCTTCGCCTCGGCATATGAGGGCGTGTGACCAGTCCTCTCCCTCGCCGTCTCATCTTCCCACTGACAGTGTACGGTCATTATAGCTGAGTTGGCAGCGGACGCAGGTGAAGCCGAACTCTAGAACCAAATTTCTACCCTGGCGGGGATTTGAACCTCTGACCTCTCGATTGACAGACCACCACGCTAACCACTAAACCAACAATAAATGCATTACTAAAACTAACAGTGTTGAATGTTTGGGCAGATTTTCGATGATATTCGACTCGGTATACAGTACGCCTTCCAGACGAAAAACCAGATCACCCTGTGCATATCTTCATGTGGTAAGAGGTTCCAGAATAATATATAATTCTATACTGCCTATATTGATGCTGATTTTATCTCCTAATAATGTATACTGCCTAGGCCTACTATTGATGCTGATGGTATTGGTATACGCCCATCTTTCATTCATGAAACAACACGATATCGCATGTTATAAAATTTGGTAAGTAAAATGATAAATGCATTTAACATTGCAGAGGTATTTGATTAATTAGTTTAATTAATGAGGTTAATTATGGTCCAATCTAAATCGGGTCCTATAGTATGAGCGCCACGTGGTCTGCTGGGTTTAAGCTGCGTAGAGAGTCTTAGAGAGGTACTTAGCTCGACATGAATGTCGATAGAGTTAGGCCTACACTGGTGACGTACTCATTGCGTTACAAGTTTAACAGTTTATCTGTATGCTTGCATGATGTAGCACATGGGGCTGTTGAGGCAACCTGTTTCAATGTCCTCGAGCCTGGAGAACCTGTTCTCGTAGCCTGTAACGGTCTCTGGGGAGAACGATTTGCTGAGATGGCTTCACGTCAAGGTAACACCGCGAGCAGAGTATCAACCAATCAATCAATCAATCAATCAATCAATCAATCAATCAATCAATCAATCAATCAATCAATCAATCAATCAATCAATCAATCAATCAATCAATCAATCATATAATTTATATAGCGCCTCTTCAAGGGCTCTACTCAGAACCGCTCCCGAGCCAGGAATCATACTATCTTTCTCCATTATGTATGATTTCTTTGGTTAAGACGCAATATTTTTCGCTTGATAACAAAGCACAGTGTTACATAATTATATATACCCTAAGGGCTTTTTTGACTACGTCTGATGACTGCTCAATGGTCAAAATCTGCAAAGGAATAGTCTGTTGTAATACCGGGACCGATTTACCACAACACCAGCTGCTCCTAAAGGGACTCCGGCTCGCGATGTACATTGTACAACCGACGACTCAACTGTTCACTTAAACAGCTGTGACTTTAAACGAATCCTCGACCTGTTCGTTTTGAATTCGTTAAAGGTGGTGCCACGGTAACCACCCTGAAAGAGAGAGAGAGAGAGAGAGAGAGAGAGAGAGAGAGAGAGAGAGAGAGAGAGAGAGAGAGAGAGAGAGAGAGAGAGAGAGAGAGAGAGAGAGAGAGAGAGAGGGGGGAAGGGAGAGGGGAGACGGAGACGGAGACGGAGAGACGGAGAGAGTGAGTGAGTGAGTGAGTG
Source organism: Aporrectodea caliginosa (assembly GCA_020284085.1). Lineage (NCBI taxonomy): Eukaryota > Metazoa > Annelida > Clitellata > Crassiclitellata > Lumbricidae > Aporrectodea > Aporrectodea caliginosa. The sequence goes on along the minus strand of JACEVL010000245.1, from coordinate 980,916 downwards.
AGTGACAGACAGACAGAGAAAGAGACAGAAACAAACAGAAACAGAAACAGACAGAGAGACACGCACAGACACAGAGATACAGAGAGAGAGAGACAGACAGACAGACAGACAGAGACATATGGAGGAAGGAGGGTAAATGGATGGATGAATGAACGAATGAATGAACGAATGAATGAACGAACAAACGAATGAGAGGATGACTGTCTATGCGTGATCTGTATATCATTATGTCGTCGACAGGTGTTCAAGTGGAGAAGTTTGCGAAGACGCAGGGCCAGGTGTTTACCTTAGCAGAGATCGAAGAGGTAAGAGCTAGCCAATCTATCTAATCTGATCTAGTGACTCATATAGCGCCGTTTTTAAACAATGCGCAAGCAGTCAATTGATGGTCGTGTAAAGTGAAACTGTAATCTCAAGCCATGATCCTCTGGAGAAGTCCGGTTCAAAGTCAAGTGAGTGAGAAAAACCAGAAGTCAAGTTAAACCAGACGAGTCTTAACAAGGCTTTCTTGATCTGAAGGACTTTAAACAATTGACAGAACTACAGTACTGTAATCCAAGGACGTCTGTAGCTAATCTAATCTAATCTATTGACTTATGTAGGTAATCTAATGACTTATACAGCGCCGTTATCCTAAATCCCAAAGCATCAAAAGGAAATCGCTTCATGGGAAATCGCAATGAAATTCACGTGGACACCACAGAACAAGAATCTCAGCTCAGATTTCTTAGCACGATAGCCATACAATAGAGTACAATCCAAACCGATAAAGGATAAACCAAACCGATAGAGTACAAGCGTAACCGATAGAGTACACGCCAAACCGATAGAGTACAAGCCAAACCGATAGAGTACAAGCCAAACCGATGGTGTACAAGCCAAACCGATATAGTATAGAGTACAAGCCAAACCGATGGAGTACAAGCCAAACCGATAGAGTACAAGTCAACGCGATAGAGTACACGCCAAACCGATAGAGTACAAGCCAAACCGATAGAGTACAAGCTAAACCGATAGAGTACAAGCCAAACCCATAGAGTACAGGCCAAACCGATAGAGTACAGGCCAAACCGATAGAGTACAAGCCAAACCGATAGAGTACAAGCTAAACCGATAGAGTACAAGCCAAACCGATAGAGTACAAGCCAAACCGATAGAGTACAAGCCAAACCGATAGAGTACAAGCCAAACCGATAGAGTACAAGTCAACGCGATAGAGTACACGCCAAACCGATAGAGTACAGGCCAAACCGATGCAGTACAAGCCAAACCGATAGAGTACAAGCCAAACCGATAGAGTACAAGCTAAACCGATGGAGTACAAGCCAAACCGATAGAGTACAAGCCAAACCGATAGAGTACAAGCTAAACCGATAGAGTACAAGCTAAACCGATAGAGTACAAGTCAACGCGATAGAGTACAAGCCAAACCGATAGAGTACAAGCCAAACCGATAGAGTACAAGCCAAACCGATAGAGTACAAGCCAAACCGATAGAGTACAAGCCAAACCGATAGAGTACAAGCTAAACCGATAGAGTACAAGCTAAGCCGATAGAGTACAAGTCAAACCGATAGAGTACAAGCCAAACCGATAGAGTACACGCCAAACCGATAGAGTACAAGTCAACGCGATAGAGTACACACCAAACCGATAGAGTACAAGTCAAAACCGATAGAGTACACGCCAAACCGATAGAGTACAGGCCAAACCGATGCAGTACAAGCCAAACCGATAGAGTACAAGCCAAACCGATAGAGTACAAGCTAAACCGATGGAGTACAAGCCAAACCGATAGAGTACAAGCCAAACCGATAGAGTACAAGCTAAACCGATAGAGTACAAGCTAAACCGATAGAGTACAAGTCAACGCGATAGAGTACACGCCAAACCGATAGAGTACAAGTCAACGCGATAGAGTACACGCCAAACCGATAGAGTACACGCCAAACCGATGCAGTACAAGCCAAACCGATTGAGTACACGCCAAACCGATAGAGTACAGGCCAAACCGATGCAGTACAAGCCAAACCGATAGAGTACACGCCAAACCGATAGAGTACAAGCTAAACCGATAGAGTACAAGTACAAAGAAGATAAACCGATAGAGTACAAGCCAAACCGATAGAGTACAAGTCAACGCGATAGAGTACACGCCAAACCGATAGAGTACAAGTCAACGCGATAGAGTACACGCCAAACCGATAGAGTACACGCCAAACCGATAGAGTACAAGCCAAACCGATTGAGTACACGCCAAACCGATAGAGTACAGGCCAAACCGATGCAGTACAAGCCAAACCGATAGAGTACACGCCAAACCGATAGAGTACAAGCTAAACCGATGGAGTACAAGCCAAACCGATAGAGTACAAGCCAAACCGATAGAGTACAAGCTAAACCCATGGAGTACAAGCCAAACCGATAGAGTGCAAGCCAAACCGATAGAGTACAAGCTAAACCGATAGAGTACAAGCTAAACCGATGGAGTACAAGTCAACGCGATAGAGTACACGCCAAACCGATAGAGTACTAGTCAACGCGATAGAGTAGAACCAAACCGATAGAGTACATGCCAAACCGATAGAGTACTAGTCAGCGCGATAGAGTAGAAACCAAACCGATAGAGTTCATGCCAAACCGATAGAGTACAAGTCAACGCGATAGAGTACACGCCAAACCGATAGAGTACAAGTCAACGAGATAGAGTACACGCCAAACCGATAGAGTAGAAACCAAACCGATAGAGTACAAGCCAAACCGATAGAGTACAAGTCAACGCGATAGAGTACAAGCCAAACCGATAGAGTACAAGCCAAACCGATAGAGTACAAGTCAACGCGATAGAGTACAAGCCAAACCGATAGAGTACAAGCCAAACCGATAGAGTACAAGTCAAACCTGATCTGGGCTAATTATATTAGTGATTGTTTGATTATCTGATTGTTTGAGAGCTGACCTTTGAATACAATGTGAACAGCTTTCGAGTCTTCACTGTATAAACCTGTGGGAACTTTGAATTGATACTTTTTGCACAATTCAAGTGGCGTAGGCGTGCATGAATGTGTATGTAAGTATCTGTGTATGTATGCATGCAGGTATATTTATAGGCACTTGGGCATTCATATGACGTCCTTAAGAGCCTGCCAAGGACATTAGAGAGTAGCGCTGTATAAATGTAATAAGGTAGCTGGGAGTTGTTTTTGTATTTGCTGTTCATGCTGCAAAAACCCCTTCCAATATGCTAGACCATGATGATGATGATGATGATGATGATGATGATGATGATGATGGTGGTGGTGGTGGTGGTGGTGGTGGTGGTGGTGGTGGTGATGATGATGATGATGATGATGATGATGATGATGATGATGATGATGATGATGATGATGATGATGATGATGATGATGATGATGATGATGATGATGATGATGATGATGATGAAAACTAAACTAAAGCAACCAATAGCTGCTGCTGTCGAAGAAACGAATTGCTTACATTCTTTCACGGTGAAAATACTGTATAGAATTATACTCCTTGTCCCTTTTGCCCGTACCTCCACTAGGCAGAATCGCGCTTTCTCGGTGGCGGGCCCCTGGACCTGGAATGGCCGCCCTCTGGAGCTTCGCTTCTATAGACCCTCTCTCCTACGTTCTTTTCTCACCTTTATCCGTGCTGGAGTCGGGAGCACCTCCGAGTAGTTTTCTTGAATTGACGCTATACAAATGGTCGAGATGAATGAATGAATGAATGAATGAATAGAGAGTTTTGTTCTCGGTTTCATCGGTTGTCTTGTTTAATTTTCCCAGAAACTGAAGAAAGTCAGACCAGTGTTGACCTTCATCACGTATGGCGAGTCAACAGGTGGCACTCTGCAGCCAATGGAAGGCCTTGGACCGCTCTGTCACAAGTCAGTTGCCCAAGTATTCATGCATAGGACAAGTATACTTATAATTCTACTTCTATGCCTCTACTGAAATACTCGTACTTCTAATTGTATTTGTATACTTATTCTTACAAATACATTTGCACTTATACGAGTCTGATGTCAAGACGACATTTTAAACATGTATACGCTACACGTTACAGGAGGTTTCATTAACTGTGCAGTTGTAACGTTATGTTCAGCCCCCTCCCCCTCCACCCCTAAAAAAGACTGTAGCGTTATATGACCAACAGATAAAACTTCACATGATTCTAAACTAAGTCAGTTAAATCATCAGGGAACGGATTCCATACCGAGGATTTATAGCGATCACAATGGTGTAGAGTCTTGTTCTGGGACTAACGAAACTTAGGCTATAATTATGTGACATTATTCTGAAAATCTGGTGAAGTGAATGCGCAGTTCTGAGACAATTATCTTAGAACTGCATCAAGTTTCTTGCTGTGCTGTCTGATTGCGTAGCCTTATAATTATATACAATATATACAATTATGTACACTGGGGCAGAAATTCTTCAGTGCAAGCGTTATGGGCTTGTGGAATGGTTTGGATGATAGTACTGTCTCAGTGGACACTATCACAGCTTTTAAGAAGAAGCATAGGCTATTAAGCATTACAGATTAACTTGCAGTGCTTTTAACACAGACTAAACAATTTACACATCTTCTGAACCACTTAAAACCCTTGTTATGCTATGTTATAGTGGACCTGAGGATGATTGTGATTGTTCTATTTGATTGACAGGTATGGGAGTCTGCTGGTGGTTGATGGAGTGGCGTCGGTTGGTGGTGCTCCTATGTACATGGACAGATGGGGTTAGTCTACGAATTAAGCCGATATACACCGCTTACAGCACGACTCAGGTTAAGCAGGGACGGCAGGTTAAGGCAAGATAAGGCGATGTTAGATTAAGTGAGGTCAGATAAGACAGCATAATGTAAATTAGGATAAGGTAAGATAGGCCAAGGTAAAAGAATAATTAGTTAAACTTAGTTATGACAAAGTAGACAATAGACAATATAAATGAGGACGTATGACTTGAACTAACACTAAGAGGAGCAATTGACTTTAGAAATGACCGAGAACAATGGAGCTAATTCATTCGTAACCATCGCCACCAAATGGCGCGTCAGAAACTGATGGCGATGATTCAGATATAGTGAGGTAAACTAGGAGAGGCCAAGGTAGGTACAGCAGAGAAAGATAAGGTATGGCAGTGCTCCAAAAATAAAATCCCCAACCAGTTACTACTGCTGGGAATCATCAAAAGAGGCAGGCGCTGCCACGACAAAGAACCGACTCCACCTGCCATATTGGACAACTTTAGGTGTTGTGAAAAGCGTATGTTATTGTTATATCATATTGTTAAGCACGCCGTGTTATAAACCTTGAGTCCACTATAATAACATGTACGATTATCTTTGTGTCGTCTATCTCCAGAAATTGACATTCTCTACACTGGTTCGCAGAAGGCTCTGTCTTCTATTTCCGGTATCACACCAATCTCCTTCAGCGAAAGGGCTTGGTATGAATTACAGCATCTAGGCTAAGCGTCTAATTAAATCTAGTCTTAGCGCTTCCCTATACTACGGTTACAAATTCTCATCTTAGGACTTCTTTAATAATGCACTACCTGACTAATCGAACAGGCAGCGATGGCAAAGAACGTCACTCGATCAATTCATCGACAAATTAATTATTAGTGTTGAGGCTATACGGTTGCTATAGAAATTTTTACATTTAAGTCTAAGTCTGTTTGAACTTCTTTGGTGATGCATTACTTTTCTGAATTTTAATCTTAGAACTTCGTTCATAATGCATTACATTTTTGAATTCTAATCTTAGATTCTTGTACACTCAGCGGCTGAGTGTACAATATTTGTACTGCAATATTTTGTTATTTAGTTGTTTTGGCTATGATTTAGCCATAACATTGTTATTTAAGTTGAATTTTCTATAACTACACGGTGATTCATTAAAAAACGTTCCCCTGCATATTTCACTGTAACACCGTCAAATGTCATGCTATGTGAAAGAAATTTTAAAGGAAGACAGAGGAGTTATTTCTGAACATTAGGAAAGTTAAAGTTTGTGTTCAAATTGACCCCCTTTGGAAGCTACGCATGCGCGAAGACGAGTACGCCACTGTTTGACTGATTCATCAATGATGCGCTGATCCATTTCGTCCCATGCCTCCACAATTCGACTTCGCAACTCACTGACATCACATATTCGAGATCTTTAGACCTTCTCTTGCATGACACTCAATATCTTAAAGTCCACTGGATTTAAATCAGGGCTGTTGGGTGGCCACAAGGTAGGCGGGATGAAATCAGGTGTTTCAGTTTCCAGTAACGCAACAGTGTCCCGTGCTCTGTGCGCAGGAGCGCTATCCTGTTGGAAGATGAAATACTCATCGGTAATGTCACGAATGTCTGGTAAAAGGCCCTGTTTTAGTAGAACATCTCTGTAATATTGTCCATTGACCTTAACGCCCGGTTCGATGAAATGAATGTTCGTACGAATGTGTGCAGACCCGACAGATACCATTTTGTCGAGATAGTCGTGACGTCATTAGTTTCGTCATTCGCGTTACGTCATTTTGGCTTTGAATGTGAAACAATTTATGTAGCACTTGGCTAAAGCATCAAGCGTCATTGTTCTGAAATTTCAATAAAATTGATGGTCATCTACATGAGTTATGCTAACTTATATAGGGTAACGTTTTTTAATGAATCACCGTGTATATGATCATAAAAATCGTCTTGCCATCAGTAAATGTAATATGGAAAAGGGGCAGCCCTGCAATAGCGGATTATTTTATCCTTTAGGGCTGTCCTGTTGACGGCATCAGCAGATTAACATTTTTTTAAAACGACTGATTGTTAATTAATTGTGCTGTTGTTGATTCAATAAACGGTTGATATAAGAACTTCTTTAGTAATGCATTACTTTTCTGAAGTCTTGGAACTTCTTTAATGAAGCACTTCCTTTCAGTCTTATTTGTCTACCACTGAAAACAAGACAAGTGTAAGACCTCAGCCGAGCAGATGATGATGTGATTATATTTTTAAGTAGTAATAATATGAAAATAAATAGGCCTACCTAAATGAGGCCTAGTTGATACAGTGCTACTAGCCTCTGTCCTGTTAAATAAATATTGGACAGAGCTAATCACTCAATGAAAAGAATTTAACCTGGGTCCTGTTACTTTGTTCCTGTCCGTGAAGGAACCGAATCCAGAACAGGAAGACTAAGGTCCAAACTTATCTCCACGACATCCGACTCCTGGCTGTCCTCTGGGGATGCATTCCGAACCAGCCACGAGGGTAATTTACATCTCATGCATATTCAATAGTTCATCTCATGCATATTCAATACGTTGAAGCAGCGTTTACTTTAGGCTTAGCTCAAAGTTGGACATTTGTGAGGGATTAGGCTCTCACGTAAGGCAACAACACTGCTGTGGTAAGTTAAGAGAACTCAGCCTCTGAGTGGTGCCAGTCTCAAGCTTGGATTAAGGAAGAGGAGTAGGGGAGGAGGACACTAACCATCTTTCTTATGACAGTGTGGTTAAACAGAAAAATCTATCAGATACGGAGGTGAGGTGATAGAGAGAGAGCGAGCGAGCGAGCGAGAGACAGAGAGAGACAGAGAGACAGAGACAGAGACAGAGACACAGAGAGACAGAGAGACAGAGAGACAGAGAGACAGAGACAGAGAGAAAGAGAGAGAGACAGAGAGAGAAAGAGAAAGACAGACAGAGAAGGATAGACAGAGAGGGAGGGAGAGAGGGAGATGGAGGGAGGGAGCGAAAAACAGAGCCTAGGATACTTGATTAGGCGTTCACTTTATGCCATCATCGATTGATGCATTGTGATATAAAAGGTGCTATAGAAGTCTTTTGATTCAATTATGTTTAGAGAACATTATGAAGCTACATTACATTAATGTAAATCTAAAAGGCATTTTACTAATCTTTTACATTACATTTACCTTTGCAGTTATCATCACACGCCAACTACGGGCATCATCTACGCTCTAAGAGAAGCTCTGGCTCAATTGGCAGAAGAGGTTGGCAAGCCATGAATTTCATGGTTAAAATATACTTTTAATTAGTATGCATTTATTAAGCGCCACTATCTAATGATCACGCATCAGTCGATGGCGCTGAGCAATTGCGAGGGAATGTCTTGCACGAGGTCCGTACACACTGCAGTAACCGTCTCAGAGGAGGGTCGAATCCAAATATTCCATGCGTTCGACCAATCAGCTACCTTGCCAATCTATTATAACTACTACTGCTACTATTGCTGCTGCTTCTACTACTACTGCTGCTGCTGCTGCTGCTGCAACTCTAGCACGGCTCGCTTTCTTCTTTCATTTGATGTGATGTTATCTGGGGCAGTACTGTTTCTGCTCGTTCTCTTCAGATTTTTCTTTTTTCGAGGGCCCTTCGCACCGGAAGCGCCTCTGATTAGGTTGTACTGTGAGAGGCGCTTTATAAATCCGTAAATAGAATCGAATAGAATTTGTAGATGTTCTGCAAAGGTTTTCCAATTTTCTCTGGAAAACCGAATTTCTCCAGTCAACGGACATTAAAAATTTTCAAATGAACTTAGACGCATGTTAGAACTGTTATTGACAGCCATTTTCAGTGCTTATGAGAGGTACTCAACATGTGATATATAAATGTCCAGATACATATTCATATATAATTATATATACATGTAAACATACACGCATACATGCATTGCATTATGCTTAAGCATGTAATTTTGATCTGATGAAACGAAGCTCATAAGGAATTGTGCTGCAACATACAGAATACACAGGTGATTTGTATTAAATTGTTAAATATTTATAATAAATTAATAAATAAAATTCAAACACTTGAACAGGGTTTGGAGAACGTCTGGCGTCGTCATTCCGAATGTACTGCTCTGCTACACGAAGGAATCAAGAAACTCGGACTGGAGTTGCTCGTCAAGGAACCAGTAAGTATGCCCCTACTTTCCTTTGCAGTTTAATGCTTTTACCTTTGTAGAGTGTAGATACCATTGACGCTGGATGCCATTGAGGCTGGGTAGGCTACCCAGTTCTGTGCGTTCTGTTAGTTCTTGAAGTTTCCTTCTCTGTCGCTGGGAGCCTGGGACCCACTGCGTGGAAACAGTCTTCATGACCATGTGAACAATGCACCATCTATGGTTATATTGAAACCGCTGCTCAGGACCTATCTTTTTAAAGAATCATATGATTGCATTTACTTTTTGAACGCATGCATAGGCCTATACCTCCCTTTTCTTCGGCCTCGACTTGCTACGGCGCTATAGCCTATAATTCGTCTTGTCATTATTATTATCATTATTGTCATTATCATTATGAATGTCCTTTATTTAGGAGTAGTTTGTTCCAACATAATAAACCAGTTGTAGCCTGACTGATGCTTTGTCTGACATTGTGATTGTGACTGGACAACTCCAACACATTGCGATTTGCGAGCTATGGGTACTTGAAGTGAACATCGACTTCTGCTACAATTACTACTAACAATTACTATACAATTACTATAACTGCCACTACCACACACCATCTCTGCCACAACTAACACGACCACCACCATGACCCACACCACGACCATGGCCACCATCAGCAACAATAACATCATTACCACGACAACCGCTACTACTATACTACTACTGCTGCTGCTGCTGTTGCTACTGCTATTACTGCAGCTACTACTACTTCTAGAACCACTACTGCCACCACCACTTCCACTCCACTAGCACTGCTTCCACTGTTACGACTACTACCACCAGCACCAGCATCGTCATCACCAGCACTATACCACTTCGACTGCACCATTACCACTATTCTATCATTGGTCGTCAGATGAATGTATGCTCGTTTTTCTTGTAAAATCTTTTATTTCATAGGCTCATCGACTTCCGGTTGTAACAGCGATAAAGGTGCCACCTGGCGTCGATTGGAAAGCTGTCTCCGATTACGCAATGTCCAGGTCAGCTGCACTGCGTTTCCAATCTGATCTCATCTGACTTATTCTTATATAATTCGTTAATTAATTAATTCATTCGTTAATTCAATCATTCATTCATTCGTTCGTTCGTTCTGTCATTTATTTATTTATTCATTCATTCATTTATTCATTCATACATTAACCATCACACAACAGCCGTAATGATGCTTTATATTTTAGCTGTAATATCGGCCTATATTGATTTACATTATATATATATTTAATAATATTATAATATTCTGTATACTACATGTATATAGTACACGTACATGCTAAATCGCATAATAGACTAATAGATCCGCAGCTGTTCATACATTGGCTACGCTATAATTATATCTAGCCTTTTATCCATAGCGGCCTATATACATGTATATGCCGGCGTATGTATACTTGTACTTTACTCACAATCCTCTTGTCTACTGCTTTTAGATACAAGGTGGAGATCGCAGGGAGTCTAGGCGCCAACGTCGGAAGCATCTGGAGAATTGGAATTATGGGCCAGAACGCCAGACCGGAAACTGTCAAGTATGTACTCAAGGTCTTCGGCGAAGGACTGCAGCACGTCAGAGAACAGACGGCGCCATCTAAACTCTGAATCAGGACGTACGAGTTCAAAGCAGCTCTACCCGAAGCATCGTCTTTGCACCGGACGCTCTACGAGAAGCAAGAACGCCGCATAAATCCCATAATAGATGTTTTTACCTGAAACCCAAGATTTAGATGTAAGAAGGGAACAAGATTGGCCACCCGGACCTAATTGCAAAATGATACTTGTGTTATGCACTCTGGTATAACCGCAACGGCTTCTGGTGTGTTTGCGAGTATGACAGTAAATTGATTCATTCATTCATATCGAACATATATATAGCGCCCCTTGAAGGAAACTACTCACAGCGATTGCGTTAAACCCTTGCAACCAGTGGCGTAGGCAAGGGGGGGGTTTGGGGGGTTAAAACCCCCCCCATTGGCTTAGGGGAAAAATTTTTAAATAAGAAGAAACAAAGCAACTGTTAGTAACAATTGTTTTTCTTACTTTATTCTCTTTATTACTTTATTCCCTTTGTATTATTTAAATTTATTTTCTGTAATAATTAAATTTTATTTCCGTTATTTTTCTGATGTCCCATACGTTGTCTCCGTACTTTAAGGTTACAGCGAATGACGTCATTATTTAATATTTAGCGTCTTTGTTGTTTCGGTAGTAAACGAGAGCATACATTTTTACGAAAATATAAATTTTTCGGCGGTTTAGAAAAATTGTTCACATATATTAAGTTAAAAAATATACAGGTTATTATACTCTTTAAAGCGAAACAGTTTCATTAACGCCATGTCTAAAAAATGACCGAGTAATAGTATTTTGAACTATTTGGAATTGAAAGCCAATAAATTATCCTTAAATTTATCCAAGACTAATTATATTATATTTAGATCTAAAACGAAAATTCTCCCTGTTCTTGATAACCATCCCTTGCGGTTCGCTAGGCGTGCTTTCGCCTGCACTCTAGTTGATTCCTCGCTCATTATTTGATCCGTGATCATCACCCGTTTGCAGCGCTGTAATTGGACCTTGCAGTCGCGCGCTGAGCTGTGATTCGTTAATATTGGCGCTTAATGCTCCCGCTTAATTGTTGGCTATATAAACCCGACGCATGTCATGCGCGGGGTTCTTCTTCGTTCTTCTTGATTCTTCGTCGTTCGCTCTGTGTGAGTCGTCGTGTCGATTGCCGTGGTTGCTCGACTGCTGGTGAAGCTGTGTGCTCCGACGGAAGAAGGACCTGGGTTCGATCCTCGCTTGTGTTCGACTGCTGTGTGCGTCGTGTGTTTTATGCAGGGTTAGTGCTACGTGATTGTATAATCGAAACTGTGTGTTTTAATCGAAACTGTGTGTTTTATCGTGTGATGAGTCATGCGATTGCTATTTTTAGTATCCGTCGTTAACTAAAGACTCATCGTTGATTATCTGTACTTAGGTTTCGAACTCTTAACCTTTGTTTGAAGGACCGAGTGCCTGTGACTGATATGAGAACAGATTTTCGTATGTAATTAACCATTTAATTTGAATCTTATAAAAGCATATAAAGAAATTATCAATGTCTGATTCCATTGACCTAGAACGGAAAGTTACCGAGCTTTGCTCTCTTTTCCAGCAAATGATAGAGCGCCAAACAGATCAGGCAAGCAAATTAAATCTAGTAGTCGACTACCTACAGTCTGAGCGGCAGTTAAATGCTAATGAAATACTTGCTGTTGAGGGTTCGAATCCAGCAGGGTTGTTTCCCTTGGCAAAGCCTTCAGAAGAAGGCGCGGACGATATTCACGGCCTGGTACCTGGTTCCCGCTCAGATCTGGTAGTTGGCGCGCCCGCCAAACTGGATGATGCTGCTCTGCCCCGTAGAAGTGCCAGACTAATGTCTAAAGCGCCAAAGTCCTACACATTACCCGCCATATCTAAGACAAGAAATGTAGTGGTTAAACCCAGGTCTGTGTCAGATTCGAATCTTGTCAGCTCAAGACCGGATGTCCCTCAACAGCAGCGCTACTGCACCTCACCAGGAGGGCAGGACGCGACACGTGGCACCAGAATCGGGGTTCGATTCCCGGTACATGAACCTGAAAATTCTGACACAGATAGATGGGAAGATTATGAATATTTCTTTGATTCAAATAAAGATGCTACCAGGTTTAGAATTGCATAATGTTATGGATTTAGGAGAAAAAGAATTAGAATCGTTGTGTGATTTTGAAGATGATTTATTGGTGAAACTTGATAATCAGAGGATTGATTTGAAGCATCATAATGATAATGACAATGATGATGATGATGATAATCATGATGATGATGATGATGATGATGATGATGATAATAATCACAATGAGGATGATGATGAGGATGATGTGTTAAATAGATCAATAAGAAGTATTAGTGCAATTGAAAGGAGTTTAAATAATTCTCCTCATATGTTGGAACAAAGTAGGAAGTATTTAGATTTTCTTGTTGACCGACCAGAGTCTAACGATAAGTATCTAGTTTCAGATGCACAACGGGACCAAGACCTGATGAGAGAGGGTCAACCCATCCTCTTCTCATCTACATCCGGGTCTTCGCTCCGCTCCACTCGCTACGGTTCCTTCGACCCAGGTGCACATCCCAGTCACATAAACCCTCATTCGTCGAGCGTCTCTGATCTTCGCGTCACGAATTCGTCAAGCCGCTGCTTGTCGACTTTCTCTGCGCCATTCGTCTCTGCGCCGACCTACGTCATGTCGTCATGGTCAACCGGTGGTCAACGTCGTCCGCGACCGATTCCTAGCACGATCGACTACTTCCGGTCACCGGTGAGCTCTGCCACAGCTCACCATCTCAACCCAGATGGGCGGGTCGAACCCGACATCTGGCAACGAGCACCGCCTGCTCAGCCTCTGTCGACCAACCGTCAAGAGAGAGACACCGGAACCAGCCGCCAGCCGAAGCAGATTCGAATCCTGACTACGCGTGCCTCAAGTGAAAAGTCGTCTCGACCAAAGCAGAGCCGACAACTACCTGCAATTCCTCGCGCTACGATGACCTCTGGCTACGATGCACTGCGAACTGAGAGACAACGCAATGAGACAACACCAGAGAGGCATACGAACAACAAAGCTGTTCGTGACGTCAATGAGAAACCTGGTCAGAAACCTGCCCGGATGTCATCCGCCGCTCAACCTCCGACCTTGGTCAACAACCGGGCTTTGGTCGTGGACAACGGGTCAGATGATGAAAAGAAAGATCCACCGAGAGAACGAGAGGCCGAAGAAAAGACAACGCCTGGTAAGACTACCTCCCATTCTGCTGAAGTGACTGGAGCTCGAGCTAATAGACAATGGCTGAAATTGGGTACATACAATGGACGCACAGCTGTTGAAGCGTTCATTAGAAAATTCGAAGTGTGCGCTAGAAACAATGCATGGACTGATGACGAGAAACTAAACCAGCTGATGGTCGCTCTCACAGAGCCTGCTAACCAGCTGCTCTGGGAGTTTGACTCTGCCACTGTTGCTTCTTGGGAAGACCTGGTCAAACGATTAAGGTCTAGGTACGGTGGGTCCGACCAAACGGCCCTATACCAAACCCAACTTAGCACAAGACGACAAAGAGATGGAGAAGAACTCGGGGTCCTCGTGCAAGATGTCCGCCGCTTGATGATCCTCGCTTTTCCGGGACCGACGACAATCCACAGTGAGACAATCGCCATCCGCTCTTTCATAGATGCCATCCGAGACAAAGACCTCGCGATGAAAGTGCGTGAACGTGAGCCAGACTCTCTTGATAAGGCTTATAACTTAGCCATGAAATTCGAGGGCTACCAGAAAGCTGACCGCAGTGGCGTAGACTCTTCCGACCGCCGCTACGCTCGTGCCAAAGCCGTCAGAGAATCCGATACTTCGCTGGACGATGTTCGTAAACTAATTCATGATGAACTAGAACCGCACAGACGATCTGTCCAGAAGTTAGAGAAGATGTGGGACTCCTGGCTAACTCAACCACGAGCAGACACTATTCCATCGGCTCCGCCATCGCAAGAGACGAAATTCCAGTGGAGACCCAACGCTGGAAGAAACAGAAACGGGAACACGATCCGTCAACGCCAGACTCGGGCTGGTGATGGACAAACTCTGAGACGATGTTTCAACTGTGGACAACCTGGCCACTTGGCAAGAGGTTGCCCAGATCGACAACAGACTGAAGCAACGGTTGCATTTGAACCAGATCAACCCGCTGACGCTAGACTGAATCACATTCCTGGCAGCAGTAACGCTTATCTGGCTGTCCGGGTAAGTGGAAAGAACACTTTCGCGCTTATTGACACTGGTTGTGAACTAGCTTTGGTGCCTGCGTCACTGGTGAAGATGGCCGACGTCACTAAGTCTACGCAGATGTTACGTGCAGCTAACGGTACCGCAATCCGAGTCCTTGGCGAGACTACCTTACAGTGTGAGACTGATAACTTTTGCCTTCACTGTCAAATGCTTGGTGACCGAACAAATTTCTGAACTAATTCTAGGCCTGGCTTGGCTAGAGCAGCAACAAGCCCAGTGGAATTTCGGTCAGGGCTGCATCACAATCCAAGGTCATCCTCTACCAATCGTCAGCCGACCGGAAACGACTACCTGCCGAAAGATCGTTGTCGCTAAAGATGTAATGATTCCCGCCATGAGTGAGCTTGACATTGAAGCCTTTGCTATCCTACCTCGTCTGAACGCAACGTATGGACAGTGGGCTACTCAACCGAAACTGCTGGAATCTGGAGTCTTCGTCGCCGGAACTCTGCTGCAAGAAAGAGCAACTGGTCTCATGGTAAGAATGCTGAATCCCACCGGAAGTGACGTTCGCATCAAGAAAGGAGTTTCATGTCCTACGGAGGAGGTGATTGTCCTTACCGACGAACACGAGAACAGTCCTCCAACCGCTTCCGCGCTCCAGGCCGACGCTGTGCAAGAACTGACTGAGACAGAAGTAGAAGAAGTCCTGTCACCTCTCTGGCAGAATATCGCGACTGATGTGCCGCCGGAAACTAAAGCCAGACTACGAGAGTTGGTCCTGAACTATAGACAAGCCTTTTCTCTTCACGAATGGGATCTCGGTTACACTGAGCTCATCCGTCACGAGATCGATACTGCCGATGAAAAACCGGTCAGGCAGACCCTTCGCCGCCAACCGCTCGCGTTGCTGCCAATGATTGACCAACAGGTTGACCTCATGATCCAGCAGAAAATCATCGAACCAACGTCTTCACCATGGTCAAGCAATGTGGTTATTGTACAGAAAAAGGACGGAACCCCTCGGTTCTGTGTAGACTACCGGGCTCTTAATGCTAAGACGAAACCCGACGCCTACCCACTTCCACTCATAAGTGAAAGTCTTGATGCTTTAACGGGCACGAAGTGGTTTAGCACTTTTGACCTGCGGGCAGGCTACCACCAGTTAGCCGTGCATCCGAGAGACCGTCCTAAAACCGCCTTTATTACGCGCAAAGGAAGCTTTCAGTTTCGCGTGCTCCCCTTTGGCCTGAACAATTCACCTGCCTCATTTTCGCGCATGATGAACTTGGTGATGGCCGGGCTAAACTTCGTCAGCTGTCTAGTGTACTTAGATGATATTATCGTCTTTGCTGGGGACCTTGACACGCATCTGATGAGAATAGAACAGGTCCTGAGGCGTCTGAGCAATGTGGGTCTAAAACTTAAACCGACCAAGTGTCATTTGCTTCAACGCCAGGTTCTTTTCCTCGGACACATTGTCAGCGGTGATGGAATCAGCACAGATCCGGAAAAGGTGCGAGCGGTTCTGGAATGGCCGACGCCTCGTTCTCTTAAGGAAGCTCGTTCCTTTATTGGGTTATGTTCTTACTACAGGAAATTTGTGCCAAACTTTGCTCAGGTGGCAAGACCAATTCACGCGTTAACGAAAAAAGGACTCCGGTTTGAATGGTCTGAAGATTGTGAGAAGTCATTTCAAGAGTTGAAGGTTTGTCTGACCAGCTCTCCGATCTTAGCATTGCCGAACGACCATGATCCATACGTATTGGACACTGATGCTTCGGGAGATGCCATCGGTGCGGTGCTCTCACAAGTCCAAGATGGAGTTGAACGAGTGGTGTGTTATGGCAGTCGCATGTGCTCACTTTCTGAGAAAAACTATGACGTGACACGAAGAGAACTTCTAGCCGTTGTCTTCTTCTTGAAAACTTATAGACAATATCTGCTCGGGAACCGATTCACCCTGCGCACCGACCATTCAGCACTTCAATGGCTGCGAAAAACCCCGCTGCCCATTGGTCAACAGGCTCGGTGGCTCGCCGTGATAGAGGAATACCAGTTCGATATCCTCCATAGAGCTGGAAGATCGCATGGAAACGCCGATGCCATGTCTCGAATTCCCAGTCATATTGATGCGATCCGACAAGCCGAAAATGTTGGCGCGACATCGTTGGGACTTCCTCCAGAATGGAACGCAGACGCTTTGAGTCAAGAACAGAAAGAAGATTCAGATCTGGGATGGCTCCTGAATAAAAGAACAGAATCAGAACAGGTGCCTAAACCTGAGGTCTTACGAAATAAGAGCCACGTGATAAAAACTCTGGCAGCACAATGGCCTCAGTTAGTGATCCGTAACGGCTTGTTGATGCGTCAATGGCTCTCTGCTGAAAAGAACGAGGTGAAAGCTTACCAACTGATCGTACCTCCGAAAAGGAGAAGTGAGTTTCTTCGGATGATGCACGAAGGCATGACAGGTGGTCATATGGGTATGCGAAAGACTATGGCCCAGGTCCAGAAGCGTGCCTATTGGCCGGGTTGGCGAGACGATGTAAGGCAGTATCTTCGAACTTGTCAGCCCTGTGCCCGGTACTGGCGAGGCAGTCCTCCACGTCAAGGCCGTCTGCAATCCTTCGCCGTGGGCGCTCCCCTTGAGTGCATCGGGATCGACATTACGGGACCACACCCTCGTTCCAACACGGGCTACCGCTACATCCTCACGATTGTGGACCATTTCTCTCGATGGGCTGAGGCGTACCCTATCAGGAATCAAGAATCTGGAACCGTTGCAAGACTTCTCGTTAAAGAATTCATTTCGAGATTCGGGTGCCCGAAGCAGATTCTATCAGACCAGGGCCCGTGTTTTGAGGCGGCTCTCTTTCGCGACCTCTGTCTTCACCTGCAAATCGACAAGCTGCGGACCAGCCCATACAAACCGAGCACCAACGGGGCGGTGGAGCGCTTTCACCGGACTCTCAACGCCATGATCGCCAAGGTGGTCTCGCAAAACCAACGAGATTGGGATGTGCACCTTCCCCATATCCTTGCGGCGTACCGTGCGAGTGAGAGCGAGAGCACTGGCTTCACCCCTAATCGTTTGTTTTTAGGTCGTGAATTGTGCATGCCTGCTGATTTAGTTTTAGGTGATAGTTTGGTTATGCCAGAATTAATGTCTTCTGATGATTATGTTTCTGCGCAGTTACTTAGGATGCAAACTGATTTCACTGTGGCCAGAGAATTTATGCAGCGCCAGGCTACTACACGAGCGAACCGCTATGATTTGAAGGTTAAACCCCGTGTGTTTGCTCCAGGTGACCTTGTGTATTATTTCTATCCCCGTAGACGATCTGGGTTGAAAGACAAATGGTCCCGCTGGTATACTGGTCCTTACCGGGTGATAGAACAGTTAAGTTCTGTTCTGTATAAAATCCAGAAGAATCCCCGTTCACAACCTAAAATTGTGTACGTCGATAAACTGAAGAAAGCTGTCGGAGAAGAAGAAGACTTTGAGAGATCCCTTCCGGCTCCCTCAGGATTTGAACCGGCTGACCTGTCATTTGATCTCGAGTCAGTAGACTCCTCGTTTCAGTTAGGTAATAGACCTAAGAGACGAATTGTAAAGCCTGCTCGATTTCGCCAAGTTGTTCTGGTGTGATGTTTTTGATGTCTTGTCTCTTCACTGTGAAATCATGTGTAGTCTTGTTAAAATAATTACTGTCGATTGGTTATAATTTTGTGGACACACACTGAATATGTTAACCTTGTTTGTTCATGTCGAATCATTGTGTTGTTGACAAAGGGAGCCACTGATACCCTGATTGTTTATTCAGATTGTTTGTCTGAGAAGATTCAGCATAATTTGCCATGTTTACTATAGGGTGCTTAAATTTCTTCCCTTAGTCAGAAATTTCGGGAAGGTTGAGGAGGGTGTTGCGAACCATCCCTTGCGGTTCGCTAGGCGTGCTTTCGCCTGCACTCTAGTTGATTCCTCGCTCATTATTTGATCCGTGATCATCACCCGTTTGCAGCGCTGTAATTGGACCTTGCAGTCGCGCGCTGAGCTGTGATTCGTTAATATTGGCGCTTAATGCTCCCGCTTAATTGTTGGCTATATAAACCCGACGCATGTCATGCGCGGGGTTCTTCTTCGTTCTTCTTCGTTCTTCTTGATTCTTCGTCGTTCGCTCTGTGTGAGTCGTCGTGTCGATTGCCGTGGTTGCTCGACTGCTGGTGAAGCTGTGTGCTCCGACGGAAGAAGGACCTGGGTTCGATCCTCGCTTGTGTTCGACTGCTGTGTGCGTCGTGTGTTTTATGCAGGGTTAGTGCTACGTGATTGTATAATCGAAACTGTGTGTTTTAATCGAAACTGTGTGTTTTATCGTGTGATGAGTCATGCGATTGCTATTTTAGTATCCGTCGTTAACTAAAGACTCATCGTTGATTATCTGTACTTAGGTTTCGAACTCTTAACCTTTGTTTGAAGGACCGAGTGCCTGTGACTGATATGAGAACAGATTTTCGTATGTAATTAACCATTTAATTTGAATCTTATAAAAGCATATAAAGAAATTATCAATGTCTGATTCCATTGACCTAGAACGGAAAGTTACCGAGCTTTGCTCTCTTTTCCAGCAAATGATAGAGCGCCAAACAGATCAGGCAAGCAAATTAAATCTAGTAGTCGACTACCTACAGTCTGAGCGGCAGTTAAATGCTAATGAAATACTTGCTGTTGAGGGTTCGAATCCAGCAGGGTTGTTTCCCTTGGCAAAGCCTTCAGAAGAAGGCGCGGACGATATTCACGGCCTGGTACCTGGTTCCCGCTCAGATCTGGTAGTTGGCGCGCCCGCCAAACTGGATGATGCTGCTCTGCCCCGTAGAAGTGCCAGACTAATGTCTAAAGCGCCAAAGTCCTACACATTACCCGCCATATCTAAGACAAGAAATGTAGTGGTTAAACCCAGGTCTGTGTCAGATTCGAATCTTGTCAGCTCAAGACCGGATGTCCCTCAACAGCAGCGCTACTGCACCTCACCAGGAGGGCAGGACGCGACATGAAAGCTTAATATTATAGATTCCAGTCAAAGATAATTTATACGTGGAATTTATACATGGTGCTTCATACCTGTTATTATATATTCTGTCAGAAATTGACATAAAATTAAGTCTGAAACCCACCGGATGCCATTTGGCTTTGGTAATGAAATATATGAACAACGATAAGTCTAATTTCGTTTCGAGCTAAATTGCCACAATTAATGATTGCGCTAAAAGTACAGTGTCTAACTTCACTATGGCTATAAATACTCATATTTTAATCATATACGAGAAATAAAATTACTTGAACGTCATTATTTGCCTCTTCTTGTTGCCAACAAACCCACGCATTTTCGGTCAATTCTGTCTTCCAAAAGGGCGGAGTTTTTCTGGCCTGATTACATCCAATCTCGTCTCTTGTATTTGGAAATAACTTAGGCCTACGGACTGCGTTTGCCAATATTTCGAAAGTGACTAATCAATCGTGTTCTTCAAACCTCTGTCTAAGACTCTAAGACCACAATAAACCTTAATTCGACTAATATTAGTCTAGTGAGGTTTGTCATGCTTCCACGTAATTTTTGAACATTTCTTTAAAAAAGAAATGCTGTCAAATTAAGATGACATTGAAGCGCATGCATAGGAGGCCCTAATGTTTTTAAAAATCTTGATAATAACTTTCGACTCATAAGTCTTTGAAAATTGGACGTATGATCAACCCTTCAGAATAGGTCAAAGCGAACAAGAAATTGGAATGGAAAAAGTTTTGAATGGCCTCCAAATTTTATCTCCTAACATGTGTGTAAAGGAAAGACGTGCTCTCAATATCTAGAACAGATTGACACCAACGATCATTCTCGCTCCAAAGCTCAACTGAGATTTGGTCTAGGTTGTGGGTCTAGCCTATATTCCACTCAGCTTTTTGAAGTGACGATGACTAAATGTAAATGTAGATGTTTTTATATAGCGACCGTATGGCCTCAATGACCCCGTTCATTGTTCAATGAATTGATCGGGTGAGATCCTTCACCACCGCTTGCCCGTTTGAATGGACGAATCGCCATATTGGGTCCCCATGCAAGGACCGTGCTAGCTCGAGATTTAAACCACCTTCTGGAAGCGATCCACGAACTGCATGCTCTCTTTCACAGAGGCGCATGAAACGCAGCCTTCGCTCTAACCAATGTAGCAAGCTGTACCAGTAGTGCACACTCTTATTTTTGCCAATTCTGAAATAGACCCGGTGTAGGCCTATGTTTTCTCTAGAGTCTAGATGCTGCCTTGGAATGAGTCATCATAACCGGCGAATAAAATAGTTTGCGCATTAATAAACAGTTCAGCGAGACGAGGCAAATTTTATACTTTGCCCCGATTTCAACTGCAAAGATAGCCTATGCTGTGCAAATAGCACATGTAAATAATTCGAACAAAAGTACAACTTTTAATACACATTAAAATATAAGATAGCATTTCTAAAGTATAGGCCTAATGTAAATATAATTAAAATAATAAAAAATAGTAAAATTAGCTTTTAAATTGCTACAAGATTTTTTTATTCGACATAGGCCTACACATTTCAAATAGACCGCAACAATCAAACCCTTGCAAATAAGCTGCCTAAGAGCAGTGCCAGTGTCACGAAATAGAGTATCCCCCATACATGATTATCCCCCTTAGCGAAATGGAGTATTCGGTTTAGTTTGCATTTTTGGCGGTTTCTAAGTGTATTCAGTCGTACTGTTTGGATTTATTGTACACATAACATTTTAAATTGCGTATCTTTAGTTTGTAAGTCGATCTGAAATCAATTTACTTCGTTTTTAGTGATTTTGACTGGATTTTCGTCGAGGCTATCGTGATGCGTATGACGATGGGGGATAGAATGGTTTATCCCCTCGGATACCCTAAAGCGGTTTATTCCATCCGGGGATATGCTTTAGGGGGATAGAATATCTCGGGACACCGGCTTCAGGTATTATAGGCAATATATCTATAGGCGGCTACCTAGAGCGGCACTTTTCAAGGGGCTGCAAATTCCGGCAAAATACATGATGGACACTTCCGTCAAAAAGATGTAATTTATGAGTAAGGGGTGGCATAGTTTGTCCTCGCCTATAGCACAAAATCGCCAAAGACAGTCTGTCAAGGGCCGCCTCTGCCCAAGAGCACAACTTATAATTAAAATATAATGAAACTATAGTAAAATATAATATATTTTAAAGACATGGTCCCATACTAGGGTTGAATCGGCGTTCATACCTGAACTAGGGTTGAATAGGCGCTCGTACATGTACTGTATTAGGGTTGAATGGGCGTTCGTACTGGTTTTAAAAGTGGTTAAAATGGGTTGAAATTGTTTTCATAGCGGTAGTAGGCCTATGTCAGATTTGTTTTCATACTGACAGTAGGTATGATTTTTTCATATAGTGGAAGTAGGCTAGGTCCGAGTTGTTTTTGTAGTGGAAACAGGCCTAGGTCTGACTTTGTTCATAGTGGAATTAGGTCTCAGTTGTTTTCATAGTGGAAGTAGGTCTAATTTGCTTTCAATATGCACCTTGCATTACTGTATACCAGACCCGGTGCTTGTTTTCTTCTGGTGCTGCCAAGGAATGCGTCATCACAACCGGCGAATCAAAATATATTTTGCGCTGTAGACCTATATATAAAGAGAGTTCAGCGAGTCGAGGAAATTTCATCCTTGACCAAGATTACTAAGAGTCAAATTTAAGGTTGCTGAAATGTGGGCCTAACTCACAAAGAAGCAGCGACTTTTTGGGCGGGTGACAATTATACCTTTAAGGTGATTTAAAATGTGCCGCAGGGCCTATTGTAGATGTTCAGAACATAATTATATGAGCATATATGCATACATGTAGGCATGCATGCAGGTATGTAGGCCTATACAAACATGCATGCATATATAGATACGAAAGTACATGCATATAGGGCCTACATATGTATGTATGTATGCATGCATACATACATACATACATACATACATACATACATATATATAATTATATATATACATAATTATATATACTTGCATCATCTATAGACACTTCATGTAGCGCGTTTTAAATCACATAGCAAAGGCGCTGCATGCAGGACCATAATCTCATTGCTCAGAGTAAATAGATGACCATAATTAAGCCGGACTTTTGTTTCTGTTGGGTATGCCTTTTGTATCCCGGATAGCCTAATTCTACTATTCTTTCAGAATGCATCATTCTTAAAATTTATGGTTATGGTTATGTTTCCTACCAGAGGTGCCAAAGAGACGGCCATTTCTGGGCCGCCGACGATGTATTTCTAGCCCGCACAGCCTTGTCTATAGACACTGATGTTGTTGACTGATAACGAAGATAAAAATTTAGATTTTATACGCCTACTTTGACTATTTGTTTGATAGCAATGCACCCTTCAAGATATAGGGCTAGTTCTGCTAAACAATTTCTGGAGCGGGTTCACCGAGCCCCCCCCCCAGACCACTATCCCCAGTTTGCTCAGGCTCGTTCGGCAGCAACCTGGCCCTCCACTTGCTGGAAAATATTGCCACCGGCCCATTTGAAAACATCGGCGCTTTGAAACCTCTATAAATCCCTTATGCATCCATCAGTCTTTGCATCAGTGGCAAAGTTTGTCTTCAGCTGAGACGACCTCCGCTGAACAAAGGCGTTCAATCTACAGAATCTGATTTACCGGTAAGCAAACTTGCTCTAGCACTTTTTGTATCGGGAATTTATATGGCGTCACTGCTGACTGTATAGCGTCGTAAATTTTCAGCAAAGAGGTCAGCTGGTTAAGAGTGCAACGCATACCAATTTCAATGTCTTTCGATGTGATGGATGGATGGATGGATGGATGGATTGATTGATTGATTGTTGTATAGAAGGATAGATGTACAATGACAAGCTATGTAGCCTAGCCCATTTTACACATCACAAAGGCGCCGCACACATGACTATCTAGTTTGACAGTACTGTTTGCAAATGAAGGCATAGAACAAAATACACGAGTGTCTAGGCTTAATTTGCATCATGACACTGATTCCGATGGATGGTTCAAAACAATAAGACACGACGGGCTTGAGTTGGTTTTGAATCAGTCTTACATTTTAAACTATTGTGTAATTTGTGTTGTGTGCGTTGGTTTCAGAGGGTTTAAGTTTTTGGGGTCTCCATTGAAATATGGTTGTATTTTTCTACATTTTTAGTAACAGTAATGCATTTATTTGGGGGTTGGGTTTGAACCCGGAAAACCGCCCCTAAATACGCCCATAGTTGGTTTGTCTTCATAATTGCACAATCATCGGCCGTTCCAAAAATTCCCGCTAAACCATCACATCCATTCAGTGGCAGCAAATTCACGCTCACATTATCTATCTGAAGACGGATGATTTAGAGAATACAGCTCAACAGTTTTTTAAGGACAGCTCAGTTACAATAGTGAAAGCCAACTTTCCATTTCAAACTTCAGAGATTAAACGTGTTTACAGTATTATGATGTTTGTGCGCATTTTTACTTTAATCAATAAACGGTTTAACAACGTTGTGTGGCGTTAGAGACTGTCAATGTCGAATGCATCTACGTTCTTCTAGTCTTGCAAATAGAAATGACCTAAATTGACTAACAAATGACCACATACCAAGTGATCTTAAGACCTACAATTCCATAAATTGTTTGTTTGTGGCCCTGAAAGTTTCCCTCAGACCCAACGGACTAAAATTTGTAATTCCTCATCGATCTTTATTTCGATATAATTTTCAGACATTTTCATATAGCCTACGTAGGAATAATGTTGTTTGCGTGTCATTTTGAAGTTTCGAATTCCACCATCGGCTGACAGAGAATTCAACTCCGCTGTATCCTGCTGCTATGGCCAATCACTTTGCAAAAAGACTGCTTCTGGTGAGTTTGGGTAGTTATCAACCGTTTGCAGCACGGTAGCCGATTTGTTAGAGGACTCGACTTGTAACATGAAGTGTACGAGTTTGAGTCTTCATTCCTAGTGGTTACTGTGTATGGTCCTTGAGCATGGCCGTCGCGTACAATAATTGGAGTTCAGACAACTTCACCCCATCGGTGTTCTGAATGAGGCCGAAGTAGGCTAGCCTATTACGTTAACCAGATATTTCGGGGCAAGACCCCTCTGAGCCTTGAAGATCAGAGTGAGGATTTAAATTGTATGACAGCAGCTAGAGGGAGCCAATGAAGTTCATCAAACATAAAGGTACAGATGCGAGAGTACCGAGGAAGACGGGCAATCAGTGTAGCAGCCGTGTTAAGCACCGACTGAAGAGAAGAGAGACGAACCTTAGGAAGACCAACAAGAAGGGAATAAGTAATTTTGCTAAAATGAAGCCTAAACGAAAAGGGCTGTTTTAATTGGCTTGTGTTTGTACTATTGTGTTATATTAAAATGTAAAAATAAATACGCAAATCATGATAAATGTAATTGATTGAAATAATTTATTTTGGCAAGTTAGGCCTTTTTATGTGCTCGTTCCTCTGGTGTTAAAATCTGGCGACGCCTCTGGTATGGTGGTGTGTGCTGTTGAA
The DNA here is from genome assembly GCA_020284085.1 of Aporrectodea caliginosa. NCBI lineage: Eukaryota > Metazoa > Annelida > Clitellata > Crassiclitellata > Lumbricidae > Aporrectodea > Aporrectodea caliginosa. Next base: position 955,540 of record JACEVL010000245.1, on the reverse strand, counting down.
CTTTGGAAATAGGACAATATTAAAAACAGTTGTACTATATTGCATACTATCTCTGCATTTGAACTGATCATATAGCATTAAAATGATCCGTCAGTTACCGTACTTCCCACTACATACCGATGCACCCGATGCACTGATTATATATGCACTAATAATTAACTAAGTAGTTCAAGAGACTATACGCATGGACTGTATATGATATATATGTATATAATTATATTATAATTATATGCACGCAGATTCATATAATATTTATATTATTTAAAAAGTTATTTATACTGCGCTAATTCACGAATTCTCCTCAATAGTGCGGAAACTGGAGCAGGACACGTCTTCAATTGTTTGTGATATGAGATAAGAGAAAGAAACGTTGTTTTGAATACTATTCGTAGGCTGCTTGTCCATAGGTATGGACAAAATTCGAAAAAGTCCGCACAATTACACACATACATAGATCTAGTAGTATACCGTACACGATGTATGATAAACAATTAAACATGTTTACCACGATGTCTGTATTGCATGCATCACAAATGCTCATCTCGATGCTAATATATCGCCTGCTATACCCTATGGGCCTGTTTTGCTAATATCTTGTGTACTGCAGTTTTCGCTATAGCGACATGTCTGCGAGTAAGTAAGTAAGTAAGTAAGTATATCCTTTATTGAAAAACCAACTGCTAACCGCATTTTGGTGTACAAAGATCATAAAATATATTTAAAAAAAAATTAAGTATAAAGCATCCGTGTGACAAAAAAACTAATTTTGTTAATTTTGAGTGCTTGTCATCGGAGACATTCTCGGACTCTACGAGCGTAATGACATGATACTGTGAACTGGACATCGCGCACTTGTGAAAGAGTTGAAAAGGCGCTATGCAAATTAAGATAACATTGCAAATGCTAATTTTCCGTGTATGACTTTTCAGCGTTCGACTCATTTGACATGCATTTAATTACGTTATTACATTATATCGTTTTGCGTAACACTGCAGGGTTGTGTGTTTGCATGGATGTTGGTCACTGTGATTCTGGTGGACCCGACGAGTAGGGCTCCCGGATGTTACGAGGACTGGAGCAGGTGCACTCCCAGCACCGAGTGGTTGACCGGTTTTCTCTGGAAAACGTGCGACAACAGATGCAAGGAGCTTGGCAGGAGAGGAGGCGAGTGCCGCGATTCGCCAAGCCTCTGTCGGTGGCTGCCTAATAACCGGCAGTGCTACTGCTCTGCTGACTGAACCCTAATCTAAAGGGGCTACAACTCGAGCGACGTGCAGAAATGATTGCAAACAAACTGATCCATGGGCCTCGTAGTTGTGCAGCTATAATAATCATAGACTATACGCACTGCCCAGAATTGACATGCGCTGACTCGTGTATAGACAACGTCTGAATGAACAAACAATTTTAATCAATTCAGTTGATCATTTGAATATAGGCCTACGTAATCTGCTATATTCACAATTTTCTGCCACTGTCTTATTTCTGAGCTGTGCCACTAGTACTGTCTCTTGCAATTTTAATGATCCAATATATTATATTCGGTCAATGCAACAAATTTTAATGAGAAGCGAATGATTCAAAAAACCACGAAAAACAACATTCCATAAATGCTTACTGTTTAGCATGCTTGATGTTTGAGTGTAACTGCATGAACACAGACTAATGATGTTGTTTTAGCGTGCATGCCAATCAAATAAACTTAGATATTAAAATTTACAAAACTTTTAATTAAACTTTGAGTGATTCTATTTACAGCGATTGGGAAACTACTAATCTTAATCTTAATTTCTTGGCATTTTTCAGCGCAAGAATCTATGTCTGCTGTATGTATAATTGTATATAATAAACGCGCTGTCATGAACTATCAGTCACTCAATAAGAATTGAACATTTCTGTAACGCTACTATTTAATAACCATTTGCAAGGGGTGACAAGAGAATTTTACGCTACGGACGCGAGGGAGGGAGGGAGGGAGGAAGGGAGGCAGAGAAGGAGGGAGGTAGAGCAGGCCTGGATTAACCACGGGTCCAGTGGGTTCACAGACCCACGCCTTCTAATAGTTCAAAATAAGGGGCCTACCTGCCCTACCATAAGTATGCTACCTTTGAAATTGTATGTATGCAACTGGGGCGCGGTGGTTTGGGGGTATGTTCGGTTCCTTGCAGCTGGAGGGTTGCGGGTTCGAATCCACCTCAAAGTCGCCGCGTAGAGACCCTGGGCAAGTCCTTCACTCGCAATTGCTCATGCGCTTCGGCGTGAAACTCCGATTGTGTAGTCGGGAGCGCCTCTGAATGGGAAATCTGGTAGGGGCGCTATAACAAGTGTTCAAATACAATATACAATACAATATTCTAAAATTGTCTTTCACTAGTACTTCAGTTTTCAAATGTTACATCGTTGACATGTAATAACAGAACTATATTTAAACACGCTAGCTTTACTGCAAACAAAGAATGACAGTCACTTGCAACTCGACAGCCAACACAATTTTATGAGAATTGTGACCGTTAGCTCCGTTAGGCCCTTATTGTATTGTATTGTATTGTATTTGAACACTTGTTATAGCGCCCCTACCAGATTTCCCATTCAGTGGCGCTCCACGCCTTAGGGTTCCCATCAGGCCCGCCGAGAGGGGGGACAGGGGGGCAAATGCCCAGGGGCCCGGCGACTTTTAGGGGCCCGGGCTGGGTCCGCAATCAACTTATGAAATATATTATAATCAGATATACAAAGTTTATGATTTTATGCCTTATAAAATATAATATTACGGACACGTAACTACAATAGTTGCACATATAAATATAATTTTGTAGGGTCGTATCTGCACTATAATTATTTCAGTTTGTTTTTAAAAAAAATTCTCATAAAGTCTAAGGATAGCTAGGGGCCCGTGACTACTCTGCCTAGGGGCCCGGAATTTCTGTCGGCAGCCCTGGTTCCCATGACAGTTTACTCTGCTGCAGAGGCGTACGGAGCTGAAATGCCGCCCGGGGCGACGGCCAAAAATGCCGCCCTTGGCCCCTACATTTTGGATAAAATTATGCTATTTTCTCTAAGAGATTGTAGTTTTCATGACGATCGTCGATCTCATTACATATAGGCTACGCCTACAATTTTATTTTATGAAGTTGATAGCTTGTCTGGATTTATCACTATTCACTGCAGATTTTAATTATCCATTTTAGCTATGGCGTACATTTTCAACTTACTGAAATCTATATTATTAGATAATAAAACATTTTATTGCATGAGTTGCGACTGTCGCTGACTCGCCGCTTCATTAGTGGAGGTAGAAGAAGCAAAATATCGGCGCTTCAGCCCATAATTTTCAGGTTTTTTCTTCAAAATTCAGCATCAATTAGTTCAGCCTCTGACTCATTTTCATTCGTAAAGAATGAATGAATGAATATTGCGAGTGTCTGTAGTTAATATGAGTGGGCCGAGAGAAACTAGTAATTAACAGTTAGGCCTACTAGGCCAATATATCACAGTAAAACTCTTAAAGTTATTATCTCATTAGTTACAGTTAAAAATAACATAGTGCAAACCACACGGAACCATCAAATGGAAATGAATAATTAAAGAGACACCAATTTTTATTTACGAAAAATAATACTATTTAAGAGTAGTAAAAATATTGCTATAATTTGGCGGCGGCAGCAGCCAGCGTACAGTAATGATCGTGTCTGTTATATAAGGCAAGACTCAGCGCTGCTAGTCTGCTTCACTGCATTTTTAAAGATTATTAATTAATAACCGTTATTCCGCTTTACAGTGACGGTGCAAACACGGCGTACTGTGCGCAGTAAAAGTTTCACTTTTAATAACAATAAAAATCAAATTAAGCGATGCATTTTATTTACTGCATTATTTGGATTAGGCCCTATGGATATAAATAAAATATGCTCATATTGAGTAAACATTACAAAGAAAGTGCTTCTTGTTTACAATTATGTTTAGTGTTTAACGTAGACCTCTCAGAGTGATGCCGCCCCTAACGGAGGCTTAGAGGCGGCATCGGAAGCCAAGCCGACTTGACCAAAGTGACGATTTCTTTCTTTCCTTCCTTCTTTTTCTACCTTTCTTGCTCTCTCTCCTATGTTTTCATTTTTTATCCACTATTTAGTCCTTTTTTATTTTTCTTCAACCCGATTTTGCCGCCCCTGGACAAGTGCCGCCCGGGGCGACTCGCCCCCCTTGCCCCCCCCTTCGGTACGCCACTGCTCTGCTGAGGCTGCTAAAATCAGTCCATCAGCTTCTCTTTTGTGAAAGCACGTCGTAAACAGTTTTAAATCATAAATTTCAGTCCTATAATTTAAATTTCGTACACACTGTTAGGTTGAATAAATCTATTTGGGGCCTAGCCTACTATTCAATTTTGGAACCAGGTCTAAAAAATGTTAATACGGCTCTGAGGGAGGGAAGAGGGATGGATGGACCGACCGTTGGATGTACGAAGGGAGGGACGGAGGGACGAAACCCACCGGATGCCATTTTGCTTTGGTATATTGAAACATATGAACAACGATAAGTCGATAAGTCTAATTTTGTTTCGAACTAAATTGCCACAATTAATGATTGCGCTAAAGTATGGCTATACTATGGCTATAAATACTCATAAATTATTTTAAGCATAGGGCCTATACGTAATATTTATTTGCCTCTTCTTCTTGACAACACACCCACGCATTTTCGGTCAATTCGGTCGTCCAAAAGGGCGGCGTTTCTCTGGCCTGATTATACATCCAATCACGTCTCTTGTATTTGGAAATAACATAGGCCTAGTTACGGACTGCGTAAGCCAATATTTCGAAAGTGACCAGTCGTGTACGTCAAACCTCTGTCTAAAACCGCAATAAACCTTAATTCGACTATTATAGAAATATAAAATATAAAACTAGTGAGGTGTGTCATGCTTTCACATAATTTTTGAACATTTCTTTAAAAAAAGAAATGCTGTCGAATTAAAATGACATTGAAGCGCACATGTTTTTAAAATCTTAATAATAACTTTCGACTTAGGCCCTATAAGTATTAGAAAATTGGACGTAGGCCTATTACCAACTCTTCGGAATAGGACAAAGCGAACAAGATATTGAAATAGAAAATGTTTTGAACGGCCTCCCAATTTCATCTCCTAATGAGTGAGACGGGGAAAGACGTGTCTCTCAAAATATCTACAACAGATTTAAATTGACGATCATTTTCGCTCCAAGGTTCAACTGAGATTTGGTCTCGGTTGTGGGATCTCTGTTCTAAACAGCTTTTTGAACTGACGATGACTAAATGTGAATGTAGACGTTTTTAGGCTATAGCCTATAGCTACCGTATGGCCTCGCCTCTGTTCATTTATCAATGAATTTATCGGGTGACATGATCAGGGCTTTTTTAAAGGAATTTTTAGAACTGCACAACCTCGTCTCTATTTTTGCAAAAACCCATGGTAACTTTTTCCCAATTGCATGACAATGACCTTTTTTAGCAATTTTTCACTGCACAAAAATGCTTTTACAGTTGCACAAATTGATTTACAACTGCAGATTTTGTGTAGAACTGCACGTTAAAAAAGCCCTGGTGACATCCTTCACCACCGCTGCCCTTTTGAATGTGCGCTACGCCATTGAAGTTCCCTGTCCGGACGTGTTAGCCCGATATTTAAATCTATGAAATAAGCCAGTATCGGGAAACGAACCGCGATACACACGCTCTCTTTCACAGAGGCGCATGAGACGCAGCCTTCTCTCTAACCAATGCAACTAGCTGGATCAGCGTAGTATAGGCCTACACTCTTATTTTTGCCAATTCTGAAGTAGGCCCGGTGGATGTTTTCTTTAGATGCTGCCTAGGAATGCGTCATCATAACCGGTGAACAAATAGTTTGCGCTGTAGGCTAATGTACAGTCCAGCGAGGCGAGGCTAATTTCATAATAACACTCTTCGTATAATATTTTCAAACTGACAGTTACGCAGTATGATTACAAATCAGTATGAACTGATCACAAGTTATTACTGGAGTCGAATTTAACTGTATATGGCAGCCATGCAAGGCGCCCATCACGTCCTACATCTCATTTTATCAACGCGCCATCTCGCGAATGATAGGCTGAGTGAACCTTTGGGAGGGTACGGGAAGCGATCCCTCTACCTACTGCTCTTCACGCCAGTGATGTTACCACTACACTATGGACCCCCATTGCTTTGCCCCGTTTTTCAACTGCAAATAGCACAAGCAGATATGTCGCACAACAGTACAACTTTTAATACACATTAAAATATAAAATAACATATTTAAAGTATAATCTAAATATAATTTAAATAATTAGTTTTTAAATTGCGGCAAGAAGTTGTTTTATTCAACATACAACATAATGCATTTCAAATAGGCCGCACCAATCACCCTTTGCAAATAAACTGCCCAAAAGTACAACTTTTAATTAAAATATAATTAAACTATAATAAATATAATATATTTGAAAGCCATAGGCCCATCCTAGGCTTGAATCGGCGCTCGTACCTGAACTAGGGCTGAATAGGCACTCCTATACGCTACTGGTTTTAAAAGTGGTTCAAATGGGTTGAATTTGTATTCAAAGCGGAAGTAGGTCTGAGTTGTTTTCATAGTGGAAGTAGGTCTGAGTTGTTTTCATAGTGGAAGTAGGTCTGAGTTGTTTTCATAGTTGAAGTAGGTCTAATTTCCTTTCATTGTGCACCTTTCATAACTGTAGGCCCTATACCAGGCCCGGTCATGTTTTCTTCAGGTGCTGCCAAGGAATGCGTCATCATAACCGGTGAACCAAAATAGTTTGCGCTGTAGGCCTAATAAAGAGAGTTCAGCCAGTCGAGGAAATTTCATCCTTGGCCCAGATTACTAATACTCAAATTTCAAGGTCCTGAAAAGTGGACTTAACTCACAAAGAAGCAGCGCCGTAGGCGACTTCTTGAGCGGGTGACAATACCTTTAAGATGATTTAAAATGTGCCACAGGGCCTATTATAGACGTTCAGAGCATAATTATATGAGCATACATACGTAGGCATAGGCATCGTGGAGCGCGGTGGTGTAGAGGTATGTTCGGTGCCTTGCAGTCGGAGGGCTGCGGGTTCCAATCCACCTCAAGCCGCCGCTTTAGGACCCTGGGCAAGTCCTTCACTCGCAATTGCTCATGCGCTTCGACGTGAAACTCCGATTCAGTGTCCGCGCTGTTGTCGGGAGCGCCTCTGAGTAGAAATCTTGGAGGGACGCTATAACAAGTGTTCAAACATACATACATACATACATACATACATACATACATACATACATACATACATACATACATACATACATGCATGCATGCATGCATGCATGCATACATACATACATACATACATACATACATACATACATACATACATACATACATACATACATACATACATACATACATACATACATATGGCATCAGTGTTCTGACGACATACCGATCCTGCGAGCGACTCCACCAGGTTATCCTTCCCGTGACTATCCTCGCCCGCCTCAAGTCGACGGCCGCCCAATAACGATTGCAACCAGCCATCGATGTTCTGTCGTATGGTGGCGTATGTGCTTTTGAACTTTTGAAGTGCAGGGACAGTATCAAATAAAGTAGTAGGCTACATTATTGCATACTATCCTGCATTTGAACTGATAATATAGCATTATAGATGATCCATCCGTCAGCCCTTCACACTACACAGCGATACACTGACTATGCACTATATTAGCTAGGGTTGTTAAAGAGACTATAAGCATGAACTGTATGTGATATGTATGCATATATATATATTAAATATGTACACAAATGCGTATAATGTTTACTGTTATTTAAACTAGTTCTTTATATTCACGAATTCCCATCAACAGTGGGGAAAGCTGGAGCAGGACAAGTCTTCAATGGTTTGCGAAATGAAATAAGAGACAGAAGCGGCGTTTCGATTAGCCTACTACTCGTACAGTCCGTCCAAGATATGGACTAAATTCGTAACGGCTGGCACACTTTAACACACATACGTAGCCTAGATCTATTAATATACACGATGTATGATAAACATGTTTACCGCGTTGTTTTGTGTAGCATGCATCACATATGCTTATCTCGATATATATATACATATATATATATACATATATATATATATCGTGTGCTGTACCCTATGAACCCATGCACGTATGCTTCTTGTTTGGCCAATATCTTGTGCATGTGTAGGCCTACTACAGTTTTCGCTTTGGCGACATGTCTTCTATTGCTTGTCATCGGAGGCATCTCGGACTCCATGCACGAGTGTAATTACATTAGCTTACTGTGAACTGGACATCGCGCACTTGTGAAATAGTTGAAAAGGCGCTATATAAATTTAGGTAGCATTGCATATGCTAGTTTTCTGTTTCTGACTTTTCGGCGTCTGAATCTGTCAACATGTATTGAATTACGTTGTCACCTTATATTATGTTACGTTGCACTGCAGGGTTGCTTTGTTGCATGGCTGTTGGTCGCTGTGATTCTGGTGGACGAAGCGAGTGTCGGATCATGTTACAAAGACTGGAGCAGGTGCACTCCCGGCACCGGCTGGTGGACCGGTATTCTCTGGAAATCGTGCTGGAACAGGTGCAAAGAGCTCGGCAAGCCAGGAGGCGAGTGCCGCGATTCGCCAAGCCCCTGTTGGAGAAATAACAAGCAGTGCTACTGCCATTAACGATTCGACAACTCAGCCCTAATCTAAAATGGCTACAACTCAAGAGACGTACATAAATGATTGCAAAGCAAATGATGCATCGGCTTCGTAGCTGCACAGCTAGCCTATATAATTAATCATAGACATATAATTATAGTTTATCGGAATTAACATGCTCTGACTGCATCTGTAGCCTAATAGTGTGAATGAACAAGCAATTTTAATAGTCTACCTTTATTAATCTAGATGGATTCAAACGAATGATCGTTTGAATACACGTAATACTTTTCTGCTACTGTTTTAATTCTTAAATGTGCTATAATTACTGTATTTTGTCTTTTAAATAATGAGCAAAATTTTATGTAGAAAGTTTTAATGAGCGACGAATGAGTCAACAAACACGGTAAAAGCCTTCCGTTATTTAACGCATTAATTTTGATGTTTAGAGAGACATCCAGTGATTTTATCGAGCATCTCTATCATTCTAGTGGCTTAGGCCTCTCGCAACTCCTGCAAGGACCTGGGAACATGTGTAATACTGCGAAACACCGCATAATTTCGGGATCCATAATTATAACCATTTTCTTCACATGAATTAGGCCAGCGCAGCACCACTGATTATGTTATCTTGAAAAGGCAACATACAAATTCCATGTGACCATTACATCTCGTTTAAATTTAGAATGGGATAAACCGTTTCGGTGAGAATGGTAGACAAGAAATAAATGCAGCAACCATATATCAAGCAAAATAGATGCATTGAATGACTCAAGTGCGATTGGTGATAAACGCCTACGCTGCTGTCATCAGTGAGCTTATTATAGAATAAACTACAGGTGTAGTGTGTAATCGACTTAAAGATCTATCTCTTAAAGCTTTGATATGACTGTCACTGATTTTTAGCTAATGTATAGCGCCAACTTCTTCGGCCTCGCGGTAATAAGGCGCTAAAAAATTCATATAATTCTTACTATTATTTTAGCGTTACTATTTAGCCTATCGTTATTATTTATCGTTATTATAATTTAGCGTGGGGGAGGATCTACTGATCGTAATTTTAATTTCTTCGTATTTCTCTATTCTCCTCTAAACTAAGTGTGTTTGTTACATATTATAACCAAAAATTCTTGCAACATAAGCTAACAGACATTTTTGACTAATTTTCTGAGACCAATTTAAAAGATATCAGGAACCTGTCTATATATATATATATATATATATATATATATATATATAGGCGAACCATCAAGCGTCATTTGGACGAAAATTATCTACAAAATATGCAAATGTAAGCTTACGCGTTTTATTATAGCAATCGAATGACCTCGACCCCGCTCATTTTCAATTAATTAAATCCATGGTTGAGATCCTTGACTCGTTTCAAAGGGTGTCAGTAGGAACCATGCTAGCCCGAGGTTTGAATCTCTGAACTAAGTCTTCATCGGTATGCGAACCAGGACCCATCACGCACAGAGGTGCACGGGACGTGCGTTCTAACCAATTTAGCTAACCGTGCAAAATACACGATAGACCATGCCACTCGAATTCTGTGTCCATAATCGTAATCGTAATCTATGAATTTATCAAGCGCCACCCAGTGCAGGGCACCATCTTATCCACGAGCGCTGCGTCGAGAGTTATCAGATGGAGAGCCAAGTTCAGTTGCCAGAGACATCAGAGACTGGAGGCAGAGGAGTTGCTTCTTCAACATAGCATTCTCCTGTATATTATCTCATACTGGTTTCGACTGCTCTACATCCGCGTGGATTGCTCCATAGCTTCCGTCACTGCACAGTCATGATCCGTTCCAAAAGATTTCCCAATTGCACAAGAGTTGGACTTTAAATTTGTCCGCTTATCTATTGCCTTTATACAGCGTCAGCCAATCCTTGCTAACATGGTCCATCTGCCAAATATATCTGATAACATCGAGTTCAACAGTTTTCAGCAAGAGCTCATTTGTATTAGCGCGAGAGCTCGCTTGTAGGTCTTATCTCAAATTTCAGATAGCAAACGTTGCATGTATATGATTCAAATTACGCATTTATATACACAAATCAGTCAATCGTTTAAGTTAACGATCGTCGCCTGAGAATCATCTTGTCGTAGGCCTATCTCCACTTTTTTTAAAATGCAGTTTAGAGTTGATTTGTAGCAGAATTTGTCTTATCTTCCTTCAGTTTCAATGGCTAAGAGATACGACAGGTCATTTTAAAGATATTCAACAAAATATACTGTCGTATGTCCTGTTTTCAGAAACATTTTATCGTATCTCCACACAGCATTCGTGGTATAGCAGTGTCTGTTGTTGTATGTCCAGAGAAAGCTCGTCGTTGATTGGACGAGCAGGAGATACAACAGTATAAACCTGTGCGCTAACCTGGATCACAGTGTAGCATATCCAGACAATTAAAAGTTTTTCCTTTAAAAATCCGGACAATATCCATGAATATTTTGACGAAAACACTCTATAATAATTGGTCATTGCCTACTTTAATCATTTCATGTCTTTGTTTTCCGTAGGATTGTTCGTAATATTTGTAAATACATTTTATACAAAATTTTCATAAATTTCTGAAAAACAGCTCTAATCGTTAATTTTTTAAATGCCGGGTCTTTATGCAATGTTGATGTTTTAATATGACGTCTGTGTGCGAACTGTAATTTGACAATGCCCTCCTTATTGCATTGAATTTCTTATTTTTCCGCAAAATGCGTCCCAAACTTCTACCCCGTTTATCTCGGAATTTTGGAAAATGGAGATACGCGAGGATAATTCTCAGGCGACGCGATATCAAAGGCCTTTGATGTCGAGTGAGTTTTCCATCCTTCTATTTTGACAAATAAGCGACTACAATCGAAGAGTTATTGAAATTTATGAGCCCGTAAATTCATTCATTCCGAGCATTTATATAGCGCCCCTTCAAGGAACCTACTCAGAGGCGCTCCCAGCCCAGCCACGGCTAAACAGAGAAGACTTGAGAAGGCGGCAGTAAGCAGGCAAATTGCTGCGAGGCATCAAGCGCAGCTCAAGTGGGAGCCCATTCCAGCTTGAGGGCCCAACAACCGAAAAGGCTCGGCGCTGCTTGAGACATAAACGGACCCGGGGGACAAGGAGCTAATTGTGCGTACGGTATGTTAGTTTTATTGTCCATAAACCTAAAAGTGTCGGTCCCTCGGTCGTCCTAAAGTGGATATGCATGGGGTCCTGGCGCTTAACATAAATCTAGATTTGTTTATTTGCAATTGAGCGATCAGTGAACAATGAATGTAGCCCGATAGACTTCACGTGTCAATTGAAGTCTACTTCGCATGTAAATTAGAAACGCTGGTTGACCCGATAAGCACACCCTATATAAGAGGCAGTTCTCAACGTATTGATCTAACTGCAGCTGTTGGCGATCTTGAAGAAGTTTACATCCTTACCGTCAGAACCGGTTTGGTAAGTAACGTCAACTAATTGGCTCATTCATAGTTTTTCTATTGACATCGTGCTTTATTTCTTATGGAGCACTACAGTATTGTTCTTCTAGTGAATGAATAATATGAACGTGTCAGATGTCAGCTATATAAATTCCCGAATGAATGAATGAATGAATGTCTATACTTGAATCAGAGGGAAATGTTAAGTTAAATATCAATTCGGTTTATCTCAATCGGTGTTTGCTTGTGGGCCATTCTACTTGGAATGACCTTCCTCCTCCTCTTCGGAAAAGCTAATGTATGGGGTCTCTTCCTCGTATACTCGTTCCCTGAAGACGTTTTTCTTTCCTCGGGGCCTCTGCACTAGGGTGGAGTGAAAGTTATAGGAAAATATTTTTTGGGAGAATTTTCAATTGGCTGGGGGTGCAAAACTTGTGTATGGATACTAGTAGCGCTAGCGTAAAATATCTTGCCTTTGGTATTATGTTTTGAGGTGCCCCAACTGTAAAAACCAATCCCATTATAACCGAAAAATTGAGATCTTTCGTAATGTGTTAAATTGTCTAATTTGCATACTATAAATGCTGTAACCTCACTGATATGAACGGAATAAACTATGCAAAATTTCTTTAACATGAACACTAAATAATGCAAATTCTTAGACTGAAATTGGTTTGATTAGAATTATTGCTGAAAAATTATTTCTGTGAAGTTTCCTCGAATCACCCTTCTTTGCTCAAAAATCAGATTTTGAAGCAAACGTCTTAATAAAGCTTCTTGATTCTGGTACTATGGCCCGTATAAATCCCATCACTTTGATCTTCATTTTACACATAGGCCTACGGTCGCACAGATACAGTTACAAGTCTGATGCATCTTTAACTTGCTTGGGTAAGACAAGGAGACTTTGGAAATTCAATAATGGTTTCGTTTCATTCTCATTCTTTGTTCTTGACAAGTTCCTGAATTTCTTCTTATGACAGCAGCCTTTTACGAGGAGGTTCACAAGTTCCAGACATCTGCTGGTTTCTTTCCAACTTATTAAGTCAATGTAATCTGTAGCAGCAAAGTTAAAAGTTGGCACACGGAACTGTCTGACTGTAGTATATCTGCCTTGTCGTCCAGGTGCCAGTTCTCTTATATAACCTCTGTCATCGGTTAATGTCGCAAGCATAAGATTCTCAGCATGTCCATAGAAGACATTCCTTTGTACTACTGGAGCCACAATCTCCAGGATACCTTCGGACAAGTATTTTGATAAAGCAATCATTCGATGACGATGACGATGGCGATAACCTTCTGTGGTGGTTCTGCAGACTCAGCATAGAAACGCAGAATTCTGTTAGCAGTTGTAAGCCATCTTGGGTGAACTACTGGACCTGGTTTTCGATTATCAACTTCATCAGGGCATTTCCAAGCAGCTTTACACCACAGTTCTTCAACAGCATGCGCCACCTATTCTGCTATAATTATCAGCTACTGCTGATAATTCATTCATTCAATTCAGTCATTCATTCATTTTAAAGACTTAACGCCCATCCAAGCCGATCCTTTATTGTTTCCTGTTGTTTGTTATCATCACAAACGAACAGGGAGAATTTCATCATGTCATCACATGTCGGAAGCACCATTTGAGACTATTCTGAAGGAAAGCCAAATACTGGACAACTACTAGTTTGTCTTGTTTTAGGCTTCTCGGTTGCCAGTCTTGCAGTCGACCTTCTATTCATTTATTCATTCATTCATTACAGAGATTTACATAGCACCCATTCGTGTCTACTACTCAGAAGTGCTCCCGACCCCAGCACGGCTAAAAAAAGACAGTTTTGAGGTTAGAATAGAACGTATCAGAACTGACTCCGGAGGGCAAACGCAGCACCAACAGGAGCCTATTCCAGACCGATGGGCAATCGACTGAGAAGGTGCGATTCTGCCCGTTAGATGTACTGGCAAAAGGGACAAGGAGCCCACTCAGCTCAGTTGAGCGGAGGCAGCAACGGCCAGACACACTCAAGGTAGAGCAGCAGAGCTCGCGAAGACAGAGGCAAGGCCCAGCAAACACCGCCATACCAAAGGAGCGATCCTCTACGTCATTCGTTGCCGTAGAGGGAGCCAGTGCAGCATGTCCAGCATATAGCCAGAGAGGTTACCGAATCTAGGGATGCGTTTCAGTCTTCAGTGTACTAACAAAAGACATAGCCATAATAAAATAACATGAATGAAAACAGAACATAGTAAGTTTAACTAAATTCAAGACGTCTATCGAAAATTTAGGCATTTCTGGTTTTTTGGGTGGCCTTGGGGCACCTCAAGAAGTGCATCAAATTCAGTATTATTTTACCCCCAGGCTACTGTGCACAGTACACAACGTTTGCACACCCAGCCGATTCTAAAATGTTAACCTCATTTTTTCACTCCACCCTACTCTGCACTGAGAGCGTCTCTGAATAGTCCATGCTGCCGGTGACGCTTTATAAATGTTCAGATGGGCCTACGGTATACGATACAAGAACCTACCAATAGCATTTCCAATTAAACATTATCCATAGAGCGCACTAAAGGCCATTGCCACTTGATCCCTGCTCCTTCCATACTGGGCTAAAGAAGAAGAGCAGTCCCTTCAGCTAGCCCTAAGGCAGCCTTGGGTATGAAGTGTTAGCGACTTCATTTTCTTAGCCTCGGCATATGAGGGCGGGTGGCCAATCCTCTCCCTCGCCGTCTCACCTTCCCACCGACAGAGTACGGTCAGTGTACTCATCATAGCTGAATTGGCTAGGGGTGCTCTTGGAACAGAAATCTCGAACCAAATTTTCTGTCCTGGCGGGGATTTGAACCCCCGACCTCTCGATTGACAGTCCAGCGCGATAATTACTAGACTATCGAGCACCCCAAAACATCAGACTAAAATCACCCGCTCCATGACACTGGCTATTACGGAAATGTTGGATTTTTCATAATTTCCTCCATTACATAATCATTGCCGCTAAGCCATCACATCTGTTAAGTGTCAGCAAATCCACGTTCACAGGATGTACCTATAGTAGGATGCTCTGGAAAACAGAGCTGAAGAATTTTTTCACAGTTAAGTCACAATAATGAAAGCCCACTTTGCATCTCAGACTTCAAAGAGTATTATGATGTTTGCACGTTGTAAGCATTTTTTTAAATTCAATAAACGGTTTAACGACATCGCATGGCGTCGGAGGCCGTCGATGCTTCTATTCTTCTAAATAAAAATGACCTAAATTGACTCACAAGAGTCACAAGAGACAACATTTGAAGGGTTCTTGTAGACGTTCGAGCCCGTAAATTGTGCACTTTTGTTTCTTTATGGCTCTGAAAGTTTCCGTCAGAACCAACGGACTATAGTCTGTAATTCCAGCATTGAGCAATTCCACATCGATCTTTATTTAGACATAATTTTCAAACATTTTCTTATACGTAGTAGCAATGTTCCTACTGATATTGTTTGTGTGTCTGTTTTGAAGTTCCGAATTTCACATCGACTGACAGAGACCTCGACTCAGCTGTATCCTGCTGCTATGGCCAATCACACTGCAAACAGACTGCTTTTGGTGAGTTCCGGCACTTATCAATCGTGTGCAGCACAATCAATCAATCAATCAATCAATCAGTTTTCGTTTATTCCGAACACCAGGCTGACAGAACGCAGCTTGTTACATTAGTTAGTCATATATTTATATATGTGTTCATTTGTATGTCACCTTGTCCTTTGTAGATATCGTTTAATTTAATTTTAAGTGATTTATTCAGAATATGTCTTTATATAGCACTCTATGAATGAAGTTCGGTGGCCGATTTATTAGAGGACTCGACTTGTAACGGTGTCCAAATGCAATGCCTTTGGTGGAAGACCATGCGCTCGGGAGACACGCAGAACGTGCAGAGATCCAGAACTGGTGTCTATGATCTCGTCCACATGGCCGGCGACACCTCTATCGCGCCCTATAGGGAGACTCCGAGGATGTGCATTGAATCGACAAGAAGCACATCTTCATTCGGGGACGGCGCTCTCGCAACAGGCATCTCACGAGAATTGGTTGGAGTTATGCTAGTTTTCAGTTTATGCCTTTTTTAGCGTCTGAATCTTTTAACATGCATTGAATTACGTTGTTACATTATATATTGTGTTACATTACACTGCAGGGTTTGGCTATTGTATGGCTGTTGGTCGCTGTGATTCTGGCGGACGAGGAGAGTGACGCATGTTTTAGCGGCGCCTCGGTCGATTGCGCTCCAGGAACCTTGTTTCAGGTCGGTGACCTATGGAGAAGGTGCGCGATCAAATGCAAGAAGGAAGGATATAAAGGCGGCAGGTGCCGCGCTTTGAAAAGCCACTGTGCTGGGGTGAAAAATAGGCCTGAGTGCTTTTGCCGTGACTAGCGCATCGACAACTCAGCCATGATCCAAAGTGGCTACAACTCGAGCGACATGCATACTGTAAATGATTGCAAAAGAACTTATCCGTAGGCTTCGTAGCTGCAGAGCTATAATAATCATAGACATAACATATCTAGTTTCACAGAATTAACATGCTGTGGCTTATGCATACGTTTGAATGAACCAACAGTCCAACAGGTCTAAAATTCTCTACCTTAATCAATCGAGTTGAATGAGCTTTTTAATATACGTAATCTTCTTTAATCACAATGTTCTGTTACTGTTTGATTTCTGAGATGTGCAATGGTTACTATTTTGCCACTTAAAAATCCATTATATTCCGTAAATTATCAACTTTCAATGAGAGACGAATGAGTCGAAAACCTTGGAAACAATCTTTCGTTAATTAAATAATTTGCTTTCTGCTTCGCTGATTGACGCCTAATGAGCGCTACTGCATAAACACAGACTCATGATGTTGTTTTTATGCGCATGACAATTAAATAAACTTAGATATAGAAAATGAAATAAAATTCTTACAATCAAGCCTCGATTGACTCTATTTGTAGTTGTGAGGAAGCTACTAATCGTGATCTTGATATCTTATTATTTTTCAGCGCACAGTAGATAAATCTGCTACTGTAGTTAGGCCTACTAATATTTGTAGCACCATCATTCCTGCAACTGCACCATTTAGGCCTACTGTTCATTGTTAATGTCAAGGGCTTCGTAGAATCGTAGTCAAGACTGCGCCAAATGGGCATCAAAGGACTTGACAACTAAACACAGAGATAGGCCTAACAGACCTCATCCAAAATAAATGAGCCCAATTTCGAAGTTGCCAACAAAATGTAGGAACAGTCATCAAACGCCACTTGGCCGAGTCCAAAATAATAAACACAGGTATTTGGTCAGCTATGTGTAACGCTTAAAGTTACAATTGAAATATTTTAAAAAATCCGAATGCTGACACAGTTTGTAGGCTATTAAATTTAGTCTTGTGCGGGTATGGTTCCAATGTGCAACCATCGCGCTAAAGAAATTTTAATCTGACTGACCTGAACAAGTAAGCTTCACATTCACAAAAAACATCGGTTTCCAGTGCACAGTGGCGTCCACCAATGGGGGGGTTGGGCGAACGATCTCCCACCGATTTGAGAAGTGGGGGGTTTGACGTCTTTGGACATAAACTGGGGTTGTTGTTGATTTCCGTTAATATAACGGCCTGCAGTACGAAAATTAGCATATATGTATCATACATGATATCGAAAACACATGTTATCTCGGACCAATACACCCAAGGATCCCTCCAACTCAGAGACATCAGTGGTTGAACGCACTTCTTATCACTTCAGGTCACGCTTATTGAAGATGCCAAGCCGAACCCCCTCATGACGGGGGGTTTTCGGCTTGGCAATGAAGGTGATGTAGGCGACAGATGATTAAGGTAGCCTTGTAGCAAATATCTAACGACCCGTTTGACACTTGCTGTGCACGTATAGGTAGGCTACCTCAATCTTCAAACAGTGCATGGTCCCTCTGTAAATCTAATGAAGCTAATAACAGATGTTTCCTATTAGATTTCCGGCCAGCAGATCCCTGTAATGTATAAGAGCAGCTATAGTGGACTGTGTGCTGTGAAACTGCCTTTCAGTGCTATAGAGGTGTCGTATAGTGTTGGGGCGTAACTGGTTGCTGAATGTGATATTCATAATAATCACAGACTAGGGAATTTTACTGTTTCTTGACTAGTATACGTGTTGAGAGTAACTGTAATCATTAAGCATCAACATTCAACAGCAACAGAAATTCTCGACACCTATAGAAGGCAGTCTATAGGCCTACAGACAATCTCTGGGGAGAATTCGGATTATTAGCTTAAGTGCTATTTGGCGTAATATTTATTTCGGTTACCAGCAACGGGAAATTTCTTAGTGGTGAGTTATAATAATTTAGAATTTTGCACTTTTCTACGTATCTAAATGCACCACCACGTTTTGATTTAGCTTAATTTTTTTTAATTCTTTGTCCTGTTGACCTGTTCTTTTCTGAAACATTTTGCATTAGAAGTTCGATCATCACATAAATAAATGGTAGACAATCGCTGCATTAGAGCTCTGTAGCATTAAGAAAGTTAATTGTTGGCCTACTAGCCAATATAAGATGCTATTTGGCTGATAATATGCCTAGCGATACTATTATATATTAGCAGCTTAGCTGCCATATCGCCAGTGCTGAGAAAGCAGTTAATCTGCAGCAAATAGGTCTACAGCTGATATTAGAGCTGTTGAGAAACTGTGCCGATTTACTTTTCTATACTGTAACTTGCACTGTCTGTTTTGCAATTGCCATGATTAGGGTACTTATTAGGCCCTACTGTGATAATACTGAGGCTGACAAGAAGCAATACAGAACTACTTTATAATACTAACATCTTTACGGTTAGTAGGCCTACAATAAAGAATCAAAGCCTTTGATTCGTTATCGTACAATCACAGTTTCATATTTCTTTGTCAACCGCTGTGCACTGGCAGTTATCCTACCAAATTGATATTAAATTCAAATAGAATTGGTGCACATTCATAGAGCCTACACACTCTTTTGAATAAAGATGCAAACTTTAAATTATCTGCTTATGTTGTACCATTACCATTACCCATTGCATTGCATATAACATAGACGCTTAGAATAAAGTTATTATTCCATTCTACCGGTCACTGGTGCTTTGTTAGCTGTGAAATTTATTATTATATTATGTACCGGTAGTCATTACTGGTCAGAACACAGTATTAATGAACATTTACAGTATAATAACTTCTTATTTCAGTTGCTGTCTGTAGTAACTTTTGTAATGTACTATGCTGATGTATATTAATTTACAGTTATGAGTGACTTCTGAGTCTCTTTTATATAAGTCGGCCAGAGTGGGGGGTTTGTTCTCCCATTCCAGGTGGGGGGTTAGACGCCACTGCCAGTGCATCACTTACAGCATATCTCTCAGTGGGCATCCATTAGCAATCTTAAATTAAACCATGCTAAGACCAGAGAAATGGTCATTAGACGACCGAGGTCCAAAGCTATTGCCCTCCCTTCCCCCATCCCTGGCATCGAGCGGGTCCAGGAGATGGTTATTTTGGGTGTCACTATCTCTGATCGGATTGGCTTTGGGGCACATATTGACAAAATATGCTGCAAAGCCCGACAATCCATGTTCGCGCTACGTGTTTTGGTCGCCCACGGTCTCCACGGTCAACGTCTCTTTGACGTTGTTAGAGCTACTACCCTCGCACGGCTACTTTATGCCTCCTCTGTTTGGTGGGGATTTGCCACTGTAGGGGAGCGTAAACGACTTAACGGTATTCTGAGAAAATTGACCCGTTTAGGCTTCCTCCCTGCCGATTTTCCTAGTTTCGACAAACACTGTGCTAGAGCCGATTCTACTCTTTTTCGTTCAATTCTCTCAAATCCTTGTCACGTCCTTCACGACCTCCTCCCTCCCCGTAAGGTCACTCCATACAATACGCGGCCCAGACCACATGATCTCACCCTACCTAGAATTGATGCCTTTGCAAAAAGAAGTTTTATTATGAGAATGTTATATGACTTTGCATAAATGTTTGTATTATTTATTTCTTCTGTAAGCTACTGTGCGTTTGCTGGTAGTCAATTAAAGAATATTCTTACTTACTTACTTTAACAGCGAATTAGTGACCAGATCCATGGAAGTAGTAGCACAAGTAGTATTAGTAGTAATAGTGGTACGCTTAGTAGTAGCTTAGTGCTAGTAGTTTAGTAGTGGTGGTGGTGGTGGTGGTGGTGGTGGTGGTGGTGGTGGTGGTGGTGGTGGTGGTGGTGGTGGTGGTGGTGGTGGTGGTCGTCGTCGTCGTCGTCGTGGTAGTGGTAGTGGTAGTGGTAGTGGTGGTAGTAGTAGTAGTAATGGTGGTGGTAGTGGTAGTGGTCGTGGTAGTGGTAGTGGTCGTGGTAGTGGAAGTGGTAGTGGTAGTGGTGATACTAGTAGTAGTAGTAGTAGTAGTAGTAGTAGCAGCAGCAGCAGCAGCAGCAGTAGTAGTAGTAGTAGATGTTGTTGTTGTTGTTGTTGCTGTCGTAGTAGTAGTAATTACTACTACTGCTACAGTGCTACTACTAATACTACTGCTAACACTAGAACGGAATGACTCCTACGATCATCCTCGCTCCAAATCTCAAATGAGGTTTGGTCTCTGTTCCATGTAATGTAATATAAATCTTCGAAATTTCTCAGCGCCACACTAAAGCCGCTTTAGGTAGACCAGCCTAACACCGGTGCTATATAAAATCAAGTCTAATAGCTAGACTGCTTTGTCCGTTCCAGTGCCAGATCAGAATCAGAAGAGGTCAAGCCGAGTAAATTGCAAAGGAGACAGTAACCTTTGTAGAGCCTATGTTACACTCAGCCTTTTGAATTGACAATGACTAGTGTGCACTCTTATTTTACCAATTCCGAAATAGGCCTGGTGCATGTTTTCTTCAGATGCTGCTTAAGTTTGAATACGCCATCATAACCGGCCGAACAGAATTGTTTGCGCTGTAATAAGCAGCTCAGCGAAGCGAGAAAAGTTTTATACATGGCCCCGATTACTTAGAGTCAAACTAGAAAATACCTTAGTAGGAGACCTGCATGTACCTC
Organism: Aporrectodea caliginosa; assembly: GCA_020284085.1. NCBI lineage: Eukaryota > Metazoa > Annelida > Clitellata > Crassiclitellata > Lumbricidae > Aporrectodea > Aporrectodea caliginosa. The sequence continues at coordinate 934,357 of JACEVL010000245.1, read as the reverse complement.
ACAAACAAATAGCGCCGTTAGCGACTCTTTGAGCGGGTGGCAGTAGCCTACCGTGATGAAAACCGAGTTGATTTGGGTAATAAGCGTTGTTAGGTGACTCTAATTAAGCTGGACTTCTGTTTCAATTGGGTATGCCGTTTGCATCTCGGATAATTGCACTATTCTTGTAATTTGTTTCATTCTTGAACTGGGATCAATAAATGATAATGAGATGAAAAACCGTGACTGAGATTCAAAGATCACGGTTATCGACAGAGGGCCAGTGTTGTATCAATTACATTTTAAATGTAATTCAATTATAATTGCAATTACATGCTTGTAAATGTAATTGAATTGCAATTACAATTACTTGATTGTGAAAGTAATTGAATTACAATTACATTTTGATTGTAGGCCTAATTCAATTACCAATTACTTTTAATTATTCCTTTAAAATTAACAAATGATTTAGAATTTTTTAGATAATTTTTAATTTACTCTATTTTTAAACTGAAACATCCAATGGACCAATGGCCTGTAAACTGTAATAATATATAAATTCAATTATATTATAAGTTTGTCAGGTATCCAAAATACGATTTACAATTATGATCCATTAAAACAAGTTAGAGTTTATTTGATTTTTAGTAGAAGTTTTTCAAAATGATAGTCTCTTAGAGAACTCAGTTGATTGCGCCTGGGTGAGTGAGTCAATTCGTCCAGCAGTGCTAAAGAGACGCTCAACTGGAACTGAATACGGAAGCTCTGTTTTCTGTAGGCAGCCGCAGGAAGCTATCTAAGATTGAGTGCATGACTGCATGGATTATCTGATAATGAAGGTCAGCCCTTGCCTTTGAGGTCTATCAAAGTGTGCTGTAAGATTGTAAGAGGGGTGTAAGGAAAGAATCATGTTGACAATTATGTTGTCATGCAAGCATAATGCAGAGCAGTTTTTCAATTAACGGGTGTATCCTGCTGTTATGGCCAATCACTTTGCAAAAAGACTGCTTCTGGTGAGTTTGGTTATTTATCAACCGTTTGCAGCACGGTAGCCGATTTGTTAGAGCACTCGACTTGTAACCCGAACAGTATACAGAGAGACAGAGAGAGACAGAGACAGAGAGAGAGACAGAGAGACAGAGAGAGAGAGAGAGAGAGAGAGGGAGGGAGGAGAGAGACAGAGACAGAGACAGAGAGACAGAGAGACAGAGACAGAGAGACACACAGAGAGACACACAGAGAGAGAGAAAGAGAGAGAGACAGAGAGACAGAGAGAGAGAGAGAGAAAGAGAGAGAGAGAGAGAGAGACAGAGAGACAGAGAGACAGAGAGAGAGAGAGAGAGAGAGAGAGAGAGAGAGAGAGAGAGAGAGAGAGAGAGAGAGAGAAAGAGAAAGAGAAAGAGAAAGAGAAAGAGAAAGAGAAAGAGAAAGACAGAGAAGGATAGACAGAGAGGGAGGGAGAGAGGGAGATGGAGGGAGGGAGAGAAAAACAGAGCCTAGGATACTTGATTAGGCGTTCACTTTATGCCATCATCGATTGATGCATTGTGATAAAGGTGCTATATAAATCGTCTTGTCATTATTATTATCATTATTGTCATTATTATTATGAATGTCCTTAATTTACCAGAAATTTGTTTCAACCCAGATATCCATAGCGGTCTGACTTTTGGTTTGCCTGACATCGGATTGTGACTGGATAACTCCAACGCATTGCGAGCTATACTTGAGCTACATGTACCTTCGATTGATGACTTGTGCTGCTACTACTATAACTGCCACTACCACCCACCATCTCTGTCACACCTAACACGATCCACACCACGACCGACACCACGACCATGACCACCATCATCAACAGCAACAGCACCATCGTTACCACTATTATTACCACCACTACCACTACCACCACCACCACCACTACCACTACCACCACCACCACCACCACCACCACCACCACCACCACCACCACCACCACCACCATCACTTCCACTGCACTCACACTGCTTCCGCCTTTGCGACTACTACCACCAGCGTCGTCATCACCATTACCACTACCATTTCGACTGCACCATTACCACTGTTGTTATCCTTGGTCGTCAGATGAATGTTTGATCGTTTTAGTCATAAAATCTTTTATTTCACAGGCTCATCGACTTCCGGTTGAAACAGCGATAAAGGTGCCACCTGGCGTCGATTGGAAAGCTGTCTCCGATTACGCAATGTCCAGGTCAGCTGCACTGCGTTTCCAATCTGCTCATCTGATATGACTTATTCTGATATAATTCGTTAATTCATTCATTCATTCGTTAATTCAATCAATCATTCATTCATTCGTTCGATAATTCATTCAATCATTCGTTTGGCCATTTATTTATTTATTCCCCCATTCATTCATACATTAACCGATCCCCAAAAGCCATGATGATGGAGTATATTTTGAGCTGTAGCCTAATATAAGTCTGTATTGATTTGCAATATAATTAAATATAAAATATTATTATATTATATTACGTATACTTAAGCACCTAGTAGATATTAGCATCTGTTCATGCATTGGCTATACACTATATAAAATATTATGTCTAACCTTTTATCCACATTGTCTACATAATGTCGGCATGTGTACTTTATTTACAATACTCTTGTCTACTTCATTTAGATACAATGTGGAGATCGCAGGGAGTCTGGGCGCCAACGTCGGAAGCATCTGGAGAATTGGAATTATGGGCCAGAACGCCAGACCGGAAACTGTCAAGTATGTACTCAAGGTCTTCGGCGAAGGACTGCAGCACGTCAGAGAACACCCGGCGCCATCTAAACTCTGAATCGGGACGTACGAGTTGAAAGCAGCTCTACCCGATGCATCGTCTTTGCACCGGACGCCGTAAGAGGTCGTTGGCAAGTCCCATAATAGATGTTTTACCTGAAACCCAAGATTTAGATGTAAGAACGGAACAAGATTGGCCACCCGGCCCTAATTGCAAAAAGATCCTTGTGTTATGCACTCTGGTATAACCGCAAGGGCTTCTGGTGTGTTTGCGAGTATGGCAGTATATTCATTAAGTCTTTCATTCATATCGAACATTTATATAGCGCCTCTTCAAGAAAACTATACTCATGGCGATTGAGCTAAACCCAACCTGTGAAGAAATCATTTTTGATGAAAGCTTAATAAGATGTCCCAGTCAAAGAGAATTTATACGTGGAGTATTATATAGGCCTACATGGTGCTTCATACCTGTTATTATATATTCTGCCAGAGATTGACATAAAATTAAGTCTCAAACCAACCGGATGCCATTTTGCTTTGGTATTGAAACATATGAAAAACGATAAGCCTAATTTTGTTTCGAACTAAATTGCCACAATTATTGACTGCGCTAAAGTACAGCGTCTAACTTCACTGTGGCTATGGTTGCGTATCGATAGTCCGAAGGTTCGATAGTCCGAAGGTTCGATAGTCCGAAGGTTTCATGGTACGCTGCTAAATTATTTTAATCTCTTCAATGCCGTAGGCCTACTTGACGTTGGTAAGTAAGCAGTGTACCTATGTGCATGATAACTTTCATCAATCCAGCTTCCATTTCATCAAGAAATTGTTTCATTAATCCAACTTCCATTTAATTGGAAAAAATTACTTTTATCAAACCAACTTCTCTTTAACGAAATAAATATTTTCATCAATGGAACTTTTATTTAAGCAAAGAAATATTCTCACGGATCCAGCTTTTAATTACGGAAACAATTATTTTCATCAATCCAGCTTCTTTTGAATCGAAAACTTAGTTTCATCCATCCAGTTTCTAGATACGGAGAAATTTATTTCGATCAATACAGCTTCTATTTAAGCATGAATTCTTTGCATCGATCCAACTTCTACGACCATTGGATCTTCGGACTATCGAACCTTCGGATTATTGAACCTTCGGACTATCGACCTGTTCCCGTGGCTATAGCCTAAATACTCATATTTTAATCATTATACGAGAAATAAACTTACTTCAACGTCATTATTTGCCTCTTCTTCTTGCCAACAAACCCACGCATTCTCGGTCAATTGTGTCGTCCAAAAGGGCGAAGTTTCTCTGGCCTGATTACATCAAATCACGTCCCACGTATTTGAAAATAACCTAGTTTAATATTTCGAAAGTGACCAATCGTGTTCTTCAAACCTCTGTCTAAGACCATAATAAACCTTAATTCGACTATAGAAATATAAAATATTAGTCTAGCGAGGTTTGTCATGCCTCCACGTAATTTTTGAACATTTCTTTACAAAAAGAAATGCTGTCGAATTAAGATGACATTGGAGCACCTGTGTTCTTAAAAATCTTGATAATAACTTTCGACTCAAAAGCCATAGAAAATTGGACGTATGATCAACCCTTCAGAAAAGGACAAAGCGAACAAGAAATTGTAATGGAAAAAGTTTTGAACGGCCTCCCAATTTCATCTCCTAACGAGTGAGACGGGGAAAGACGTGTCTCTCAAAATATCTACAACAGATTTAAATTGACGATCATTTTCGCTCCAAGGTTCAACTGAGATTTGGTCTCGGTTGTGGGATCTCTGTTCTAAACAGCTTTTTGAACTGACGATGACTAAATGTGAATGTAGACGTTTTTATATAGCGATCGTATGGCCTCAATGACCCTGCTCATTTTTCAAGGAATTTATCGGGTGACATCCAGGGCTTTTTTAAAGGAATTTTTAGAACTGCACAACCTCGTCTCTATTTTCAACTTGCTCATTTTTCAATGAATTTATCGGGTGAGATCCTTCACCACCGCTGCCCTTTTGAATGGGCGCTACGCCATTGAAGTTCCCGTGTCCGGACCAGGGTTGCCAGATTTCGGAAGTGCTTAGTCGCGAAATCACGTCAAAAAGTAGCCCAAAAGTCGCGAGCTGAGCAGCTTAATAGAAATGCTGTTTACGGGGGGCCGTGGCGCATTGGATAACATCTGGCACAGAGACCGAGAGGTATTGAGTTCGAGCCCCCGTTGGACGGATATGCTTTGTAGGCTGCTATTAGCGCCGTTGTATTGCAAGCTGTCTGTTCTGTTAGTAGTTAAGATTTCAATTGCATAACATGTAAATGTACAGTGCAGTGCGTTTGTCAGGCGCTTATTAAAGAAAAGATATTATTATTTATTATTATTAATGAAAACATTAATAAATTTGGCTAGGACATCAAAATACGTACTTTATTGGTTTCGCCAAGACCTGTGATGAAACCATTGATGTAAAAATTTATATGACAGACTGCTTAGTGCTTATACCGTAGACTAGCCCGTGCCTCGTAGGGCATGCGTTTAGTCGTTTACTATTAGGCCTACGTTATAAACATCACACAAGAATGTAGCTAGTATACCAGTGATCTAGAAGCCTAATGCGGTCAATTTATGAGAATCCATAATGCCGCCGTAGCGACCGCGGGACAATTCAAAAGTAGCCCAAATATCGCGAGGTCGCGAAAACAAAATTTTCAGTCGCGAGCGCATTGAAAAGTAGCCCAACTCGCGCTTTTCGCGACGACCTGGTAACCCTGGTCCGGACATGTTAGCCCGAGATTTAAATCTATGAAAAAAGCCAGTAGGCCCTATCAGGAAACGAACCGCGATACACACGCTCTCTTTCACAGAGGCGCATGAGACGCAGCCTTCTCTCTAAATAATGCAAGTAGCTGGATCGGTGTAGTATAGGCCTACACTCTTATTTTTGCCAATTCTGAAGTAGGCCCGGTGCATGTTTTCTTTAGATGCTGCCTAGGAATGCGTCATCATAACCGGTGAACAAATAGTTTGCGCTGTAGGCTAATGTAGGCCTACAGTCCAGCGAGGCGAGGCAAATTTCATAATAACACTCTTCGTATAATATTTTCAAACTGACAGTTACGCAGTATGATTACAAATCAGTATGAACGGATCACAAGTTATTACTGGAGTCGAATTTAACTGTATATGGCAGCCATGCAAGGCGCCCATCACGTCCTACATCTCATTTTACCAACGCGCCATCTCGCGAATGATAGGCTGAGTGAACCTTTGGGAGGGTACGGGAAGCGATCCCTCTACCTACTGCTCTTCACGCCAGTGATGTTAGCACTACACTATGGACCCCCATTGCTTTGCCCCGTTTTTCAACTGCAAATAGCACAAGCAGATATGTCGCACAACAGTACAACTTTTAATACACATTAAAATATAAAATAACATATTTAAAGTATAATCTAAATATAATTTAAATAATTAGTTTTTAAATTGCTGCAAGAAGTTGTTTTATTCAACATACAACATAATGCATTTCAAATAGGCCGCACCAATCACCCTTTGCAAATAAACTGCCCAAAAGTACAACTTTTAATTAAAATATAATTAAACTATAATAAATATAATATATTTGAAAGCCATAGGCCCATCCTAGGCTTGAATCGGCGCTCGTACCTGAACTAGGGCTGAATAGGCGCTCCTATACGCTACTGGTTTTAAAAGTGGTTCAAATGGGTTGAATTTGTATTCAAAGCGGAAGTAGGTCTGAGTTGTTTTCATAGTGGAAGTAGGTCTGAGTTGTTTTCATAGTGGAAGTAGGTCTGAGTTGTTTTCATAGTTGAAGTAGGTCTAATTTGCTTTCATTGTGCACCTTTCATAACTGTAGGCCCTATACCAGGCCCGGTGCATGTTTTCTTCAGGTGCTGCCAAGGAATGCGTCATCATAACCGGTGAACCAAAATAGTTTGCGCTGTAGGCCTAATAAAGAGAGTTCAGCCAGTCGAGGAAATTTCATGCTTGGCCCAGATTACTAATACTCAAATTTCAAGGTCCTGAAAAGTGGACTTAACTCACAAAGAAGCAGCGCCGTAGGCGACTTCTTGAGCGGGTGACAATACCTTTAAGATGATTTAAAATGTGCCACAGGGCCTATTATAGACGTTCAGAGCATAATTATATGAGCATACATACGTAGGCATAGGCATCGTGGGGCGCGGTGGTGTAGGGGTATGTTCGCGTGCCTTGCAGCCGGAGGGTTGCGGGTTCGAATCCACCTCAAGCCGCCGTGTAGGGACCCTGGGCAAGTCCTTCACCCGCAATTGCTCATGCGCTTCGGCGTGAAACTCCGATTCAGTGTCCGCGCTGTAGTCGGGAGCGTCTCTGAGTAGAAATCTTGAAGGGGCGCTATAACAAGTGCTTATACATACATACATACATACATGCAGGTATGCGTAAAAACTAGGGCTGCATTTCGATTAATTTATCTATATATGTATGCATGTTTTTATTTAAAGCATGCATACATATATAGATACCAATGTACATGCACATGTATGGCCTATACATACATGCATGCATGCATGCATACATGCATACATACATATATATATATATAATTATATCATATATAATCCTATATACCAGCATCATCTATTGACACTTCATATAGCGCGTTTTAAGTCACCTAATAAATGCGCTGCATGCAGGACTATAACCTCATTGGTCAGAGTGAAATGGTGACCATAATTAAGCTGGACTTCTGTTTCTGTTGTGTATGCCTTTTGTATCCCGGATGATTCTACTATTCTTTCAATAGTTATGCATCATTCTTGGAACTGGGATCAATAAAAGATGACGCGATGACATGGGAAACCGCGACCAGTTGTGATTCTGAAAACACGGATAGCGATAGCATCGGATATTGATGTCTCGTTCTCAATTCCATATCCCAAATCGCGGTCCAACTTCTTTCCCTGCCTACTTGCTGGAACTTATGTGGCCGCAATATTCTTAGAGAAAACGATCTCCCATTCAACGCATTTCACCTTCAGATTGTCACAGTTGACTCGACTCGGTCTCTGCACTTCGGGGTCGTATGTACGAGGCATGTCCATGCCGCAACAGACACCAAATCAAGTCTAAGTCTAAACTTAAACGTAGAAATTGTTCAGAAATACAGACTTTGGTACATCGTGATCGCTTTAACCCTCAGAGGGTAACCTATAAAAAAATCACACATTGGATAACCTGGGGTGAATTTTTCACCCCTCACTATTTGAGGCGTGTGATATAAAATTAAACCATGTTCGATCAACAATGGTAATTGTACCAAGTTCAACATAAAACTTCAAAACTAGGAAACCTAACTAAAGTCAACTATCAGCACAATCATCGAGTCTACAGTCATCTACACACAAGTAACGCTTTGTTGCATGCGTTCCATCAGCGTCACTCAGTAAATTGCTATCTACATCACTGTCCTCGCAACCATCATCGATTTCAACATTATCTAGCTCCGAGACATCACTACTATCATCAAACTCTACATTATCCTCATCTTTGTCATCACTTTCAATCCATTCGGATATCAGTTTGGCAGCATTAGCAGCAGATAACCGTCGAGACATCTTTCACACAAATTACCAATAAAAATGGCCAAGTGACCATTCATCCAAAATAAGTAAGACAAAATATATGGAATTAAGCAAAAGTCATCTATGAACAGATACACAAAGGCGCACGGCATAATTCCAAAGCTGTAAAAAAATTCAGCGCAAATACTGACAGTGGGGTGAAAAATTCACCCCAGGTTAGCCTCTGAGGGTTAACCATAAAATTACTAAAGTTCAGAAAACATGTTATTGTCCACAGAAATAACAACAACAGTCATGAATCGAGCCAGACAAAGCTGTCTGGCGCCATTGAGTTGAGGTAATTTTGTCTGAGTCATTTAGGCTTATTATCGGTGAAATAACAGGCATTTATATATAGCCTACCTGGCTAGATGTTTACTACAGTCGCAGTTTCTGGCTCTACAGTAATATCAATCTTTAATTCACCAAGAAACATTGGTAGCACAAAAAAATGAACATGAAAAGCATAAAAAACAAAACAAGAAAATCTCATCCACTTATGGTGTCTGAGAAAAACACAGAAACCTGACAACCTCATTGTCATGCGAACGGCATTTGTGCATAAAACGCAGTCTTCTGGAAAACCAACAGTCTTTAATAGTATTTTCATGCATGAATTGCAGTACCGAAGCAACACTGCTATGACATATTTTGAAAATTTTACATATAGCAGAGCTGTACGTGTACTCTAAAGAGTTCAGCTCACTGTTGGTAGGGCTTATAGCCTCCATTCCATACAGGAGAAATGGTCTACAGTGTGCACTAACCAAATACAACAAAACAGGTTCACTAAATTTGTAGCATATGCTATACAATGAGTTAAATGACCGATAAAATTTCACACGCATTTCATGCAAACTAAGTTTAAATGACTTGGCTGCAACCAGAAAACAGCCAAGATATTTTAGTTTGTCCACATAATTGATTTCTACTCCGTTGACATTGATGTTCCTGCACGCGTTACGGAAATGTGATCCAATCCTTATCACTTGAGATTTGGCAACATTTAACTTCATGTCAATACCCTCTAGCTCAATAGAGCAAATGTCAACCATAACTTGGAGATCACACAGGGATGCTGACATTAAAATTAGGTCATCTGCATACATGACACACCCTAAGTACGTCTCCCCAATTCTACATCCATGACCAGATCGACTTAGCTTTTCAATTAGGTCGTTAACATAAACAGCAAATAGAACTGGAGATAGGACACCACCTTGCCTAACTCCGCAGGTTAGAGTTATCATATCTGAAAATATATTGTCCCACCTCACGAAGGCTGCACTGAGACTATACCAGGTTATAAGGGTGGTCAGAACTTCACGAGGAACCTGTCTGTCCATTAGTTTATTGAACAAAGCAAAGTGATTCACTTTGTCAAAAGCTTTTGACATGTCTAATGCACATAAGTTGATAGTTGACCCATGACTTGTAAAGTAGTCCACCACTGTTTCGACTGCAAGGATTGCATGTGAACAACCCAATCCCTTTTTGAATCCAAACTGCAAATCAGATGTGCATAAATAGCTGCCATAATGCTCCAGCACACACATTTCAAAGAGTTTCGATAGATTTGAACTTAATGTGATGCCACGGTAGTTATCACTATTGCCATTGTCTAAGGTAGGTCCTTTTTCCAGGGGTACAATTATGCCCAAACCAAAACTGGTGGGAACTCTGCCATGCACAAGCATTTGGTTGAATAAAAGTGAGAGCAAAACAACCAGTCTAGGATTAGCATGAATTAGATGTTCAGTCTCAATGCGATCCAGACCAGGGGCTTTACCCCGCTTCATTTTACGAATGCATTGGTCAACTAGTTCTACTGTTATCACTTTATATTGAGAAGCTGGATTATATTGGCTAAACCTATTGTGAAATCGCTTATTCAGTTTCTCACTGGTTTTTGCATTATTAGGTGAGCATGCAGTTCTAAAATTTGAAGCAAAGGCCATAGAAATGTCTCTTGGCTCACTACAACCATCTACAGCTAAGGGAGGTTTATGGTTAGCTTTAAATTTGGCTTGCCAAGTTTTCCAGAAAGAATTTGTGTCCTTTGCCAGAAGATATTCATGTAAGTCATTAGAAGCATAGGCATCTTCCTTAGATTTCTTGTTCCTAATGGCACGCTTATATTCAGCTTTTGCACACCTTTTGGCATCATGTATTGGTCCCTGACTGGGTCGTCCACATGCTTTCCACAGGTCATGAGCAGCTATAGACTTGTTCTTCAAATCCGTGAGCTCACCATCCCAATAGTGCTTATAGTGCGACGCAGTGGTTCTAGGACAGTGTTCATCTGCGTCTTGACACAGTCCATCAACTATCATGTTGTAAACAACATCTATCTCATAATCATGTTCATGCAAACACCCTACATTACAGTTTGTAAAGATTTTTGATGAATGAATCTGGCCTAAGTATACATTAGTGGCACTGTAATATCATAAAGCTGATCTTGCATCATATTACTAATATGATGCAAGATCAGCTTTATCCCATCTAATACGCCCGGACTTGATGCTATTAGGAACCTGCCTAACAAAGTCATCACCATTATCCAGCAGACTCTCGGAAAAGTGCAATACCAGAGGTAAATGGTCAGAAAGATTCATACCACTGTCAATTATCTCTGATGACTCAACTTTATCAAACAGTGCTACTTCAACAAAGAAATGATCAATAAATGACTTAGAGTTGTTTGCCTCAGACACATATGTGAACCTTGTGGGACTAGCCACTTTGGAGTCACACAGCTTCAGCATAGACGTAATGACGTTTAATAATATAAATGCTAGCGCAGCGAGCGCCTCTGGTTAGTTTCTTCTTGAAATGGCGCTATATAAATTTATAAATTACAACTACTATTAGCCTACCAAATGCTACCAGTACTTCAATGCTACCAGTACTTCAAGGCACGTCCAGAGCCCGAAACGAAACTATCTTGCGAACAGCGCTTAGAGGAGTATGAACGCCTGTGTCGAGAGTTCGAAGTAGGTCACGGTTGTACACTTTCGGCAATTCATGAAATTCAAGACAAAATATCACCAAAGTCAGCGAAAAGTTAATCCATACGAGGACCGACTGCACGGCGATCCGAAACGAGAATTAGAAATTAATAGTAAATCATATAAAACTATACTGAAACAGTAGACAGTAGCCTAAATTTAAAACAGCCGTGTCAACACGCCGAAGCGCCACCTCATCTACGTACCTTATGTACGTATTTGCTGAGAAAAGAGCAGCGTTGCGATCATCCATATAGTCGCAAACTTTTCATTAAGTAAACTGAGGTGAATTGTTTTTGAGTTGTTTAGGCTAAGTATTCAGTGAAACACATTTTTCTATGTAGCCTACCTGGCTAGATGTTCTATACAGTCGTACTTTAGTAAATAATAAATACCAATAAATGCTGCTGCTGCTGCTGATGATAATAATAATAATATAATAATAATAATAATAATAATATAATAATAATAATAATAGTCATTATGATGATGATGATGATGATGATGATGATGATGAAGATGATGATGATGATGACGACGACGATGATGATGATGATGATGATGATGATGATGATGATGATGGTGATGATGATGATGATGATGATGATGATGATGATGATTATGATGATGATGATGATGATGATGACGATGGATGATGATGATGATGATAATAATAATAATAATAATAATAATAATAATAATAATAATAATAATAATAATAAAAAAATAATAATATAATAATAATAGTCATAATAATAATAATAAGCCTTTTATGCATTCAGTAACTCAGACAATTGCAAAATTTAATTGCGTCACAAATGGGGTCATTGTATTAGGCCTAGCCCCGCCCACGAACTCTTGTCCAGATAATGGGCATATATCGTCTTAACAAATGCATTACTTACTTACTTATAGGCCCATGATCAATAACACGTGAGTAATTTTATATTTATCCAGCTATTTGCTTACATTGTCACACTTGGATGACTTGAAAACATCGGTTCTTTGAGACCTATATAAATCCCATGTCTTTATGCATCCATCAGTCTTTACTTACATCAGTGGCAAAGTGCGTCTTCAGAGACGACCTTCGCTGAACAAAGGCATCCAATCTACTGAATCTGATTTGCTGGTAAGCAAACTTAATACAGCATTTTTTAATCATGAATTTATAAGCGTCACTGCTGACTGTAGCGTCGTAAATTTTCAACGACAAGGTCATCTGTATGGAATGACCAGGGATGGGCAGTAATTGAAATTACGTAATTGAAATTATTTGAAATCAAGTAATCTGTACTTTGCAATTTGTATTTCAGTTACATTTTCCCATGTATTTTGTAATTTGAAATTATATTTCACATCCCAAAGTAATTTGTAATTCAATTACATTTCTGCGAGTAATTTGCCCATTCCTGGGAATGACCTTGCCTTAGAGCAGCATCTTCAGCTGGTTAGGAGTGCAACGCGTAGGCCTACCCTTTTCAGTGCTTCTCAATATCATGAATGGATGGGTCGATAGATGCATAGACCGAAGTATGAGTGTACAATGACAACTAATATAGCGCATTTTGCGCACCTCACAAAGGCTACGCACGCATGACTAGGGGTCTACACGTATCTATAGGTTTGCAAATGTAGGCACAGAACAAGATACATCACTTTGTAGGCTTAATTTGCATCGTGACACGGATTCAGATGGATGGTTCAATACGATAAGACACGACGTGCTTGAGTCGGTTTTGAATCAGTCTTACATTTGATACTATTGTGCTGTGTGCGTTGGTTGTTTTCATAGTTTCCATCATTTCACAGTAATCGACCGTTCCCAAAAATTCCGCAAATCCATCATAGCTATTCAGTGTCTGCAAATACACGCTCACATTATCTATCTGCAGATGGATGCTTTAGAACACAGAGCTCAACTGTTTTTGAGGACAGCTCAGTTACAATAGCAAATTTAAAGCCCACTTTGCATCTCAAACTTCAGAGAGTGAACGTGTTGCAGTTTTATTATAGTTGCATTTCCTTTTTAAAATCAATAAACGGTTTAACAGCGTCGTGTGGCGTCAGAGACCGTCAATGTCGAATACATTTACATTCTTCTAATCTTGCAAAAAACATTACCTAAATTGAAGTGCTCTTCTGACTTATAAACCCGTAAATTGTGCGCTCCTGTTTGTTTATGGCTCTGAAAATTTCTGTCAGACCAAACAGATAAAATCCGTAATTCTTGAATGGAGCAATTCTCTTCGATCTTCATTTCGACATAATTTACAGACATTTTCTTACACGCAGTAGCAATGTTCCTACAAATGTTGTTAGCGTGCCTGTTTTATAGTTTCGAATTTCACATCGTCTGATAAAGACCTCAACTCCGCTGTATCCTCTGTATCCTCCTGATATGGCCAATCACATTGGAAAAAGACTGCTTCTGGTGAGTTCGGATAGCTATCAACCGTGTGCAGCACTGAAGTCGTTTGTTAGAGCACTCCATTTGTAGCACGAATAGTATACGTGTTTGAGTCTGCACGGCTTCACGCCTGGCGGTTATGCGTATGGTCTTTGAGCATGGCATTCACGGACAATAATTGCAACGCGCCATCGATATTCTGTCGTATGGTGGCGTATGTGCTTTTGAACTTTTCACGTGCAGGGACAGTATCAAATACAGTAGTACTATATTGCATACTATCTCTGCATTTTAACTGATAATATAGGATCATAGATGATCAGTTAGCCCTGCACACTATACACACCGATACAGTGATTAATCTGATTATTCAATATATTAGATAGGGTAGTTAAAGAGACTATAGGCATGAACTGTATATGATACGTGTGCATATGTATTATATATGTACACATAATGTGTATAATGTTTACTGTTATTTAAACTAGTTCTTCGTATTACTCTAATTCACGAATTCTCCACAACAGTGGGGGAAGCTGGTAGCAAGACGAGTCTTCAATCGTTTGCGAAATGAAATAAGAGACATGCAGAAGCGGTGTTTTGAATACTACTCGTATACAGTGACTTACAGTCCAAGATATGGACTAAATTTGACAAGGCTGGAACACTTTGACACACATACGTAAATCTATTAATATACACGATATAATTATGATAAGCATGTTTACCGCGATGTATGTGTAGCATACATCACATAATGCTTATCTCGAGATATATATATAAATATATATATATATATATCGTGTGCTGTACCCTATGAGCCCATGCTCGTATGCTTCTTGTTTCGCCAAAATCTTGTGCATGTGTTTACTGCAGTTTTCGCTTTAGCGATGTCTGAGCTGTACTTGTCATCGGAGGCATTCTCTGACTCTACGAGCGTAATTACATACTGTGAACTGGACATCGCGCACTTGTGAAAGGTTTGAAAAGGCGCTATGTCAATTTAGGTTACATTACATATTATGCTAGTTTCCGGTTATGACTTTTTCAGCGTCCGAATTTTTTCACATTGATTGAATTACGTTGTTATATTATATATTGTGTTACATTACACTGCAGAGTGGCGTGGTTGCATGGTTGTTGGTTGCTGTGATTCTGGCGGACGAGCCGAGAGACTGTTACAAAGACTGGAGCAGGTGCACTCCCAGCACCAAGTGGTTGACCGGTATTCTCTGGAAATCGTGCTGGGACAGATGCAAGGAAAAAGGCAAGCGAGGAGGCGAGTGCCGCGATTCGCCAAGCCCCTGTCGGGGGCTGGAAAATAACCAGCAGTGCTACTGCTTTGAAGATTGAACCCTAATCTAAAGGAGCTACAAATCTGGCGACGCGCATAAATGATTGCAAGCAAAATCATCCAGCGGCTCGTACTTCGCAGTTATAATTAATCATAGACAAATCTGGGTTCACGTAATGTTAGCATGCGATGGCTTGTGTATACGTCTGATTGAACAAACAAATTTTAAAAGTGTTAACCTTAATCAATTCAGTTGATCATTTGAATATATACGTAATCACCTTAAATCACCATTTTTTCTGTTACTGTTTTATCTCTGAACTGTGCAATAATTACTGTCTTTTGCCTTTTAAAAAATCCATAATATTCGGCAATTGCAGCAAATTTATCTGAGACGAGAACCTTGGACACAATCTTCCGTTAACTAACTCATTTGCTTACTGCTTAACTAAATGACGTCTAATGAGCGTTTTTTTTATCTCCTAACATGTGTGAAAAGGAAAGACGTGTCACTCAATATCAAAGAACAGATTGACACCAACGATCATTCTCGTTCCAAAGCTCAACTGAGATTTGGTCTAGGTTGTGGGTCTATATTCCACTCAGCTTTTTGAAGTGACGATGACTAAATGTAAATGTAAACGTTTTTATATAGCAACCGATTTAAACTGCAAAAATAGCACATGTAAATAAGTCTCACAAAAGTACAACTTTTAATACACATTTAAATATAAAATAACATATTTAAAGTATATTTTAAATAATAATTAAAATAATTAGTTTTTAAATTGCATCAAGAAATTGTTTTATTGAACATTCAACATTATGCATTCCAAATAGACCGCACCAATCGCCCCTTGCAAATAAGCTGTCCAAGAGTAGGCCCTACAACCTATAATTAAAATATATTTAAACTACAATAAAATCTATTTAAAAGTCATAGTCCCATACTAGGGTTGAATCGGCGCTCGTACCTGAACTAGGGTTGAATAGGCTCTCGTAGGCTAACTGGTTTTAAAAGTGGTTAAAATGGGTTGAATTTGTATTCAAAGCGGAAGTTAGTCAGATTTGTTTTGATACTGGCTATAGTAGGTCTGACTTTGTTCATAGTGGAAGTAGGTCTGATTTTTTCATAGCTGAAGTAGGTCCAATTTGCTTGCATTGTGCACCTTGCATAACTGTATGCCCTATACCAGGCCCGATGCATGTTTTCTTCAGGTGCTGCCAAGGAATGCGTCATCGAAAATTTAATGATGATTATTATTAGTAGTAGTATTTTTTATTATTAAATAAATCTTATTATTAGTAGTAGTATTTTTTATTATTAAATAAATTTATAACGCGCGCAAGGTCACACCGAAATAATGATGATCATAACCGGCGAACCAAAAGAATTTAAGAGAGATCTGCCAATCGAGGAAATTTCATGCTTGGCCCAGATTACTAATAGTCAAATTTCAAGGTCCTGAAAAGTGGACTCACAAAGAAGCAGCGCCGTAGGCGACTTCTTGAGCGGGTGACAATATCTTTAAGATGATTTTAAATGTGCCACAGGGCCTATTGTGGATGTTCATAACATAATTATTATGAGCTTACATACATGGGCAGGCATGCAGGTATGCATACAAACATGCATACATTCATTCATTCATTCATTTAAAAATTTATATAGCGCCCCTTCAAGGTAACTACTCAGAAGCGCTCCCAACTCCAGTCCGGCCAAAAAGGTAAGTTTTCAAGTTGCCATAAAAAGTATCAGTACATGATCTAGGGAACAAGCGTAGCTCCCGTGGGAGGCTATTCCAAACCCTAGGGTCTACCACAGAGAATGCTCGGTTCTGCATGGTTGCTGTGCGGGCAAACGGGACCGCCACTACCCCCCTCTCAGCAGAGCGAAGGGAGCGACTACCCTGAACCCCCGACACCGGCTGACAGAGGTCTATTAGGTAGGCTGGTGCAAGGCCAAGATGGCATCGCCAAACCAGAGAGACAACTCTATATTCGATGCGCTGTCGGACAGGAAGCCAATGCAGAACTTCCAACATATACCTGGTGACATGATCAAATTTTGGTATTTGGCCGATGAGTCGCGCTGCAGCTCGCAGTACACGATCAAGGCAAGACAACCGGCTAGACGGCAGACCAGAATAGAGATACCATATATAGATACCACAGTTATTGTAGGGCCTACATGCATGCATACATGCATACATATATATATATATATATATAATTTATTATATTAGGGCTGGTACGGATTAAAATAATTTTAATCGATTAATCTCCTAAACTTAATCGAGATTAATCGATTAACTTCGATTAATTTGGTCCATGCTACATAAAGCGTGATAAACTGTTTTGAATGTATACACTGCAAAATCCTTCAATCATTCGACATGTCAAAGTTCAAATTGTCAAACTGAGAAATGTAGTCAGTAGTACTAGTAGGCCTAACTACCTTCTATCTACAAAAATCTTCAATAATTTCGCCATCTTCCACTTTTCATTAGCATTTGCCCAATATAGAATCCTTGGCATTTACCTTAAATGCAAAATGATCGCCTAATTTTCCACTCAAATGTTTCACATGATTACTGTTCGCCTATTGTTTATTCCGGAAATAGGTCGGTTGACGTCATAAAATAAGTAAAACAATTGATCGAACAAGCCGAAATTAATCGATTAAAATTTTTAACGATTAATCGTTAAAATCAGCAGCCCTATACTATATATATATATATATATATATATATATATATAATTATATATACCTACATCATCTATAATATACACTTCATATAGCGCGTTTTAAGTCACTTAAAACAAAGGCGCTGCATACAGGACTATAACGGTTGACTCGACTCGGTCTCTGCGCTTCGGGGTTATGTGTAGCAGGGCGTGCCCGTGCGGCAACAGACCCCAACTCAAGTCTAAGTCGTTAAATTTAAACGTAGAAATAATTATAGACTTTGGTACAATGTCATCGCGATCGCTTTGACTATAAAACTACCAAAGTTCATTGAATATTGTCAACAGAAATAGCAAAAACAGTCATGAATCTCTCCAGACAGAGCTACCTGGCGACCTTGAGTTGAGGTAAAATTGTTTGAGTCATTTAGGCCTTTGATCACTTAAACAGCAGACGTTTCTATGTACCTGGATAGATGTTTTATACTGTCGAAATTTCTGGGTATAAATGACGTCTAGCACTGAGTAATTGTAGTTGTAATTTAGATATTTTTCAAGCGCCTCCGTTTAAAGTTTCTTCTTAAGTGGCGCTATGTGACATTCTAAATTAAAACTACAATAACAAAATGCTAACATTACATCTGTAGTCATCTCACCTGTCTTGGATTCTTTAGCTCGATCAGAACACCGATGCCTAATCCTTTCATTGAATTCGGACTCACATCTCCAACTTCTATAGCGCAAATTTCCCGCTATGCTATACCACCACGTGAGTTTCAAGACAAGTTGGTCATCAGTAATGTGACGTAAGTTGTTGTCCTTCGCCCAATTTTATTTTGCTGAAGAAAGAATAGTGTTACGATTATCCAGACAGTTGCAAAATTTTCTTTGCGTTGCCGAGTCGAAGTGAACTTTCTGAGTCATTTAGGCCTGTGATCAGTGAACCAACAGCGATTTCAGTTTAGAGTGTATACCTTTCTAGATATTTTTTACAGTCGTAAGCCTACTTTAATAAATACCAATTAAATGATTATATTAATAATGCAGAGAAGCCTTTTGTGCATACAGTAATTCAGAATTTCAGACAATTAGAAAACTCCATTGCGTCAGACGTCATTGTATCAGGGCTATCCCAGCCCACGAATCCTTGCTCAGATGATGGACATATAGCGTGTCAACAAAATGCATAACTTACTTACTTACTTAATTACTCACTTACTTACTTGTAGGCCTAAGGTGGATAACACATGAATGATTTTCTACTCATTCAGCTATGTGTGCGTACTGTCACACTTGGATGACTTGAAAACATCGGCTCTTTGAGACCTAGAGGCTATATATAAGTCCCATGTCTTTATGCATCCATCCATCAGTGGCAATGTTCATCTTCGCAGACGACCTTCGCTGAACAGAGGAGTCCAATCTATAGAATCTGATTTGCCGGTAAGCAAACTTTTTTGTATCATGAATTTATATGGCGTCGCTAGGCCCTACTTACTGTACGTCGTACATTTTCAGCGACGAGGTAATCTACATGAAATGACCTTGCTTTAAAGCATCATCATCGGCTGGTTATGGAAGCAACGCGTACCCTTTTCAATGTCTTTCAATGTCATGGATGTATAGATGGATTAATGTATAGACAGAAGGATGGATGAACAATGACATTTGAATATAGCGCATTTAATACCTTTGCGGCGCCTCTATTTCAGGCAAACCCAACGGACCCAACCCATCTGTAATTGTTGCATCAGTTAATTCCTCATTGATCCGTATTTCACAATAATTGTCAGGTCTAATCTTATATTAGTAGTATGGTAATTGGTAATGTAATGTAATGTAATTAGTAATTTACATAGCGCCGCTCACAGCCGTGGCCATTCAGTAGCGCTCCCAGTGCGAAAACCCCGAGAGAAGAAATAGGTTTTAAGAAGAGAGAGATGAAGACAATGATCCAGAAAGGAAAGTCTCACGCAAAGTGAAGGGAATGGCATTCCACAAAGAGGGCCCAATGATGGCAAAGGATCGAGTTTGAGCAATCGTGGTCCTAGCTCGTCGGACAAAGAAGTCAGACCAGTCCAGAGATCGGAGAGGCCGATGAGAAGATGCGGAAAGAGGAGGACGAATGAGATACCTGAGGTATTTTGGGGCGAGACCAAGTTTTGATTTGAGGACCAAAGCAAGGACTTTAAACTGTAGTAATGTTCCTGCTGATACTATTTGTGCGTCTGTTTTAGAGTTTCGAATTTCGGCTGATAGAAACCTCAACTCCACTGTATCCTATTGATATGGCCAATCACATTGCAAAAAGACTGCTTCTGGTGAGTTCCGGCACTTATCGATCGTGTGCAGCACGGTAGCCGATTTCTTAGAACATTCGACTTAACGCGAATACAAGATCAGAGTGCAGTGCCTCATTAAATACTTATTACAGTGACAATAAATGTAATTTGAGACGTGTTTTATTATCAAATGGATATTTGGTTTTAGGGAGTGGGGTCAGAGTTTTGTGACGTCATTTTTCAGGCGGGTGTTACTTTTTGTGACGAAGTGTGACGGGGGGGAGGGGGTGTGAGAAATCGGCCAAAATTGCATGACGTCATTTATGGACGGCCACATACAGTGCACACGATGCATAATAAACATGTTTATCACGATATTTTTATGTCATGCATCACGTATGCTCATATCGATGAATACAGAGCGTCAGCCATACCTATGAGCTGATGCGTGTATGCTTCTTATTGTGGCCGTTATCTTAATTGTTTAGGTGTGTGTACTGCCCTTTTCGCTTTAGACTTTAGAGACATGTCTGCGAATGTTTGTCATCGGAGGCATTCTCGGACTCTACGAGCGTCATTACATACTGTGAACTGGACATCGCGCACTTGTGAAAGAGGTCAAAAGGCGCTATGTAAATTTAGGTAACATTGCATATGCTAATTTTCCGGTTATGACTTTTTCAGCGTCTGAATTATTTAACATGCATTCAGCTGCGTTGTTACATTATATCGTGTTACGTTACACTGCAGGGTTGCGCGGTTGCATGGCTGTTGGTGGCTGTGATTCTGGTGGACGAGACGAGTGCCGGATGTTACGACGACTGGAGCAGATGCACTCCCAGCACCGACTGGTTGACCGGTATTCTCTGGGATTCGTGCGACAAACAATGTAGGGATAAAGGCAAGCCAGGAGGCGAGTGCCGCGCTTCGCCAAGCCCCTGTTTTGACAATAACAAGCAGTGCTACTGCTTTGGCGGATCAACAGGTCGACCCTATAGATAATCTAAATGGGCTACAACTCGAGCGACGTGCATAAATGATAGCAAACAAACTTATCCATGGGCCTCATAGTTGCACAGCTATTATAATCATAGACATGTCTAGTTCAGCAGAATTAACAAGCGCTGGCTCGTGTAGGCCTATAAGTTTGAATGAACACACGTTTTAAAAGTGTTTATCTTAATCAATTCAGTTGATCATTTGAATATAGGCCTACGTAATCTGCTTTAAGTTAATCACAATTTTCTGCCACTGTCTTATTTCTGAGCTGTGCCACTAGTAGTCTACTGTATTTTACAATTTTAATGATCCATTACATGTATATTCGGTCAATGTAACAAATTTTAATGAGAAGCGAATGAGTCAAAAACCACGAAAAACAACATTCCATAAATGGACGCATTTGCTTACTGTTTAGCATGCTTGATGTTTGAGTGTAACTGCATGGACACAGACTAATGATGTTGTCTTAGTGTGTAGGCCTATGCTAATAAACTAAGATATTAAAAATAAAAAACCTGTTAATTAAGCTTAGAGTGATTCTATTTTCAGGGATTGGGGAAGCTACTAATATATATATATATATATATATATATATATATATATATATATATATATATATATATATATTATCTGTATGCATACAACGTCTTCATTTAGGGGTCGTCCATTAATTATATGTCAACAAAATAAAGGAAAGGGGGAGGGGTTTGGAAAAGTTTGACAGTGTTGACAAGGGGGGTAGGGGTGCGGTACAATTTGACGTCAAGAAATGTTTCTCCTGTAAATTAACACAGACCCTTCAAAATGGTAGCAAAAACATTAAGAAATGCTAAAAATGTATTAAGTGCTTAATTTTTAATACTACTAAAAATCTGGTAATAAACTAAACTCATATATTTTGAAATTCGAGATTGCATTTTATAGTGTGAAATAAAAAAAGATTATTCATGTATTGAGCCATTGTGTTTCTTTTTTGTAAGGGGGGGTTGTGGGATTGTTGACATAATTTTTTAGGGGTCCGTCAATGTTTGACAGTTGTTGACAAGGGGGGTCAACAACTGCCTAAAATTTGTTGACATAATTAATGGACGACCCCTTATAGTGTTCTAAGTTACTCAATAAAAAAGCTGCTTGCTGCCTTATCTATCTATCTATCTATAAGATTTATATAGCGCCCCTTCAAGATTACTACTCAGAAGCGCTCCCGACCCAGGCCCGGCCAAAAAGGAAGGTCTTAAGTAATTAATAAAAAAAAGAAGAGAAGTCTCGTGGAATAGAACGCAGGTCAGAGGGGAGACCATTCCAAAGCGAAGGACCCACTATCGAGAATGCCCGACGCTGTCTGATGGCAGAGCGAGCAAGCGGTACCATAAAGTCACCTCTAGAAGCCGAGCGCAGAGATCGGCGACCAGAGCAGACCGAAGTCAATGTGAAAAGTTCCTGGAGATAGGTAGGTGCTCTACCCAGAACACATTGCCAGACAATAGATGAGACTCTATAATTGATGCGCTGCTGGACCGGGAGCCAGTGGAGGACATCGGGCATAAAGGCAGAGATGTGGCCAAACTTAGGTACACCACCAATTAAGCGAGCAGCCGCCCGCAACACGCCTTCCAAAGGATGCAAGCGGATCTGTGGTAGTCCACAGTAGAGCGAAGAGCAGTAGTCCAAACGATTAAGAATAAAGGCGTGGACCAGAGTGGAGGCAGAGGAAGAAGACAGAGAGCGAGTGACAACCCGCAGCTTATGCTCAATCTTCTTGCTCAGAGCTAATAAATGACCCTAATTAGTAGTTAAAAAGGACTTCTCTCCCTTTTGGCTCTTCTCTTTGCATCCTGGACAATTCTACTATTCTTTTTATAAGCATCATACTTGAATTGGGATCAATAAATATGATGAGATGAGATGAGATGAGAAACCGCAACTGGGAATAAAAGATCACGGATGGTGATGGCATCGGATATCGATGCATCGTTTCCACGGACGCTCCAGATATTCCATGCCCTAAATCGCGGTCCAACCCCTTTCCCTGTAGGCCTAAGGTCGTTTTTCGTCTCGCGCAAGCACCGCGTGCCGACTGTACTACCAGGCCGACTTCCTTGAACTTCTGTGCTCTCAATAGTCTATTCTTAGCTAAAAAAAAGTTTCCTTCCAAAGCGTTTGACCTTCAGATCGTCACAGTTGACTGGACTCGGTCTCTGCGCTGCCGTCACTGCTTGCTTGGTCGTGTGTAGGAACGCGTGTCCATGCCGCAGCAGACAGCAACTCGAGTCCAGTTTTTTTTAATTTAGACGCAGAAATTTCTCAGAAATAGGTACATCATCATCGCTTTATTTAACTATAAAATTACCCAACACTGGGGATTCCTCTATTTTTCTGCGCATTATTTTACTAATTCATGCAAGTGAGTAAAATAAACTATCCTGAAGTGGCGTTATATAAATTTACGATTAGGATTACAATTCTGATCCTAATGACATCTGACATCATAAATGCTAGCGCGCAGAGAGCCTCTGGTTAGATTTTTCTCGGAGTGGCGCTATATAAATGTCTGAATTACAACTATAATTAAGCAGTGCTTCCAGTAGTACTGTATTCATCTCGCCCGTCCAGGATTCTCTAGCTCGATCATACACCAATGCCTAATCCTTACATTGAATTTTTATACTCCTATCTCCAACTTCTATAGCGCTATTTCCTGCTATGCCATACCACCACGTAAGTATCAAGACAAGTAGGTCATTGTGTTCTTTGTTATTAGATACTCGTCTTCCGTCGTTGGGTCGAGAGCGCCTCTGCTGAGTTTCTCTTGAGAAGGCGCTATATAAATCTTTGATTGCATTACACTGCATTCGTTTTTGTCTTTTCACATAATTTACTAACTGAAGTGCTGCGATCATGCATACAGTCGCAACATATCATTGTGCTGGGGTACATTTTCTGAGTCATTTAGACCTGTGATCACTGATCACTGATCAGAGAAACAAAAGACATTTTAAGTACCTGGCCAAATGTTCTATATACAGTCCTTCTTTCATAAATAATAACCAATAATAATAATACTGCGACGAAGCCTTTTGCTCATTCAGTTATTCAGACAATTGCAAACATTCATTTGCATAAGAAATTGGGTCATTATATTTGGCCTAGCCCCTCCCCCAAATCCTTCCTCAGCTAATGGGCATATTGCGTTTTAACAAATGCATTACTTACTTACTACATGTACTCATAGGTCCAAGGTCGAAAACGTGTGATTGATTTTATATTTATTCAGCTTTTTCGTATAATGTCACATCTGAGTAGAAATCTGGAAGAGGTGCTTTTAAAATGTTCTGAAAGAATGAATGAATTTGCAAAATGTACGAAGCTGCAGTAAGTAGTGAAGCCACATAAATTCATGATACAAAAAAATGCAAATAGCAAGTTTGCTTACCAGCAAATCAGATTCTGTAGATTGAACGCCCTTGTTGATAGAAGGTCGTCTGCGAAGATGAACCTTACCACTGATGGACCAGATGCATAAATACATGGGATTTATATAGGTCTCAAAGCGCAGATGTGTAATAATAAAAATAAAACCCTTGAATAGAATGGCTTTCAAACGATGTCGTTGAACTGTCGTCATGCTGCTGCTGCTGATGATGATGATGATGATGACGATGATGATGATGACGATGATGATGATGATGATGATGACAGTGGCGGCTCTACAGGGGGGGCCAGGGGGCAAGTGCCCCCCAACTGAGGTTGTGCCCCCCAGAGGCCCCCAAATTTTATTCCAAAATATTGTGAAATATGGTATAATTTAATTTTGATATGTTCAAAGGTATGACTTACTTGCTTATGCATGATGCATGATGAAATCTGATGTTATTTTATTCGTGGTGTTTTCACAGACACGACCTATTTACTTCCTTAGAGTGTTAATATTTTTTTGTCGTAGGCGTATAAGCTACTTCCTGCTATCCATCACTGACTCCCTATCCACAAGCATATTGAGTACAGGGT
This sequence comes from Aporrectodea caliginosa, assembly GCA_020284085.1. Lineage (NCBI taxonomy): Eukaryota > Metazoa > Annelida > Clitellata > Crassiclitellata > Lumbricidae > Aporrectodea > Aporrectodea caliginosa. Next base: position 909,279 of record JACEVL010000245.1, on the reverse strand, counting down.
AGCTGCCCTGGTATTTCGATATCACCAGTTAAGGCGTCGCCCAATTTACCTCAGAGAGCAATGCTGTCTGACTTTGGGTATCCAAGGACGTTGTCCCCAATGCTTTACGGAAAAGGGAGTTCTCTTGGTTTCGTTCGCTCGTACTGCAACTATGAAGAATCGAGCCTTTTCTGTGGTAGGCCCAGTGGTTTCGAACGCCCTTCCTTTAGACCTAGTCCTACACACTGAGACTATCTGAATACTTCCTCAACAAACTTTAAACTGTACTACCCAAACAGTGTGTTCATAAAATGCCCAGGCGCTTTTCGGACTCTGATGCAGATAAAACTCTGGGCATCATTCGGAAGTGGACCCACAGACTGCATTTAGGCAACTTGTCTACATCCAGTTATTATATCATTCCGAACTAAATCGACAATTCTCTGACCATTCGCTTACTATTATGATTGGTATACAATCTTTAACGCCAAAACACAAGTCTTTTCTGATATTAGACATATCTGCAAAGCATTATGTCTGATATTCGTTTCAGAGAGCAGTTTATCAATGCCGTTAGTTGAATGTGTTCGTGCAGAGTTGATTATCATGGGTGCCTTTGTGGAACAGTTTGACTCTAGGCATGACAGTCTTCATAAAAAATTGCACTTAATTAAAAGTGCATGTATTGTTTGCAGTTCATAGGTTTTACTTTTAACAAAGTGAGTCTGTTTCCATTTGTGTCTTAACATGAGGCTGTTTATTAAACAATTCATGTAGCTTCAATACAGGTCTGTTGTCACTATTCTCACTTTTGACGAAAATAGACTGGCCCCTCCATCTGTTTCCCCGGCCCCTCCAAGGCCCCCTCCTGTTGCCAAAAAGGGTCTAGAGCCGCCACTGGATGATGATGATGATGATGATGATGATGATGATGATGATGATGATGATGATGATGATGATGATGATGATGATGATGATGATGATGATGATCTGGAATACTTTTCCGCCATCTGTGCGTGCCACTAATGCTGCATGTGGTTACATGGTTTTCTCTCGACTCTTAAAGACGCACTTTTTCAGCTGTTTGATGGCCACGTGTTGAGCGCTTCTGTGAGACTCTAAGTGGCGCTATATAAATGTCTTGTTACATTACATTACATTACATTACATGATGATGATGATGATGATGATGATGATGATGATGATGATGATGATGATGATGATGATGATGATGATGATGATGATGATGATGATGATGATGATGATGATGATGATGATGATGATGATGATGATGATGATGATGATGATGATGATGATGATGATGATGATGATGATGATGATGATGATGATGATGATGATGATGATGATGATGATGATGATGATGATGATGATGATGATGATGATGATGATGATGATGATGATGATGATGATGATGATGATGATGATGATGATGATGATGATGATGATGATGATGATGATGATGATGATGATGATGATGATGATGATGATGATGATGATGATGATGATGATGATGATGATGATGATGATGATGATGGTGAATACGTTGCCACGGATGAGTAATTCTGCACAGCATAGTCTACGTTTATACGTAGTTGGCGCATTGCAGATTAATTGTGCATTGGCCCATCTGATAATGAAATCTTTAATTAAAACCGCCTTTTCTGTTGCGACAGATGGTAGACCTAGATTGTTGCAATGATATTGAAAAGTACATGTAAGCTACATAGAGAAAGTGGGAAACTATTTAGTCAGTGTTCGTCTTTTACAGCATTGGAGTAAGTGATGCCGCTGCTTTTCTTGTTGTTTAGCTTGAACAATTTTCCTCGGTAGAATATCAGAATGAGACGCCGTGGATTTTAAATGTTGTAGGAAGGCCCGATATCTTATACATATACCTTAAATCGTGGCGTTGAGCCGTTTCTGACCTTACCCGCCAATAGATTTTGTTTTGACTGAGCGTCTGTGAGGAAGTTGGTTTCGTCGAATTCGTTTTTTGGGCGCTGTAGAAATCTCGAGGTTACCAAGACGAATACGATCGTAGTATGCAAATGAAGGGGAGCTCTGTGGAACAAAAATAGTGCTTTTATAAGTGTTTATGATATCCCAGTGACCTGTTGTGTCAGTTATAGTAACCGATCACTACTTCAACCATTATCGCAACAGTAAGAAGAGAGTATATCTATCAACAATACGGTTGACTGTTTTAATCAGTAAACGGTTAAACGACAGCGTATGGAGTCTCAGAGACCGTCCATGTCGAACGCATTTTATTTACATCCTCCTATTCTTGCTAAAATAACGTGACCTAAATTGACTAACAAATGACTGAATTCCAAGTGTTCTTAAATACTTACGCCCGTCAGCTGTGTGCCCTTTCTATTTGTGGTTCTGAAAGTTTCCATCAAACCCAACGGACTAATCTGTAATTGTTGCATCGGGCAATCCATATCGACCTTTATTTAGACATAATTTTCAGACATTTTCTTATACGTATAGTAGCAATGTTCCCACTGATATTGTTTGCGTTTTTCTTTTAAAGTTTCGAATTCCACATCGTCTGATAGAGAATTCAACTCCGCTGTATCCTGCTGCTATGGCCAATCACTTTGCAAAAAGACTGCTTCTGGTGAGTTTGGGTAGTTATCAACCGTTTGCAGCACGGTAGCCGATTTGTTAGAGGACACGACTTGTAACCCGAACAGTATACGAGTTTGAGCCTTCACGTACAATAATTATTACACAGGGCCATAGATGTTCTGTCGTATGGTGGTGTATGTGATTTTGAACTCTGTAAGCAGAACAATATATAATATAGTTGTACTATTATAATTATTGTATACTATCTCGGAATTTGAACCGATAATATAGGATTACAGAATGATCCGTCAGTCCTTCACACAACACACCGATACGCTGATTAATTATGCTTGCATTCCAACACCAATATCAGCTAATTAAAGACCTAAATACTATATATGCATGCTATATATATATATATATATATATATATATATATATATATATATATATATATATATATATATATATATATATATATATATATAGACTGGTCCACAAAATTAAAAGTTGGAAATACATTGCTCCACAAGGCTGCCCTTGTTACACATGAAAACATGAGTCTGTATGCAAAATTTTGGAAAGATTTGATTATGTTTAGAGGTCGCTAGGTTTTTCGACTTTTTGCCATAATCATATTATAGTATGAACTTGTCTAAAAACATGTATACTTTTGATTTTTTTCAAATCGGTTATAAATTATTTTCAAGTCAGTTATTATTTTGAAAAATAAACAGCCCAATTTAGAAATATATACTGCAGTGTTACTGCTTAGTCAGGCTGCATTACGTTTGTAATAAAATATAATTTTGGATAATTAAAGAAGTAATCCAGGTCTGCATAAATCCCGTCATTGAAATGCTGGAAAACCCGCAACCTACTATTATTTCATTTTGCCTTTGTTGGAACAGAAAATTTTGTCCCATGACTGGAGACAAGTTGCAGCAAGTATTGTTTCTGTGACTCATCCTTAGTATATCATTGTAAGAATGGATCAGAGCCATGCACTCCACGTTCTGCGCAGTCATTGACGACCATCAACAGTTTGACATTTGCCTTCATCGACTGGGAAGTAGGGTCCAGTGGTCAGGGAGTAAAGGACTTTGATAGGAAGGCTGTGGGTTGTTCTTGACCCTGGATGGTAAAAAGATCAAGCAGTTTTAAAGATCTCCTTGTGACATACTCTTCCTGTGGAGTCTGGTGGTCGAAGGATTTCCTGTCCAGACGCTACATGGATAGCGGATTAGGTGGATAAATAAGATTGTATTACCAGAGCAGCCTCGATGTCTTCAGTGACACGCTTCGAAGAAATAGCGGAGATGATGACTGAAAGAGTTAATTAAATCGAACTCAAACTGTAACTCCTTGAATCAGCACCAATTTGTGTTCATACAATTTCCACAGTTTGCGAACACCCGAATCCACACACTGTGCGGGGATTCTAGCCCCCTCCCGAATTACCAACACAGCGACTATTGTTGCTTTCGTGGCCTCACCAAATGCTATAGTCTATTCTGGTAATGAAATATGAAATTCCTCAGGATTGCCCAATTTTTTGGGAGTCCAGACCCAAGAAAGTGTTTGTCAGGCATCCCTAACAGACAACATTGTGAGGAACTCCTTGTTGATGCCAGTTTCACCATAGCTGCCGTTTTGTAACGTACGAGCTTTTATTGCAGAAAGTGAAAAAACATGTGCTGTAAGCTTATTTCATATTCAAGGCTGGCTTCACAGACGAAAAAAGTACTCGAATCACGCTAAATTAGCAGTATACAGAGCAATATTGAACAATACAATCGTAATCGTAATCGTAAACTCGATATTTCTACAGCGCCCACAAAAGCGAAGTCGCGGGAACCAGCTTATTCACAGGCGCTTAACCAAAACAGAATCGATAGGCAGGGGGTCAAAATCCAGAGAGTCAGGCAGGCAGACAGTCAGACGGCTAAGGTGGATGATGCTTAGAGTTGAAATGGCGAGGAAGGTGAAAGGAAGAGAAGGAATCGGGATAGGATTTGTGAAAAAGCAGTGTTTTCAGTTTTGAGTGGAAGACCTGTGGAGAGATAGCAAGAGGTGAGGTTTTGGTGAGTTCGTAGGATGGATCGAATATTTGTCGTAGCACTGGTGGGAATTTGTTCCAAAGAGGCGGGACAGCTATGGCTATGGAACGATTTGCAAATTTAAGCGATGAGGTGACGGAAGGGCGGAGCAGTGTGAGGGTGGAAGATGAACGGGTTGAACGAAGAGGTTGGACCGAGAACAACTGACAGAGATATGAGAATTGTAGGATATGAAACGAATTGTGATGAAAAGGTGGCATGCAAAATTTAAAAATTAGTTATAAGCCAACAACCGTTTATCTATCAGAAAGAACTTGAAATAAGTGTTTATTTGTAAATAAGCTCATTATTCTTTTAGTTACTTAAATACAGTTGGCATATTGATCATGATTTAGAAAGATGGTGCTTGGTGTTCATGGGTGCTTATTTTAATTCATAATGAAGCTATTAACGCGTCAGATGCCAGTGTGATTTTCCTTACAGATTTTATTTTAGTTATAGTTATAGTTATAGTTAATGATTTTTTATTTTAGTTATAGTTATAGTTATAGTTAGTATTATTTTTTAGTTATAGTTATAGTTATAGTTAATGGATTTTTATTTTAGTTAATTTTAGTTACTACTTAGTTACAATAATTAAGTCTATAAGCAAAATTGTGCGTATTAATACGCTGTTTCACAATTTACTCAGAGCTATGAAAACCTTTGAAGCATGGGTACAGTCAGCTTCATGAATACACGAGTTTCCAAAGTAACTGACAAATTTCACAATAAAAATTTCGATTTTTTTGTTCTCATTTATGTCGAATCGTCCATATTGCACTTCCTATTTTTATTTTTGTATTAACGAAAATAAAGATGAATTTTCGTTAGTGTTATTTTCGTTATAGTTATAGTTATAGTTAATGATATTTTTTAGTTATAGTTATAGTTATCGTTAACGAAGTCATTTTATTTTCGTTAACGAACATTTTCGTTATCGTTATCGTTAACGAAAATCACACTGTCAGATGCGCAAGTTTTGCAATTTCTACCAAAAGTGTCAAAACCTAGCGACCTCTAAACATGCTCAGATCTCTTCAATTTTTTCAACACAGAGTCTTCTAGTGAAGTGTAACAGGGGCAGCCTTGTGGAGCAGCATATTTTGAAAAAATATATTTCCCCATGTAAGTTTGGACCAGTCTAATATATATATATATATATATATATATATATATATATATATATATATGTATAATTATGCATCGCGTACTTTCTCGATGTAGATATATATCGTCTGCTATACCCTATGAGCCAATGCTTGGATGCGTCTTATTATTGGCCGATATCTTGTGCATGTGTGTACAGTAGAGAGTAACATGGGGAATTTCCCCGCGGGGAAACCGCGGTAACCGTGGTAAATCCCGCGGTAATGGGGACAACAATTGCGGTAATACCGCGGTAATGGGGACAACAATTGCGGTAATACCGCGGTAATGGGGTTTACTCGCGCGGTATTCACCGCGGTAATGGGGAATGAGCTGGCAATAAACCCGGCTGATGTTAAGAACATGAGAACTGATCAGGAGATTTTTTATTTCCTGAAGCCTACTAGTCAGAAATAGTCAGGACTTTGTTAATGCAGACTGTCGATAAGATAATAACAGACTAATACAGTCAGCAATACAAATAACTTTGTGAGCTAAAACATGTTGTTTTTCAAATTTGAATTGGTGTAAACTTTTTGCGGGGAATGTGATGACTTCCTGCGGGGATGGGGTGGGGATGGGGAGAAAACCTGCGGGAATGGGGCGGGGATGGGACAAACCATGCGGGGATGGGGAGGGGATGGGGAAGATTTACCTGCTGCGGGGCGGGGATGGGGACGAGATTGTCTCCCCGCGTCACTCTCTAGTGCACAGTGTATTGCAGTTTTCGCTACTGCGACATGTCTGCTTGTGCTTGTCATCGGAGGCATTCTTGGACTCTACGAGAGTAAGACATACTGTGAACTCGACATCGCGTACTAGTGAAAGAGGAAAAAGGAGCTATGTCAGTTTAGGTTACATTACATGTGAAAGTAGTTTAGGTTACATTACATGTGATAGTTTTACGTTTCTGACTTTTGAGCGTCTGAATCATTTAACATGCATTGAATTACGTTGTTACATTATATTGTGTTACATTACACTGCAGAGTTGCTCGGTTGTATGGCTGCTAGTCGCTGTGATTCTGGTGGACGAGGCGAGTGCCGGATGTTACGACGACTGGAGCAGGTGCTCTCCCATCACCGCCTGGCTGGGCGGCATTGCCTGGCCAAAGTGCAACGAAAGATGCAAGCAGCTCGGCAAGAGCAGAGGCGAGTGCTACGATTCGCCAAGCAAGTGTTGGTGGTTGAAAAATAACAAACAGTGCAAATGCTTTTAACGCGTCGACAACTATACCCTATTACCCTAATCTAAAGTGCCTACAACTCAAGAGACGTACATAATTGATTGCAAACAAAATGAACCATGAACCTCGTCGTTGCACAACCATCATAATCATATACATAATCTAGTTTAACATAATTAACATGCTCCGACTCGTGTTTAAGTTTGAGTGAACAAGGAATTTTAACAGTCTTTACCTTTATTAATCTAGTTGGAATGATCATTTGAATATACGTAATCTTCTTTAATCATACTTTCCTGCTACTGCATGCTTCAATTCTGAGATGTGCTATAATTACTGTATTTTGCCTTTTAAAAATCCATTATTTTGGGCAAATGAAGCAAATTTTAATGAGAGACGAATGAGTCAAAAAACACGGAAAGAGCCTTCCGTTATTTAGCGCATTAATTTTGCCTATACATAACCGTTTTTATATCATTTAGGCTAGCGTAGCACCTCTGATTAGGTCAGCGGTTTTCAACTAGTGGTACACGTACCACTAGTGGTACGCCAGGTGTCGCTAAGTGGTACCCGAAAAAATTCAAAAATTTAATTTTCTATAAGTTTTTGTCCATGTATCAGGACACATGAAGAAAAAGGTTGCCAAATATAGGCCTACAGATGTTTATAGATACAAATCCAGTGATTTTTATTAAGCATCTCTATCCTTCTAATGGCTTAGTCCTCTAGCAACCCCTGCAAGGACCTGGAAACTTGTGGAATACTGCGAAACACCGCATAATTTCGGGATCCATATAACCCTTTTTTACTTTAATTAGGCTAGCGTCGGATACCACAACTGATTAGATTATCTTGAAGAGGCAAGAACTAAATGCAGCAACCATATATCAAACAAAATAGATGCACTGAATGACTGAAGTGCCCGTGGTGATGAACGTATAGACTACGCTGCTGTCATCAGTCAACTGATAATAGAATAAACTACAGGAGTTGCGTTGGCGTATAATAGACTTGAAGATCTAGGCCTATCATTAAAAGCTTTGATGTGACGGTCAGTCGGTCACTGATTTTTAACTAATGTATAGCGCCATTTTCTTCGGCATCGCGGTACTAAGACGCTATAAAATTCAAATTTGCTATTATATATCGTTACTATATAATTTATCGTTATTATTTATCGTTATTATTATTTAGCGTGGGGAGGATCTACTGATCGTAATTATAATTTCTTCGCATTTCTGGATCCTCCTTAAGACTGTGTTTGTTACCTATTTATTACCGTAAATTCTTGCAACTGCGCGATTTTAACACCATATTACTTATCCATTCTTATTACCTACAGGCTTCGCATTCGGTGATCACACTAAACTGGAATCCTGAGACCCAACCATTATCTAACAGACTTCTTGATGTAATTTTCTCGTGCAGACCTAGGCCTGAGACCAGTTTCAAAGATATCGGGAACCTGTCTAGGCCAACCAGCATGCGTCATTTGGACAAAAATTATCGATAAAATATGCAAATTTACATGTTTTCTACAGCCACCGTATGACCCCCGACCCTGCTCATTTTCAATTAATTAAATAGGTTAGATCCTTCAACACCGCTGCTCGTTTGAATGGGTATCAGCAGGGACAGTGCTAGCCCAAGGTTTAAATCTCCAAACTAAACCACCATCTATATGCGAACCAGGACCCATCACCCACAGACGTGTATGAGGCGTGCGTTCTATTGCAAACCGTGCAAAGTACACGATAGACCATGCCACTCGAATCCTGTGCCCGTAATCGTAATCTATGAATTTATCATGCGCCACCTAGTGCAGGGCGCCATCTTATCCACAAGCGCTGCGTCGAGAGTTATCAGATGGAGAGCCAAATCCAGTTGCCAGAGAGAGGAGACAGAGGAGTTGCTCCTTCAACATTGCATTCTGATGCATATTATCTCATACTGGTTTCCACTGCTCTACATCCGCGTGGATTCCTCCATAGCTTCCGTCACTGCACACAGTGCACAGTCATGATCCGTTCCAAAATATTTCCCTATTGCACAAACGTGGGGCATTAAATTTGCTTGCTTATCTATAGCCTCTGTGCAGCGTCAGCCAAACTTCGCTCACATGGTCCAGCTGCCAAATATATTTTATGACATCGAGTTCAACAGGTTTCAGCAAGAGCTCATTTGTATTAGCGCGAAAGCTCGCTTTTAGGTCTTATCTCAAATTTCAGATAGCAAGCGTCCTAATAGTTACATGTATATGATCCACATAATTAGTTGTTTACGCATTTATATACACAAATCAGTCAATCGTTGAACGGTATCGTGTAGGCGTATACGGCGCCAGAGGCCTTTGATGTTGAGTGCTTTTCCAGCCTTCTATTCTGACTTATAATCGATAACAATCGAAGAGTTATTGAAATTTATGAACCCGTAAATTGTGCGCACGCAAGTTCGTTTTATTGTTCATAAATCACAATGTTTCGGTCCCTCGGTCGTCTTAATTTGCAAATTAAGTGATCAGTGAATAATTTATGTAGCCCGATAGACTTCACATGTGTCAGTTGAAGTCTACTTCGCTTCGAATATATAAATTAGAAACGGCGATTGACCCGATAAGCACACCCTATATAATAGGCAGTTCCCAACGTATTGATTTAACTGCTGTCGGCGATCTTGAAGAAGTTCACATCCTTACCGTCAGCACCTGTTTGGTAAGTAACGTGAGCTGATTGGCTCATTCATAGGTTTTCTATTGACACCGTGCTTTATTTCTTATGGAGCACTGCGGTATTGTTCTTCTAGTGAATGAATAATATGAGATCTACGTGTCAGATGTCTATACTTGAATCAGAGGGAAATGTTCAATAAAACATCTATTCGGTTTATAACAATTGGCGTTTACTATTAACAGTAGGCCTATACCTACTGTTATAGATAGCCTGATAGGCTGGCACCGTTTGTAAACTGCTACATTTTAGCTTCCTATCAGCACAATTTCAGCCCAAGAATACGACAGAAACATGACTACAGTAGACTCTATGCACTGTAAAATTGTCGATTTTAAATGTTACGTTATTTCATTTTCAGTTCAGTAGTTCGCCGTAGGATTCAATGCATTACTAGGTACATTTCCAATGTACACCTAAAGCTACCAACAGCTAATTATAGTGACCTGGTACTTAGATGAATGCATGTGCATTTTTATATAATAAGACAACTACAGATAAGGATAGATAGATATGTAAGATACAGAGAGACGTATTGTGAAGTCGAAAACTTTCTGTTTCACCTGGTGTTCCCTCTGTCTTTTATGCAGCTTCCTTTGACCTTGTGTAGTCTGTAGAATCAACGGTTTTCCTTTATTATTCATAGAGCCAAATGCAATATTACAGGATCTGTCAAACGTCTTCCAAAGTTCTCAAACGACTGGGCCACAAACTATCGAATCGCCCGATCGATAAAAGACACACAGCCCTTTAGTTTTGTGCATCATGATGTAAAACAAAATCTAATTCATAGGGCTGCGGAAGTTAACGATTAATTAATCGATTAATCGTTAATTAATTTGAGCGATTAAAGTTATTTTTAACGATTAATCGAAGACCGCTTGTTATATTCGGTATGGTGCTAAAAACAAACTTAGACAATTATTTGTGAGAAACTGTCAGTCACTATCAACGATGAAGGAAGACATTTGAACTGAGTAACTAATAACTAGCAATAAATATTAATAACACTATTAAAAGATAGACAATGAATAATGTTAATTTTGTATTTGTCTTTACTTATTGGAGAATACATTTAATCCATGTTAATTCGGCGGCAGTTAGCGATTAATTAATCGTTAATTCTTAAATAGTTAACTATTAAAAAATTTAATCGTTGACAGCCCTACTAATATTCACTGAAACCGTATCCAACCCGTTGACGTGCAACATCAGTGCACGTCTTCCTAAGTTCGCTCATATCTCTACCTACATTTCTGAAGTCCTACACTGGCTCCCTATAACTTTACGCATTCGCTATAAGATTCTCTTTCTGATGTCCAATTCTCAGTTAGGCCTGACCCCTAAATATCTCTCTGACTTTGTGCGCAAACCTTTATCTGCTAGGCTACCTCGTTTCGTTCGTTGTGCTCTACGGACCGATTGGATCTCTTTGTCGCGCGGACCAGGACCGCTCTGACCCAACGTCGGGCGTTTGCAGCTGTTGTGGGCCCTTCTACTTGAAATGACCTTCCCCTCCTCTGCGGACAAAGCTAGCGTCTGGGTTCTCCTCCTCGTCTGTTCCTTCCCTGAAGACGTTTCTCTTTCCCCGGGGTTTCTGCGCTGAGAACGCCTCGGAATAGTCCATGCTGCCGGTGGCGCTTTATAAATGTTCAGATACGATACGAAACAAGAACCTACCAATTTCATGTCCAATTAAACATTATCCATTAAGCGCATGCACGAAAGGCCATTGCCACTCGATCCCTGCTCCTTCCATACTCATTTACACCAGTCTAAAATCACCAGCTCCATACCACTCGCTATTACGGAAATGTTGGATTTTTCATAATAATTTTCAAGAATTTTTTTATTACATAATAATTCCTGCTAATCCATCACATCTGTTAAGTGTCAGCAAATCCACGTTCACAGGATGTACCTATAGTAGGATGCTCTGGAACACAGAGGTCAAGAATTTTTGGACAGTTAAGTTACAATAGCGAAAGTCCACTTTCCATCTCAGACTTCAACGAGTAACGTGTTTACAGTTTTATGATGTTTGCACGTTGTACGCAATTACTTTAATTCAATAAACGGTTTAACGACATCGCATGGCGTCAGAGGCAATCTATTCTTGCAAATAAAAATGACCTTAATTGACTTACAAGTCAAATACAAGAGACAACATTTGAAGGGTTCTTGAGACTTTTGACCCGGTAATTGTGCGCTTTTGCTTCTGTCTGGCTCTGAAAATTTCCGTCAGACCCAACGGACTGTAGTCTGTAATTCTTGCATTGAGCAATTCCACATCGAGCTTCATTTCGACATAATTTTCAGATATTTTATTGTAGGCCCTATATAGTAGCAATGTTCCTACTGATATTGTTTGTGTGTCTGTTTTGAAGTTCCGAATTTCACATCAACTGACAGAGAATTCAACTCCGCTGTACCCTGCTGCTATGGCCAATCACATTGGAAAAGGACTGCTGCTGGTGAGTTCGGACATTTCTCAACCGTATCAACCGTGTGCAGCACGGTAGCCGATTTGTTAGAGCACTCGACCTGTAACATAAAGTGTGCGAATTTGAACCTGATACGCTACGCGTTTACTGTGTAAAGTGTGCATGCAGTGGAAGCGCCAGGATTTCAGGATTCGGGGAGGCTAAAGCTCCAAGCCCTTCCCTTTTGTCCCCTCCTCCCTGTTATTTGCAGTGATTTCCAACATTGGGGGGGCTGAGCCGCAGTTAGGGAGGCTAAGCCCCCCTATCCCCCTGGCGCCGCCACTGCGTGTATGGTCTTGAGCACGGACACTAACTGCACAGCGCCATCGATATTCTGGCGTATGGTGGTGCGCGCTTTTGAACTTTGGAAGCAGGTCAATATAATTATAATATAGTTGTAATATGTAGGTAGTACTACATGTATCTCTGCATTTGAACTGGTTATATAGGATTACAGATGATCCGCCAGTCCTTCACATTATACAGAGACGCACTGATTAATTATGCTTGCATGCCAGCACCAATATTACCTAATTTAAGAAACCATAGGCATGGATTGTATATGCATATGTACATGTATACACAGACGCATATAATATAACTGTTATTTATTAGTCATGTATTATATTGTATTGTATTTGACCATTTATAAAGCGCTTCTCATAGCATAAGCCTTTCAGAAGCGCTCCCAGTGCGAGGTACTCTGAGAAAAAAGGAAGGTTTTAAGGTGAGAGAAAGAGGTATAGCTGCTACCAGAGACGATTGTAGAGCGTGGAGAAGGACATATTATTTATATTGCGCTAATTTACGAATTCTCCTCAACAGTGGGGGAAGCTGCATGAAGCAGGAAAAGCCTTCAGTGGTTTGTGAAATGAGATAAGATAAAGAAACGGTTTTTTCAATATTACTCATACAGTCCACATATAGATATGGACTAACTTCGAAAAGGTTCCACACTTACACACAAACTTAGATCTATTAATATACACGATGCGTGATAAACATATTACCAACGATACTTATATATCATGCATCACATATACACATCTCGATGTAAATATATATATATATATATATATGTGTGCGTGTGTGTGTGTGTGTGTGTGTGTGTGTGTGTGTGTGTGTGTGTGTGTGTGTGTGTGTGTGTGTGTGTGTGTGTGTGTGTGTGTGTGTGTGTGTGTGTGTGTGTGTGTGTGTGTGTGTGTGTGTGTGTGTGTGTATGTGTGTGTGTGTGTGTGACCTGCTCTGGCAAAAGGAGGCGGAAGTCGCCAGTGATAAAACTGAAGAAATTAGCTAAACACAAATCAGGTGTAAATTTTTCACTTATCATTTTTTGGCATATATTGATAAATAGGATCTTATATTGTATGGAAAAAATATTATTTTAATAATATTTCACCTATTTCATGAAAAATTTACACATAAACTTTGCGATATATCTAGGGTTGGCATTAAGATAATAAACTTTGCATGCGTTTTCTCGAAATTGTACTTTCGAGTAGAAAAAATATAAAATTCATATCTCTGGAACCCATCAAGATAGAATAATAATTTTTTCAACATTTTAAACAGAAATTATTACTTATCAATTTTGGCACAAAATATACAAAACTAATTTTTTGGACAAAAGCCTCCTTTTGCCAGAGCAAGTCATATATATATATATATATATATATATATATATATATATATGCCGCATCTCAGCTAGCATCTCACAAGCCACTATAAAGAGACAAATGTAATAAATGTTGGAATTAGGCCTAACTGAGATTTCGAGTCAGCGGGGTGGCTGCTTGAGAATACTTTTTTATAGAACTCTAACTATATAATTCTTTGCGTCTCTTTACGGAAGTACGTTGTCAGATGGGGGAGGGCGGAGGGCTTAGTGTCGCCGCACAGATGGCGGATAGAAGCGGCTTAGGAAGAGCGACTCATTCCAGATGATGGACTGGAGGAGTCGGCCCTCGGTTGAGTAGACTCGCTCATCGATGGTTGCGGTTCTAGGCGGAAGGTAGCCCTGGCGTGCAGTCCTTGCAAGAAGTCTGTTGAGATCGACTGCTGACGCAAGACCCAAGCACGCTGGTGCACGCCGCATATTACAACCTTGAGACCGTGGTGACCTCGGTGTCCAAATGCAATGCCATTGGTGGAAGACCATGCGCTCGGGAGACACGCAGAACGTGCAGGGATCCAAAACTGGTGTCTATGATCTCGTCCACATGGCCGGCGACACCTCTATCGCGCCCTATAGGGAGACTCCGAGGATGTGCATTGAATCGACACGAAGCACATCTTCATTCGGGGACGGCGCTCTCGCAACAGGCATCTCACGAGAATTGGTTGGAGTCATGCTAGTTTTCCGTTTATGACTTTTTCAGCGTCTGAATCTTTTAACATCCATTGAATTGCGTTGTTACATTATATATTGTGTTACATTACACTGCAGGGTTTGGCTATTGTATGGCTGTTGGTCGCTGTGATTCTGGCGCAAGAGGGGAGGGACGAATGTTTTGGCGAAGCCTCGACCCAGTGCCCTCCAGGAACCTTGTTTCAGGTCGGGGACCTATGGAGAAGGTGCGCTTTCAAATGCAAGAAGGATGGATATAAAGGCGGCAGGTGCCGCGCTTGGCGAAGCCATTGTAAAGACGTGAAAAATAAGAGTGAGTGCTTTTGCCGTGGCTAGCGCATCGATAACTCAGCCATAATCCAAAGGGGCTACAACTCGAGCGACATGCATACTGTAAATGATTGCAAAAAACTTATCCGTAGGCTTCGTAGCTGCACAGCTATAATAATCATAGACATGACATTATCTAGTTTAACAGAATTAACATGCTGTGGCTTATGCATACGTTTGAATGAACCAACAGGTCTAAAATTCTCTACCTTAATCAATCGAGTTGAATGAGCATTTTAATATACGTAATCTTCT
Source organism: Aporrectodea caliginosa (assembly GCA_020284085.1). Taxonomy (NCBI): domain Eukaryota; kingdom Metazoa; phylum Annelida; class Clitellata; order Crassiclitellata; family Lumbricidae; genus Aporrectodea; species Aporrectodea caliginosa. The sequence goes on along the minus strand of JACEVL010000245.1, from coordinate 894,127 downwards.
TTAATCACAATCTTCTGTTACTGTTTAATTTCTGAGATGTGCAATGATTACTATTTTGCCACTTAAAAATCCATTATATTCCGTAAATTATCAACATTCAATGAGAAACGAATGAGTCGTAAACTTTGGAAACAATCTTTCGTTAATTCAATAATTTGCTTACTGCTTCGCTAATTGACGCCTAATGAGCGCTACTGCATAAACACAGACTAATGACGTTGTTTTTGTGCGCATGGCAATTAAATAAACTTAGATATAGAAAATGAAATAAAATTCTTGCAATCAAGCCTCGTTTGACTCTATTTTTGTAGTTGTGAGGAAGCTAGTAATCGTGATCTTGATATCTTATTATTTTTCAGCGCACAAGAGATAAATCTGCTACTGTAGTTAGGCCTACTAATATTTGTAGCACCATCATTCCTGCAACTGCACCATTTAGGTCTACTGTTCATTGTTAATGTCAAGGGCTTCGTAGTCAAGACTGCGCCAAATGGGCATCAAAGGACTTGACAACTAAACGCAGAGATAGGCCTAATAGACCTAATCCAAAACAAATGAGCCCAATTTCGAAGTTGCCAACAAAATGTAGGAACAGTCATCAAACGCCACTTGGCCGAGTCCAAAATAATAAACACAGGTATTTGGTCAGCTGTGTGTGACGCTTAATGTTACAATTTAAATATTTTGAAAAATCCGAATGCTGACACAGTTTGTAGGCTATTAAATTTAGTCTTGTGCGGGTATGGTTCCAATATGCAACCATCGCGCTAAAGAAATTTTAATCTGACTGACCTGAACAAGTAAGCTTCACATTCAGACGCAACACAATAAACATCGCTTTTCCAGTGCATCACTTACAGCAACAGCGAATTAGTGACCAGATCCATGAAAGTAGTAGTACAAGTAGTATTAGTAGTAATATTGGTACGCTTAGTAATAGTAGTAGTAGCTTAGTAGTACTATAGTAGTAATATTAATAATAATAATAATAATAATAATAATAATAATAATAATAATAATAATAATAATAATAATAATAATAATAATAATAATAATAATAATAATAATAATAATAATAATAATAATAATAATAATAATAATAATAATAATAATAATAATAATAATAATAATAATAATAATAATAATAATCAGTCTGTAATAAGTTTGTTGGTTTTATGAAGAAATAAATTTGTCATAATAATAATAATAATAATAATAATAATAATAATAATAATAACAATAATAATAATAGTAGTAGTAGTAGTAGTAGTAGTAGTAGTAGTAGTAGTAGTAGTAGTAGTAGTAGTAGTAGTAGTAGTAGTAGTAGTAGTAGTAGTAGTAGTAGTAGTACTAGTAGTAGTAGTAGTATTATTATTAATAATAATAATAATAATAATAATAATAATAATAATATTTTTTTTTTTTTTAACCCGAGGTAGATGTAATCCCTCAGGAACAAAAAATTAGGTTAGGAGTAATTATTATTATTATTATTATTATTATTATTATTATTATTATTATATTATTATTATTATTATTATTATTATTATTAACGAGCTTTAATATAGAGCCACTTCAAAGGTAATCTAATCAGATGCGCTCCCCATCCAACCACGGCTAAATAAGTCAGTCTTTAGGTTAGCGAGAAACTTAGCAGTGTTCCATCTGCCAAAATTTATTTTACAACACACGGATCAGATGTTTCTCATGACAGCTCAGTAGCAGTCGCAAAAGCTCCCTTCCTATCTCAAACTTACCCTTTAGAGAGCAAACGTTTTAACACTAATATACATGAAGTGGTTGCTTTAAGCATCTCTATCTTTTTAGTGGCTCAGGTCTCTCGCAACCTTGGGGCCTGGGAACATGTGGAACACTGCGGAACACCGCATCATTTTGGGATCCATATAACCCTTTTTTTACATGAATTAGGCTAGCGTAGCATCACTGATTAGATTATCTTGAAGAGGCAACATACAAATTCCATTTGTACTTTACATCTCTATTAAATTTAGAATGGGATAAACAGTTTCGGTGAATGGTAGACAAGAAATACATGTAAATGCAGCAACTATTACAGTTACAGTTACAGTTAATAGGCTAGGTAAGCTGTGTACGCTTTTATTGCCTATGTCTCTACATCCAACTGTCCAGTTTCTGTTTGAATGTGGTCAAGCTTGTTGTAGTTATTATTTCTTGTGGTAGCCGGTTCCAGCGATCCACAATTCTTTGGCTAAAAAAGAATTTTCTAATGTCCAACCGCACATGTTCACGATACAGTTTCATGTTGTGTCCTCGCAAATTTACACTTGTTGCCTTCCTCAAGAAAGTTTTTTCGTTGATGTTTTCGAGACCATTGAGAATTTTGTAGGTTTCAATTAGATCCCCCTTATACGTCTTCTTTCTAAGGAGAAAAGACCCAGCTTTTGAAACCTTTCTTCATACGGCATTCTAGCCAAGCACCTGACGAGTTTGGTGGCTCTCTTTTGAACTTTACGCCGATACACATGTATCGTAGAGAAAATGTGATTGAAGGACTTGCTCAATGTCCGATCCCTACAAAGTAACTGTCTCGGATGAGGCTCGAACCCGTACTCTGCGCGTTACAGATCGGGCGCTCTAACCGATCGGTCACCATGCCTCACAATCTTTATAGCTCAACATAATGTAAGTTCCTCGCGTAAACTCTCAACACAACTCTCTTTACACTCTAGAAACGTAAGTCTGCTAACAAAACATTCATCTCACGTTGTAAACTGGAAGATGTGCATTTGCTTTACAAATAATCATTTCTTCTATCTCTGCTCCATTAAAATATACAATTTAATTATACGAGCCTTCCGCTCATGTCACAGTACAGCCTAAAAGTCGCGTGTTTGTACTACGCACTATCAATCTTCTGTCTTTTACGATGTAAAATTTCAATCTCTTGAACTTCTAATGCTCTATACTATACGTCAATCTAATGTATCTCTCGCTCACGCTTTCTGACTCTCTCGAACTTGTAAAGCACCACACTCAGTTTGACGTTTTCCAAAGTTGGTAGTTTCCTAAAAGTTATAAGTTTCTCAGGTTTCGTGCTTTCTAAGAGTTGCAGGTTTCACAAGTTGTGAGTTCTCTAAAAGTTGTAAATTTCACTAGGTTTCTCAGGTTTCGAGTTATCTAAGTGCTCTAAGTTTCACAAGTTGTGAGTTCTCTAAAAGTTTTCTAAGAGTTGCAGGTCTCTCAAGCCTCAAGTTTCGCTCTCTCCACATGCCTTGTGACTCTCTCATTCTCTCGAACTTTTACGAGTTTGTGTCTCTCTAAGTTTTCCAACTCACGGATTCGTCAAAGATTGCTGGTTTACGAGTTTCCCAAATTTCTAAGTTTCACAATTTTTAAAATTCACTAGTTGTGAGTTTGTCATGTTTTATGTTTCATGAGTCTGAAGTTTCTAGGTTTCACAATTTTTAAACTTCCCGAATTGAGAGTTTCTCATGTTTTATGTTTCGCAAGTCTTAAGTTTCACAATTTGAATCTTCCCGAGTTGTGAGTTTCTCAAGTCTTAGGTTACACGAGTTTGGCAGAGACTGCTAGTTTCACAAAGATTGAAGTTTCTGCATCTCCCTCTCACTCTCTCTCTCTCTCTCTCTCTCTCTCTCTCTCTGTCTCTCTCTCTGTCTCTCTCTCTCTCTCCCATTCTCTGACTCTGTCAATATCTGGAACTTCTAAAGCTCCATACTCCAATCGCACTCTCTGTCTCTCTTCCGAACTTGTAAAGCATCAGCCGAAAATCGCACATGTCTCTCTTTCTCGAGCTTCTCTCTCGTTTTCTCTCTCTCTCTCTCTCTCTCTCTCTCTCTCTCTCTCTCTCTCTCTAAATCTCTCTGTAACATGTCATCTGTTGATTTGGTGAAATAGTAGGTTCGAATGCTTATGAAATTTGAATACTTCTAAATCGATGTGTGTGTTTAAATTCATCAACTTCTAATGCTTGGCTAGAAAACTAGCTAATTCTCTGGAAGGTTTGTACTGTACAATGGTGGCTAACTATGTCCGTGCGATTAAGAGTCAACATGTTCGTTGTACAAGGATTCAAATTCAAAGATATACTATTTGGTACTTGTCGGTTTAACGACCCCAAAAAGATCTTTTAATTATAACTAGACGAGACCCCTGTAGGCCTACAGGAATGTGTTCACGACAGTTAATATCTGTTTCTAATGACGACACTAACCCTAACCCTGACCCTAACCGACCCTCACGACTTCAAGTTTTATAGTCCGTATCGGTTACGCTGAGGTTAAGCCTCGTTGTTACGCGCCGTGAGGGTCGGTTAGGGTAAGGGTTAGGGTTAGTGTCGTCCATGTTTCTAATGACGAAACGTTCAGGTGTATGACGTAATAGATAAGTTCTGACGTAACATAGAATTAAAATAACGTAGAATATGAAGAATTTTAAATGAGGTAATATAATGAAGAATTTTGGGGTCGTTAAACCGACAAGTACCGAAGACAGATATTAACTGTCGTGAACACATTCCTGTAGGCCTACAGGGGTCTCGTCTAGTTATAATTAAAAGATCTTTTTGGGGTCGTTAAACCGACAAGTACCTACTAATGATATGCTAATTAGCTCATGGTTGTTCAGTCAAGCGTAGATGAGCCAGAAACTAGGCGTGCCATCGTCATGGAAACTACGTCAACAGACTCCCATTGTTGCGCTATTAATAGATATGACGTCATAGGTCACGTGACTGGCCGAGAATTCTCTTATAGTACACTACTCACTACCCTACCTGTGGTAGTGCCAGTCCCAAGCCTGGAGAAAAGAAGAGGGCGACACTAATCATCTTAGTTATGACGCAGTGTCGTTAAACAGCAACCAAGCATCCATCCATCAGTGGCAAAGTTCATCTTCGCAGACGACCTTCTTTCAACAAGGGCGTTCAATCTACACTTTACCAGTGTGATTCTCGTTAACGATAACGATAACGAAAATGTTCGTTAACGAAAATAAAATGATTTCGTTAACGATAACTAAAACTATAACTAAAAAATATCATTAACTATAACTATAACTATAACGAAAATAACACAAACGAAAATTCATCTTTATTTTCGTTAATGCAAAAAATAAAAATAGGAAGTGCAATATGGACGATTCGACATAAATGAGAAAAAAAATTGCGATATTTTTATTATGCAATTTGTCAGTTACTTTGGAAACTCAAGTATTCATGAAGCTGAATGCAACCATGCTTCAAAGGCTTTCAAAGCTCTGAGCAAATTGTGATAATTGTGTTAATACGCACGATTTTGCTTATAGCCTTAATTATTGTAACTAAGTAGTAACTAAAATTAACTAAAATAAAATCCATTAACTATAACTATAACTATAACTAAAAAATAATACTAACTATAACTATAACTAAAATTAAAACCATTAACTATAACTGTAACTATAACTAAAATAAAATCTGTAAGGAGAATCACACTGCACTTTACAGCATCTGATTTGCTGGTAAGTAAACTTTTTGTATCATGAATTTATATGGCGTCACTTTTTACTGCAGCGTCGTGCATTTTCAGTGAGACGAGACTGGTCATCGCATGGAATGACCTTTGCCTTAGAGCATCATCTTCGGCTGGTTAGGGATGGAACGCGTACCTTTTTCAACGTCTTTCAATGTCATGGATAGATGAATGGATTGATGTATTATAGACCGACGGATGTTTGCACAATGACAAGTATTAAAGCGCATTTTGCACGTCACAAAGGCGCCGCGCACATGAGCGTATAGTTGACAGATTGTAAATGTAGGCGCAGAATAAAATACATGAGTATCTAGGCTTACATGTAATTTGCAACGTGGTTCCGATTCAGAGGAATGGTTCAATACGATGAGACACAAAGGGCTTGAGTTGGTTTTGAATCAGTCTTACATTTGAAGCCATTATGTTGTGCGCGTTCGTTGTTTTCATAGTTTCCATCATTACAAAATGTTTTCGCTTATCCATCACATCTATACAGTGTCACCAAATACAAGCTCAAACGATCTATCTGCAGACGAATGCTTTAAAACATAGAGCTAAAGAGTTTTCTTTAGAACAGTTCAATTGCAATAGTGAACGCTCAGTTTGCATCTCAAACTTCAGAGAGTGAACGTGTTGCAGTTTTATTAAACTTACAATTTACTTTCTTAATCAATAAACGGTTTAACAGCGTCGTGTGGCGTCAGAGACCGTCGATGTCAAATACATTTACCTCCTTCTTTTCTTGCAAACAAACATTGCCTAAATTGACTAATAAGTGCCTACATTTTTTTGCAATGCAATTCAACACTTTTATTGACACCAAGTACCAAATTCTTCACAAAAAAACAAATCTAGCAGTACATAATCACTTCAGTCCAATTATATAATGCGTACAATACGCTTCTGTAATACTGTAAGTCTTGTCAGGTGCGAGTGGTAGTTTGAAGCCCACACAATATTGCAATAGGAGAGGTAAGGAAGAATGAGAGTGTTGTACAAGTTCATCAGGATAGGTCTCTGTAATACATGTCGAATCCGAGAAATGATGCCTATGTTTTTGGCCACTTTTTTTGCTATTATTGAGACATGATCATTAAACGTTAAATGCTCATCAACATATACACCTAAAATTTTTGTAGTAGTGACCTGAGTAATTTCTTTGTTATCAATTTTGATAATCAAGGACAGGAAGAATTTTCTTCTTAGATCTAAATATAATATAATTAGTCTTGGATAAATTTAAGGATAATTTATTGGCTTTAAACCATTCAGATAGACTTTCTAATTCATTACCTGCCCTGGTGTACAAGGTTTCAAAAGATTTATCAGACAAAAATGCATTGGTGTCATCTGCAAAGATTATGAAATGAAAACTTGATGAGGAATTTGAAATATCATTTGTGGCGGTCCAGACCGAAATCGGTATTATGTCGGAAATTACACAACAGAGTAATAGGCCAGAAACAAATTTTTTTGTTTTTAGTTTTTTTGCAGAATCTAATATAAAAATATGTTGAAAATAGTTATTTCTTATTTTTTTTAAAACAGAGTTTTAAATCTATTTTTAATGCTTTTAATACGCCTATTCTTTTGTTTTAATTAAGTTAATTAAGCTAATTAATTAATTAATTTGGATCACTTTTTGCCTTATATCTTGAGTTAGAATAAAGCTAGAGCAATAATTTTTGTGTCATTTTGAAGCCTGATGCAAGACCTTTCACATGATGTATCAAACTCAATATGTTGCAAAATCACCTTAATGCTGATGTCGGTGTGTGGAGCCACATTTATATATATCAGGAATAGCAGTGGACCTAGTATAGACCCTTGTGGCACTCCACACCTTACATTTAATTGTTCTGAGAGGTGGTTATCAAATGAGACATATTTCTTTCTCTTTTGAAGATAGTCAGAAAACCCAGCAAGTCCTATCCCTCTGACACCATAGTGCTCAAGTTTTTTTATGAGAACTTTATGGTCGACAGTGTCGAAGGCTTTGGATAAGTCAAAAAATATCCCGATCGAAAACAAGTTATTGTCAATGGCCTCTGTAATTTTTGAGTGCATTTCTAATAGAGCCATGAAAGTGGAGTGGCCAGTTCTAAAACCATATTGACTATTAGTTAGTGTACTTTTTGATGCTAAGTAATTTGTTAATCTCAGATGCATTATTTTTTCAAAATATTTTGAGAAATAGGGTAGTATTGATACAGGTCTATAGTTATTAAATTTGTTTGTCTCGCCTGCCTTAAAAATGGGTATCACCTTTGCAATTTTTAGCTTATTTGGAACACTCCCAGCTAAAATAAAGCAATTAATCATTTGTGCAAGGGTTCCGTGCTGCACACGTGAATCATTTGAAGTGTTCTTAAAACTTACGAGCCTGTAAATTGTGCGCTTTTAAGCGCTTTTGTGGCACTGAAAGTTTCCATCATACCCAACGGAATAAAATCCGTAATTCTTGCATTGGGCAATTCCACATCGATCTTTATTTAGACATAATTTTCAGACATTTTCTTGTAGGCCTAAGTAGTAGCAGCAGTTTTGTTACTGATCTTGTCTGCGTGTCTGTTTTGAAGTTTCGAATTTCACATCGGCTGATAGAGACCTCCACGTACTCCACTCTATCCTTCAGCTATGGCCAATCACACCGCGAAAAGACTGCTTCTAGTGAGTTAGGACACTTATCAATCGTGTGCAGCACGGAACCCGATTTCTGAGAGGACTCGACTTGTAACATGAAGTGTATGAGTTTGAGCCACCACGCGAGGCTTTGTATTGTTCTTGAGCATGGCCTTCACGTAAAATAATTGCACAGCGCCATCGATGTTCTGTCGAATGGTGTGTATGCTTTAGAACTTTTGAAGCAGGACAATATCAAAAATAGCTGCTCTGTATTTCATACTACCTCTGCATTTGAGCTGATCATATAGAATTACAGAAACGATATTCATGAACTATAATATAATGTATATAATTATGTTATATATGTACACATATGCATATAATATTTATGTTATTTGAACTAGTTATTTATACTGCGCAAATTCACGAATTCTCCTCAATAGTGCGGACACTGGAGCAGGACAAGTCTTCAATGGTTTGCGAAATGAGATAAGCGACAGAAGCGGCGTTTCGAATACTACTCGTACAGTCCAAGATATGGACTAAAATTCGTAAAGGCTCTCACACTTTAACACACATACGTACATGTAGATCTATTAATAAACACGATGTATTATTATCATGTTTACCGCGTTCTTTGTGTATCATGCATCACAAATGCTTATCTTGATGTAACCCCACATTACAATGTAGGGTTACGTGGTTGTATGGCTACTGGTCGCAGTGATTCTGGCGGAAGAGGCGAGTGCCGGTGTCTCTAAATAGAGTATCCCCATACACGAGCATCCCCCTTAGCGGAATGGAGTATTCGGTTTAGTTTGCATTTCTGGCGGTTTATGAGGGTATTCAGTCCTACTGTTTGAATTTATTGTACACATAAAATATTTTAAATTGCGTATCTTTAGTTTGTACGTCGACCTGAAATTAATTTACTTCGTTTTTGTTGATTTTGACTGCCATGGATTTTTGTCTTCGCTATCGTGATGCGTATGACGATGGGGATAGAATGGCTTATCCCCCGGATAGTCTAAACAGGTTTATTCCAAAGGGGGGGGGGATAAATTCATTCATCTCCCTCGGATAGTCTTAGGACGGATACTCTATTTCGTGATACCGGCTGTTACGAAAACTGGAGCAGGTGCACTCCAGGGTTGCCAGATTTCGGAAGTGCTTGGTCGCGAAATCCAAAAGTAGCCCAAAAGTCGCGAGCTGAACAGCTAAATAAAAACATTAATAAATTTCTGCTAATAGTCATTTTTTGGTTTCGGCAAGACGCGTAATGAAACCATTGACGTAAATATTTAGATGACAGACTGCCTCGTGCTTACCGTAGACTTGACCGTACTCTATAGAGCAAGTTTTTATTACTAACTAAGCCACACCACATAAGAATAGTAGGCCTAACTAGTAACAGTGACCCTGTAGCCTATTGCGGTCAATTTAAGAGAATTCATAATGTCGCGGTAGCGACCGCGGGACAATTCAAAAGTATCCCAAATATCGCGAGGTCGCGAGGACGAAATTTGCATTCGCGAGCGCATTGAAATGTAGCCCAACTCGCGCTTTTCGCGACGACCTGGCAACCCTGGTGCACTCCCGGCCCCAAGTATCGTCTGGTCCAGGGGTGGCCAACCTTTTTTGGCCTACGGGCCACTATGATTTGTTGGTAAGCACGCGGCGGGCCGAAAAGTGTTTGTCCTCACAGCCTCCAAAGAAATACAAATGTTTATTTCATATTTTACAAGATGTATAAAAACAGGTACGACTACATTAGGTCACTAGAACTTGCAACACTAAATCTTGTAGTGTTTTAGACATCATTATAATGCAGTATTGTAGTAGTCGGACAAGTAGGCTAAGTATGTGCAAAATGAGAACAAAAATTATTTAGAAAGGGGCCGTGCGGGCCGCCATTTAGCAGCCCGCGGGCCGCATTTGGCCCGCGGGCCGCGGGTTGGCCATCCCACTCTTGTCGGAGTGCGACGACGATTGTAAAGAGCAAGTCAAACCAGAAGGCAAGTGCCGCGATTCGCCAAGCCCTTGTTGGTGGCTCCCTCATAACCAGCAGTGCTACTGCTTTGACGACTGAACTCTAGTCTAAAGGGCTACAACTCGAGCGACGTGCATGAATGATTGCGAAAAAAATAATCATTGGCTTCGTAATTACACAGCTATAATCACAGACATCATGTGGTGGCTCGTGTATACGTTTGAATGAACTAACAATTTTTAGAAGTCTTTAACTTAATCAATTTAGTTGATCATTTGAATATACCGCCTGGGCTACTTCTCTTCGCCCGATATACGCTCATTAAACCGGCATGATCTCTTTGTCCCGCGAGCGAGAACTGCTATGCTAATACACGAGTCTTGGCCTTCATTGGCCCTGCAGTATGGAACCTGCTTCCTCCATTGACACGTTCCTGTTTATTAGCTGGTGGGCCCAGTGCCTCTTTTCGTTGTCTGAAGACATCTTTCTTTTCTCTGGTTCTTTCGCACTGGGAGCGCCTCTGATTGGTGTGCACTGCGAGAGGCGCTATATAAATTGATAGATACAATACAATACGTAATCATCTTAAATCACAATTTTCTGTTATTGTTCTATCTCTGAGCTGGGCAATAATTATTGTCTTTTGCCTTTAAAAAATTTCATGATATTCGGCAAATGTAGCAAATTTGTCTGAGAAACGAATCAGACGAGAAACATGGAAACAATCTTCCGTTAATTAACTCATTTGCTTACTGCTTAGGTCTAGCTAATTGACACCTAATTAGCGCCATTGCATAGACTCGGGCTAATTATGTTGTTTTTGTGCGTCTCTAAATAAATAAACTTAGATACAGAAAATAAAAACTACAAACAATGAGGCCTAGAGTTACCACTCTATTTGCAGTGGTGGCAAGCGAGAGTCCTTGAGACCAATTGAGTCGATCTTAGACGAATATATCCCACATCGAATAGGTTTGCTTGCAAACTGGTACTTAACGGTAAGAATGCGAACGTTGTCAAGATCGTCGAACACGGTTAAATCAATACGTTGAGAACTGCCTATGACTATTATAGATCAGGCTGATCGGATCAATCACGAACTGTTATTTACAAAGTCTCAGCAAAGTCAACTTAAATTGACACGCGAAGTATATCGTGCGCCATAACTTTTCACTGATCACTTAATCGCAAAAAAATATCTAGATTGTGTACTCGTCTTACTCTATGCCTCTCTAAAAGAACGCGACTTGAATACTTGAATAACTACCATCCAGGCTTTCATACTTGTGACTTAGGCTGGATTTTAAATAGCCGTAAACTTTTTTTATTTTTTTAAAGAATACAATGTCATATTCTGAGCGAAGGCGTGTTCAGGCTGGTCTGAAGTCTATGCAGCAAAGCTTTATAAGCTATACTTCTTGTGAGATCTCTCAAAGGCGCAGACAGTTTGAACATAGTTCACACCTGAAGCACACGTCAACGAAGGGTATGTTTTCATACGCAATGCAATGATTTGCAATACAGTTGTAATTTGATAATGCCCTCCTTACAAAGTTCAGAAATGCATATTGAAGCCTGGAAACAAACTGGAAACATTGAAAACCATAAGGAGACTGGAAGAAGCAAGTCTTCAGTTTAAGGTGAAAGACAATCTCGATTGGACAGTTGCGAACATGAGCAGGTACAGAGAGTTCCAGATGGAGGGACAGACAACTATGAATGAAAGCCGGTCATAGATAGACGTTCACCAGGAACAACATACTTTAAAACAGATGCTGATCGAAGACAAAACACTTGAACTTCTATTGTATAGTTTCGATGAATTTATATGGCTCCAACGAAAGAAATGTTTTCGTATGTAAAGCTTAAGGCAATATTGATGGCTTGTAAGATAGTGCGCCATTTTGACCATTAGTCAAACATTTTCTAAGCCACTGACAATTGGGACTCTGTTTAAAACTTTGATTCAAAGTAAGGCATTCTGTTTAAAGCTTTGACTACTCAAAGTAAGGAACTCTGAAAAATAAGTAGCACGCTATTTGTTGGGCTATTCAAAGAATAATAACTAGTCGTCAGTATACGCAGTTTCTCCTTAATCAATAGACATCGAATTCGGAGGCATTGACGCTCTTCTATTCTTGCAAATAGAAATTACCTAAATTGACTAAAAAGCGACTACATTCCATGTGCTCTTATGACTTACGAGCCCGTAAAATTGTACGTTTTTGTATATTTGTGGCTCTGAAAGTTTCCATCATACCCAACGGACTAATCTGTAATATCTGCATTGGGCAATTCCACATTGTGGGGCGCGGTGGAGTAGGGGTATGTTCGGTGCCTTGCAGCCGTAGGGTTGCGGGTTCGAACCCACCTCAAGCCGCTGCGTAGGGACCCTGGGCAAGTCCTTCACTCGCAATGGCTCATGCGCTTCGGCGTGAAACTCAGATTCAGTGTCCGCGCTGTAGTCGGGAGCGCCTCTGAGTAGAAATCTTGATGGGGCGCTATTACAAGTGCGCACACATACATACATTGATCTTTATTTCGACATACTTTTCTGACATTTTCTTATACGTAGTGACAATGTTCCTACTGAAAAAAGAATTAAAGTGTTCTGCCATGATATTAGGATCAGATATTAACTCCCCATTTAGATCAATTTCATTTATCCAAGTGTCCTTATTTTCAGTTTTGACTATCTTCCTTATCACCTGCCAGTTTTTTTATATCCTTATTGTATTTGATAAATTCATTCGTATAGTAGGATTGTTCAACTTTAGTACGGACTACTTTGTAGTTGTTACGATACTTCGTAAATATATTTTTATTTTCAGGAGTAGGATTTTTTATGTATTTAATATAGAGTTTTTCTTTCTTTTTTATAGAATTTAGAAGGCCCTGGGTCATCCAAGGTTGATGAAATGTGTTTTGTTTTGGAATTTTTTTTGGGTTTTACGGGGAAGGCTTTATCATAGCTAGCTTTGATTACTTTTACAAACAAATTATATGCTTGACTTGGATCATTTTCATTGCATGATGCTATAATTGGAGCCCAGTCTACGTTAGATAGCGTACTTTTAAACATTTCAGAGGCTTCCTTAGTTGTTGTTCGTATCATTTCAATCTTCCCCATATTTTGCATTGTATGCGGCTTAGTTTGGGTCCAGGTTATGATAGGTAGATGGTCAGATATATCAGATGTTACTATAGCAGAGTCGATAATACAGTCAAGAAAATTTGTGAATGTATTGTCAAATAAAGGATATACTTACTTACTTTATCAACGTCTTGATTTTACTACTAGCATCTGGCAAGTAAATTCATTTTTAATCTAACTTTTATTTATTACCATGCATAATACCTCTTCCGGTTCTAAACGTCATATTGTCGTAGTGATAATATTCTGATAAAACACATTTTCATAAATAATAATTTTTAATTTAAAATCTAAATCCTAAAATTTGAAACTAAATTACTGAAATAAGATTATAAAATGTCAAAACGAAAATGTTCTTTTAACGATGATCTGAAGGCCGAGTTTTCATTCTTGTACTTGAAGCTGTTATGATAGTGAAAGTGAATATGGAAGAAACATGACTGTGTTGAATTTTATGACAGAATATTTAGCAGACAAAAAACTTTTAAGAAGCATATAGGCCTACATTCAGGTGCCAAATTTGAGTAACTGATTTGAGAAATTTTGAATTTAATTTTGAATTTAAAAGCATGATTTGAATAAAGCCTTTCACTTAGTCTTATAGTCTTATACTAATATAATTAGCATAAAATAGATATTTGTGCAAGTTATATTAAATTAATTATTGACAACATCACAAATTTATTTTGTGATTGAAGTGTCCCGGTTTTTAGTTTCCAATATCTGGTCAGCCTAGCCTATAGCCTACGCTAAAATTTAGAATTTGACAGATTTATAATACATTTTCAAAAGATATATTGCCACATATTAATAATTGAACAGATTTTGATTAAACAAAAGACGCCAGTAATTTAGTTTCCTATAGCAGACTATCCAGGAAACCAGAAAATGACTAACTAGTCATCTTTCCAATCATCGAGATCTACAAATGTAAAACAATTTTCTATTTGGTCTTCATTCTAGCCTCCGATTCTTTTTGTAAGCGATATCGAACATCAGCAACACTATTTTGAGGACGAATCTGACCATAACATCTTCGGTTGTCGACGGGAGTCCGTTGGTGGAGTCCACGTTTGTAAGCCTACGTTGGCCCGCCACTAGTGACTCTGAGCTAATTGTGCATTGTTTCGCTAATTGATTAAATTTTCGTTTGTAATGTCACTTAACATCATAATAGGCAAGCACAGAGAGCGCCTCTGGGTAGACAATCTTGAAGAGGCGCTATATAAATTCTCAGAATGAATGAATAATTAAATGAACTTCAAGAAATGCGCTATAACATGTACAATCGTGGAACTGTGCATCCTCTTCGGGATCTGCGGGCGTGACTTCCGAGATATGTGTCAATATGGCGAGATCGGCAACTTTCCATTAGGCCTACATTTGATACTGTGGCGTTCACACACAATCAGTGCTGATGGTAACGATGCTGTTAAGGTTGAAAGATTTTAGCAAACAAAGTTTGTTCGATCTTTATTTGTCATTGTTAACCATCCATGATCCATGTAGCTTAAAAAAGATTAAAAAAGTGCAAGAAATCGAAGCATCGTTTGAGGAAGTCGGATATAGGTGCGTTTGACCACTTTTGATGGCATTCGCAGTAACTTAGTAAAGCCAGAGTCTAACCCGTAACTCTGCCGTACAAAATGGTGGTGTCAAATCCATTTCCCTCTGCCTTGCCCTTCTCCTTCTCTCATCCATCCCTACATAGGACTTTAGTATTGTGGCGTTATGCCAAAGAGTTACGTCCCCTCTCCCTTCCCCTCGGCTTTAGAGGTTTGGCTGGGTCCCTCTCCCTCCGCCGCGGACGCTAAGCAGCGTCCCCTCTCCCTTCGGCTGTAGAGGCTTGGCTGGGTCCCTCTCCCTCCGCCGCGGACGCTTAGCAGCGTCCCCTCTCCCTTCCCCTCGGCTGTAGAGGCTTGGCTGGGTCCCTCTCCCCACGCCGAGAGCGATTGGCTGCAGGCGATTGGTTGCCCGCGTTTCGTCGCGTCCCCTCTCCCTCCACCGCAAACGCTTGGTTGTAGGCGATTGGTTGCGCGTGTTTGGCTGCCTCCCCTCTCCCTCCTCCAAGGCGCTTGTTTGCGTGTATTTGGCTATGTCCCCTCTCCCTCCTCCAAGGCGCTTGTTTGCGTGTATTTGGCTGCGTCCCCTCTCCCTCCGCCGCAGCGATTGGCTGCGTCCCCTCTCCCCACCCCGTCCCCTCTGGCAATACTATAAATAGAGACGCCTGTTGCGTCAGTTGGTCGGGTTTTGTTCGATTGAATGCAGTGCAGTTTTTCAGTTGAGTTCAGTTCAGTCGAGTCTGTTCGTTCGATAGCAGTTTGATGTTGATTGGCTGTTTGGTCTTCGATTTGACATTGACAATACAAGTTGCTGTGTTGATCCGAGTTGCTGTCGTCTTCCAAGTTAATCTAGCGTTTGGTATCGTCGGTGGCACGCTTAAGCCCTTTGCCCGACGGGAAAGGCCGAGCTCAGCAGACGAGCAAAGAAGAGGGAAGATTCCGAAGACGCTATCCTGGTGATCGAAGAGAGAACGGAATCCGCCCTACGGCGACGGCCAGAGAGAGAAAGGACAGTTTTTCGCCACAGTATGATTTATCCGTCACTTCAAAGTCACTCGCAGATAACAAAGTAGGAATCCATTTTTACATTCTGTTTCATAACTGTTGAACTCTGTTCTTGAATTCTAATTCTCCATCTCATATTATGTTTTTTTATGTTTCGACTATGGTGCTTTTTATCCATCTAGTTTAACTTACGGAAATCTTGCTTGCTTGCTTGAATGTTTGAATGTTTGAGCAACAGGCTAAAAAGTCAAATCTTGCGACGACTAATTCGATCACTTACAATCATTCAATCGTCCTGAAACTTGGCAGATAGACTCGCCCTCGCAGACACTTCATTCTATAAAAATTTCAGCTCCCCAAAAAAGGCAAGCTTATAGAATCGGGGACTCAACTTTTCGAATCGGGGAATCAACTTTTCCGATACGTAGCGTTGTCATTGGCCGCAACAAAAACGGGCGCGCTGCCTGATTAAACGCACGCTATGACGTAAAATGAACGCGGACTATATATTTGTAGAGGTAGGCCCTAACTGCTTCGTAAGACGCATTATAGGATACTAGATGGATATTAGTAAAAAACTTTGTTTTTACGGGCTGTATTTTATTTATCCATCTAGTTTAACTTACGGAAATCTTGCGTGCTTGAATGTTTTAATGTTTGAGCCACAGGCTAAAAAGTCAAATCTTGCGACGACTAATTCGATCACTTACAATCATTCAATCGTCCTGAAACTTGGCAGATAGACTCGCCCTCGCAGACACTTCATTCTATAAAAATTTCAGCTCCCCCAAAAAGGCAAGCTTATAGAATCGGGGACTCAACTTTTCGAATCGGGGAATCAACTTTTCCGATACGCAGCGTTGTCATTGGCCGCAACAAAAACGGGCGCACTGCCTGATTAAACGCACGCTATGACGTAAAATGAACGCGGACTATATATTTGTAGAGGTAACTGCTTCGTAAGACGCATTATAGGAAACTAGATGGATATTAGTAAAAAACTTTGTTTTACGGGCTGTATTTTATTATGTTAATAACATAAATAAATAATAAAAGTACAGTTTTTGATTTCTACTGAATGCTTAGTGAGATTCATTAAAAATATTTCCATTTCCACAGAAACTTACAAGAAGTTCAGTGTTTTCAGCGCTGGCTGTTTTCAGCGCTGGCTTTTGGAAAAATTATATCTGAAACAAAGTATGTCAACAGCGTTTTTCCCAGTCACCAAATATAGTACGTCATGCCAGAACTCATACCGTGGTGTAATCTTATAAGTGCAAGTTATGTGACCTCAAAACTAAGGATAAAGCTCACCTAAAGCGTCTTATGAGAAAACATACTGGTGAGAAATCATACCCATGCCGGGTATGTCAGAAAAAATTCTCGGACATTTCAGGTCTGAAAAGTCACGAAATGACCCACTCTGAAGAGAAACCATTTCTGAGTATTGTTTGTAAAGAAATATTTTCCACATCTTCGAATTTACAACGACATATTAAAATCCATACTGGAGAGAGGCAATACCAATGTCAGATATGTAAACAAAGTTATTCCCGATCTTATCCTCTGCGAGACCATGTTCGCACCCATACTAGAGAAAAACCATACCAATGCCAGACGTGTCAAAAACGGTTTATCCAATCTTGTAATCTCAAAAGTCATGCAAGAATTCATACTGGAGAAAAACCATACCAGTGCCAAATATGTCATAAACGCTTTTCTCAGCATTCCAGTCTAACGCTTCATACAAGAATCCACACTGGAGAGATGCCTTACCAATGCCAAGTTTGTCAAAAGCGTTTTTCCCAATCACGAAATCTAACACGTCATGTAAGAATTCATACCGGAGTGAAACCGTTCAAATGCCAGTTATGTGAGTTTAAAACTAAGACTGAATTTGATCTAAAGATTCATGTAAGAATGCATTCAGGAGAGAAGCCATACCTTTGCCGGGTATGCCAAAAAACATTCTCAAACAATTCACATCTAAAACGTCATGAAAAAAGTCAAAAAACCCATTCTCAAGAGAAACCATTTCTGTGTATTGATTGTAAAAAACATTTTCGACATCTTCGAATTTAAAACGACATGTTAGAATCCATACTGGAGAGAGACTATACCAATGTCAAGTATGTAAACAAAGTTATACCCGATCTTCTCATCTGCGAGACCATGTTCGAACCCATGCTGGAGAAAAACCATACCAATGCCAGACATGTCAAAAACGGTTTATCCAATCTTGTAATCTTAAGTGCCATGCAAGAATTCATGCTGGAGAAAAACCACACCACTGCCAACTATGTGAGTTTAAAACTTATACCAAAAGTCATCTAAGGATTCACTCAGGAACACATACTGGAGAGAAACCATACCTTTGCCAGATATGTCAAAAAACATTCTCATCATATTCAGGTCTGAAAAATCATGAAAAACCCACCCTGAAGAGAAAAGATTTTTGTGTATTCTTTGTAAAAAATATTTTCCACATCTTCAACTCTAAAAGTTCATGTTAGAATCCACACTGGAGAGAGGCCATATCAATGTCAGATATGTAAGAAGAGTTATTCCCAAGCTTCCCATCTGCAAAGTCATATTCGATTCCATACTGGAGAGAGACCATACCAATGTCAGATATGCAGAAGGAGTTATTACCAATCTTCTCACCTGCGAAATCATGTTAGAACCCATACTGGAGAAAAACTCACCAATGCCAGACATGTGAGAAACGGTTTATCCAATCGTCTAGTCTTAAACGTCATGCAGGAATTCATACCGGAGAGAAACCATACCACTGCCAATTAGGTGAGTTTAAAACTAAATGTGAAAAGTCATCTAAAGAGGCACACGAGAACACATACAGGAGAGAAACCATACCTTTGCCAGATATGTCAGAAAACATTCTCATGGGCATCCGATCTGAGACGTCATGAAAAAACCCATTCCGTGTGTGGCTCAAGTTTGTAAAATATTTTCGAAACTTCAGACTCAGCAAAATTGATTATGTTAAAAACCTTCCTGAGAACAGCCATGCGAATTCCAGTTATACCAGAGGACATTCTCGCGCGATTATTTCAGGTATGTTAGAAAACATTTTAATGCACTTCGTCAGAAATAGTCCTACATGAATGAAACCTAATTGTGCAGTAAACAAAAGGTTTGTAAAAAAACATTTTCGCGATCTTCTAGTCTACGGAGAAACAAAGGTCTCGACCAGAAATTACCTGAAATATTTGACTTTAATGAGTTCACCAACAACAGTTGGTAAACAAAATTAATGAGAAAATGGATGTGATGATAGCATACACACGAACGAATTCATGCATATCAGTTGGGTTTTCAAAGTAGAGCTTTAGTGCAGTGCCACTGAGTATTCCTGCAGGACAGCAGATTTTCAAGGATCCTGCTTTGTTTTGAGTTTCTTTTTAATTTTTTTAGTTCAGTTTAGTTAAGCTTATTGTTCTCATGTCTAATTAAGCATTTTAACACTCTATTTGTTTATTTCATATGAACAACTTCACCGTTTTCTTTATTTCACTCAATCGAAGTTTTTCATGATCCTATTCTCTGGCTGTTTTAGTGTCCCGTGACTGCAATCACAAAGTTATTGCAACGACAGTGTCATGCCTGTATGTTCATTATGGTTAAGGTTGAAATGTCTTAGAAAATAAAGTTTGTTCGATCTCTATTTGTCATAGTTAGTCAGTATCGACTCTTCGAAATGTAGCATCCATGAACAACTGAGTGCGATCCAATTCCAGTTTTATGTTGTTACTTTTCGTCTATCAGTGCCATAGATAGTTGTTTAAAACGGCAAAAACTGATAAAAAAGCAAAACGTCGTTTCTAAAAAATCCAAAAAATCGAAAATAAAGAAAATATAATAATTTAACTTTGTTACATATTGTACTGCATTTTAGAATTAAAAACATTTTTACACAATTTAATTTTAATCACAAATAATACGACTTTATTAGTATACACTAATAACATTAATCTTTATGTACAATAATTATTGTTTTATAAGTTTGGTTTTATTTCAATTGTTGACGAAGTCCACATACGTGCATGCTTCTGACATAACTAACACAGGTTAAAACCTAAACTTTGTAAGTATAGAGGGTTTGAATCCTTGAAAGTATGGAGACAATGTAAGTGACATCAAACACAAATAAAATTAGACAAAATTATAACACAACAAAATACGTAACGTTGCATAAAAATATGGAAAAAAATCGTTTTTAACAACAGTGGTGCAATACGAACAGTGAGAACTATTGAAATAATTATTTCTTTCGGGGTCAATGGCTTCTGATGGCATCAAGTGTCATTAAACGTTGCCAGGGATCCACCCATCCAATCGCCACAGTGGCGTAACTAGGGGTTCGTGCGCCCGGGGGCAAGAATTTTTCCAAGTCGCCGAAAAAATTTAAAAATTTCTGATGACCTTTTTTTTTTTTTTTTTTCGCTATTTCGTGGCACAAATCGCCTCCTTATCGCTATTTCGTGGCACAAATCGCCTCCTTATTACCAGAAACCCCCAATTTTGCGCCCCCTGTCCCTCTTTCTTATAATTTCTCTATTTTTCTTACAAAAAAAATCATAAAATTTGTCTATTTTCTCTTAAAAAACATGTCAAAAACCCTCATTTGCGCCCCCTGTTCTGCGCCCGGAGGCGGCCGCCCCCTGCCCCCCGCTCGTTACGCCACTGAATCGCCACCTTAGAATGGTGGCGTTAGGACGCTCTAAATTCTTGTTTTCACTTAATTTTATATACTTTTATTCGTATTCGGTTTAGAGTTCTCTTTCTTATTTCATTTTAGAGTCAGTCTTCACGTTATCTTTGTGATCTTATTCTTCCTCCTTTTTCGGCTACCTCTGGTCGCCCTCTCCGTTCGTTAGACTGACAAGACCTCTTGGTGTCTCGGAGTGCTATTGCCCAATACCGCGCTTATGCGTCTGTTGACCATTGGCTCTGGAACGATCTTCCCTCTATGATTCGCTCTCTGATCTTAAGTGGGGGTAGGCCTACTTCTGTCTCTGCCCGTACTCTAAAGACTTTTCTTTTCTCGCGAGGCTTTTCGCACTGGGAGCGCCTCTCATTAGGTTGCAATGTGAGAGGCGCTTTAGAAATCCGTAGGGCCTAGGTTACAATAAATGTAAATGTTAGCGTTTTTCTATAGAGACCATAATTATGGCCTCGACCCTGCGACAGAAAGAGGGACAGAACGACGGACAGTTGGACGGTCGGACAAAAGGACGGGCAGAAGGACGAGCGGACAAAGAGACGAAGAAAACGAAATAAAGGGAGACCAAGACTACGCTGGGTAGACAATAATAATTAAATAAAATTAATGAGGACTAACATCAATTGGACTTACGCTAAGTGGAGCAATGGACTTGACAAATGACCGAAGGCAGTGGGTATAATAATTTATTCGTACCCATCACCGCCAAATAGCTGGCGTCAGGAACTAATGATGATGACGATGATGGACTTGGAAGATAGAGAAGCCGTCCGGAGTAGCAACGTCATGCTTGATGCAGTCCACTGTTTCAACACAGATTCACGTCTCACACATAGCTAGGATGTTCAGCTGTCCATCTGTGATCGTATCGTAACCGTAGTTGCAATCGTAATCATAATTGTAATCGTTGTTGTAATCATAATCGTAATCGTAGTTGTAATCGTAATCGTATATTCTTACTCCAAATTTTAAATGCTCTACTCTGAAGCAAAGCGCAAAGCTACAGTTTATAATTGAAGACACACCTTTTCCCATCTGACTGATAGCTGCCTAAACAGAGCCTCTGAGAGGCACTTAAGACGCGCTATGCAAATGTTCTGTTACTCTAAAGACTTTTCTTTTCTCGCGAGGCTTTTCGCACTCGGAGCGCCTCTGATTAGGTTGCAATGTGAGAGGCGCTTTGGAAATCCGTAGAGCCTAAATACAATAAATGTAAATGTTCGCGTTTTTCTATAGAGACCATAGGCCTAATTGAGCCCTTTAGATTAACCGTGGACCAAGTCCATAGGATTAAATAAGGACTTGGTCCACTGTTATTCTAAAGGGCTCAATTATGGCATCGACCATGCGACAGAAAGATGGGCAGAACGACGGACAGTTGGACGGTCGGAAAAAAGGACGGACAGAAGGACGAGCGGACAAAGAGACGAAGGAAAACGAAATAAAGTTAGACCAAGACTACGCTGGATAGACAGTAATAATTATAATTATATAAATGAGGACTAGCATCACTTGGACTCACGCTAAGTGGAGCAATGGACTGGACAAATTACCGAAGGCAGTGCATATATAATTTATTCGTACCCGTCACTAATGATGATGACGATGATGAACTTGGAAGATGGAGAAGCCGTCCGGAGTAGCAACGTCATGCTTGATGCAGTCCAGTGTTTCAACACAGATTCACGTCTCACACATAGCTAGGATGTTCACTGTCAGCTGTCCATCTGTGATCGTATCGTAATCGTAATTGTAATCGTAGCTGTAATTGTAATTATAATTGTAGTCGCAATCGTAATCGTAAGTTTTAGTTGTAATCGTAATCGTAGCCTATAGGACTACTCAAAATTTCAAAGGCTCTACTCTGAAGCAAAGCGGAAAGCTCCAGCCTATAATTGAAGACACCTTTTCCCATCTGATTGAGAGCTGCCTATAATACACAGCGCTTCTCAGAGGCACTTAAGACGCGCTATACAATGTTCTGTTACATTACATTCGCGAGCGCTGCGTCGTGTCAGAGGGGTTGTCCAGAGATCGATGACCAGTAGAGCTTGAGTGTCATTTTGATCAGGCAATGAATGATGCAAGATCGACGATTAGTTTAGCGGATGAGACTAATCGTAGTCTTAGCCAACTGGCTAAACTAATATTGTTTATATTTTCAAGATATCACCGTGATAAATAGGCTAATTATAGGCCTATGACTTAACATTTTATAAGTTCGACACTTGTTTCTCGTCCTACGTTCTGGTCTTAATATTCCACATCTTTAAAAAAATTGCAACGAAGGTCTGAAAATCTGTCGAAGTCATGCTGGGTTTTAAATAGGCCTACTCGCATACTTATTTCAATATGAAATCGCTACCGTAGTTTAGTGCAATGTAAACTTTTGATTTCCAACTGTAAGACTGCGTCAAGAATGAATCTGACACCTCTTATAATGCGATATAAACTCCATGGTCACATAATGAGCACAAGGAATGATGACGTCATTAGTATCAGCGACTTAGACTAGTCTACTTGGTAAGTTTTGAAATCTTCTGTTTAATCATTAATTTATAGTTATCGTCGATAGTTAATAATTTTCGCAATTTTCAATTGCTTTTCCTTTTCAGTAGAACGTTCACTGGTGCAAATTATCATTGTAAAGTCTCAGGCGCTGCAATTAATATTGTGGCGTTTTCATTACCGTCTTTCGTTTAGTTCGTCAATAATATGTAGGCCTGGGCTGCTTAAGGGTTAACCAAAATAAATCCCCATAGATAATTTTTGTATTGAGCATCTATCAAGGGCGTAACTCTGCCGTACACTGTGGTGATGACAAATTTCCTCCCATTCCCGCTGCCCTTACCATGTCTCTCTCCTTTTCGTCCCCTTCTGTTTAATGCTTTATTCGCCACTTTGCAATCGACCTCAGATAACAAAGTAAAGTTCTTACAAGTTTAGGCCTACATTGTGTTTCACGACTGTTAATCTGTAGGCGACACTGAGACAACCACAGCAGAGCTAAACAGTCCCTGAGGAATTATTGGCATTCTGCGAGACGTGGGCCTACTTCAATCCAAATTAGCGATAGGCAAAAGCCACTTTTAATAGTGGTGATGATCAAACTCTACGTTACAATAGAATGTTACGCTTATTGTGGCTATAAATGGCTTTGTATTTGAAATGTATTTTGAATTTTTCATTTCATTTGGTTTTCTACCTCAAATTGCGTCTTCTCCAGTGGTTCTTCAGTTCTATGCATAATAGATTTGGTAAGCAGTAGGCCTAGTCTAAACGACTTGACTTGCGTTCTACCGCAGCAGAAAAGCTTATTCTTCCCTCTTTGACTTCAAGCTTGAAGACAGTTGACATCTTTTCTTGAAACAAATGGGCCATCATTGCCGTACTGGATATGCAGATTGTGTGCGTTTTTACGCTATTGGAATCGATCAAATGTAGGCTACAGCACTTTGCTTTTCAATATTCCCTAAAGATATATTTAAATATTCGATACAATTACCAAATAGGCCCAATTCTTGAAACGTAGAATAAAGGTAGATTAAAGTCGAAACGACTTGACTTACGTTCTACCGCAACAGTAAAGCTTTCCTTCCTGCTTTGACTACAATCTTCAAGACGGTTGACATCTGTTCTTTAAACAAATAGACCATCATTTCCATACTGGATAATAGACTGTGCGTGTTGGCGCTAATGAATCGCGAAAATTCATGGCGCATTGCTTATCAACATGCCCTAACTATATATATAGGCCTACGAAAGTATTTGACACAATGACCAAATAGGCCTAATTTATAATTACAATTACCAAATAATTCTTACAACTTAGAAAATAAGTAGAGTACTAGCATACTAGATGAACAATGCATGAAATATGTAATATATTCAACAAGATATACAACACTTGAAACCCTGTTCCTGTTATGGAAGACAATGAATCTGGAAGCGCAATTTTATGGACTCGAGATCAATTGACCGAAAACAAAAATCGAGACACTCATATACTCTGATTTAGTAGTTGTCCCCATCTGCCTCATTGATCCTTCAGTGCCAGAAGTGCAAGATGGAAGTCTTCGTGTTATGGGCTTAAGGATAAGGCCTTAAACTGTAGGCTTGGGAATTTTGGGATATCGTCAATATCTTTTGGAAACTTTAAACTTCTCCATCATGCATGTTCTTGTAGTTTAATTTCGCTTCAGCCACGCAGAAAGACGGTATCCTACTAAACTTAACTGGCAGCAATGAATCAAGCTGCTCGATGATTTTAACGCATTTTGATTCAGGTAATGACCAGCAAGGAGATTATGTTGGTGGCGCAGGCAGGATTCAGAGTTAATAGAAGTACAATTGATCAAATCTTTACTCTGAGACAACTGGCGGAGCAGTATGAAGAATTTTCGAAAGAGTTATACATCTGCTACATAGATTTCCGTAAAGCCTTCGACAGCGTGTGGAGAAAGGGTCTGTGGAGGGTTATGAGGCACTATGGATACCCTGAGAAGATAGTAAGAATCTTGGAAAATGCGTACAAGGACACCTTTAGCGCTGTGAGAGTGAACGGAGAACTATCGGATTGGTTCGAGACCATAGTGGGAGTATTACAGGGGTGCGTTCTATCGCCACTGCTCTTCAGCATATTTCTGGAACTGATCATGGCCAGGGCCCAGGAGGGAACAGAAGAGGGAGCGGTGATTGGAGGAGAATTGATAGGCGATCTGAGATTTGCGGATGACATAGCACTGCTGGCGGAGCAGGTGGGACTGCAGGAGGTTGTGACAAGAGTAGTGGAAGTGAGCCGAAGGATGGGTATGGCGATAAATGTAGCGAAAACGGAAAGTCAACTAGTGGGTGGCGGAGACAAGAGGTTTACACTAAATGTGGATGACCAACAGCTGGTATAGACGGACAGCTTTGTTTACCTTGGGGGAAGCATCAGTACACAGGGAGGATCGGGGAAAGATATAGAAAGAAGAATCGGATTGGCAAGAGGAATATGGCAGGCGCTGGGGAAGGTTTGGAGTTCGAGAGAAATAAGCAGAGGTACAAAGGTCAGGTTATATGAAACGCTGGTGCCGAGCGCATTGCTGTATAATTCGGAGACATGGACACT
The DNA here is from genome assembly GCA_020284085.1 of Aporrectodea caliginosa. Classification (NCBI taxonomy): domain Eukaryota; kingdom Metazoa; phylum Annelida; class Clitellata; order Crassiclitellata; family Lumbricidae; genus Aporrectodea; species Aporrectodea caliginosa. Next base: position 868,421 of record JACEVL010000245.1, on the reverse strand, counting down.
GAAGGAGACATATAAGCAGCGGCTGAGGGTCTTTGAAATGGCGTGCTTGTGAAGGATTGAGGGAGTTACAAGAAGAGACAGGATAAGGAATAGAGAGATACACAAACGACTAAACATCCAGTACGACATAGCAGGATGCAGAACAGACGGCTGCGATACTTTGGACAACGGATATGTGCACGGAAAAAGAAAAAGAGGAAGGCAGAAGAAACGATGGATGGATATGATAAAGGAGGACTGTGGATAAATGGGCTGGTCGGTTCAGGAGGCTATGCACCGGGCATACAACAGAGAGGGATGGAGGTCTTCCATAAACGAGCGGCTTATGCGTGCGGGAGCATCGCCAAGGCCATAAGTAAAAAAATAAGTAAAATGACCAGCAAGTAGCATACCAACGAATTAAATATAGGTCTACTGTTCAACGACTATTTTAGATAGTGGAATACGAACTGAATATTGATTGATGTTCAATGTGTTTATTGCAAATTGATATTGTATCTTAGGGGATCAAGTTGGCGGAATTCTGATTCTGTCTCCCATAATAATGTGTCTTATATTGCGACTACGATGCTATACTGTTTTAGATTTCTACTGGCTGCTTAGTGAGCTAAATACTGAAAAGGCAAACAACTGACAAGGTTGAAGAATAATTTCAGTCCATAAAACTTAAAAGAAATACACAGTTCTAAACTCCGGCTTTGTGCAAAAATCATAACTGAAGCACAACACTCAGACAATTCATAATAATTAACGATGTCGAAAAGCATTTATTCCAAGCATTCGTTGATATATTCCATTGGAAATGCAACACAAGAAATGAGAGAAAGTTCCCAACTATGTCAGAAACCATTTGTGCTGGATAGTCGTTAGAAGCTGAATTTTTCAGGATAGGTCCAGAAAAATGAGTAGAATAACATACTAAAAGTGCCCGAAAATCCCATTGGAGGTCTTTCAGAAAATCCAAGATGGCGTCCATAATGGCCGTCATTTTCCATTATTTTCATTATCTTGCAACCTTAGTTAGAATCAGACTGACGCTACGTAAAAAAATGGTATTGGCTGGCATACGTATCAAACAGACAGAAGCCGACACTCTTATTGTTTCAACAGCGCGCTGGCTGTGGCAGAGTCAGAAGAACTCCCAGTTATTGTCGTTGGTACAGACACCGACTCACTTGTCATTATGGTGGCTCGGGCAACCACTACTACAGATATGTAGGATTATTTAAGGATCCTGGTGGCCGAGAGTGGGTTGGTGCCGCTGCTCGCTCTAATTACGCCGGCGCCCCGGGTTCGCTTCCCGGTCGGGTCGGATTATCAGGGATGGGCTTCTCGGATCTTTACTGCGGGTGGCTCCGGTCGCATTATAAACGTGGGTACAATACAACACACAATACAACACATCACAATACAACTGGGGCGCGGTGGTTTTGGGGTATGTTCGGTGCCTTGCTTGCGGCTGGAGGGTTGCGGGTTCGAGATCCCACCTCAAAGTCGCCGCGTAGGGACCTGGGCAAGTCCTTCACTCGCAATTGCTCATGCGCTTCGGCGGTGAAACTCCGATTCAGCGTTCGCGCAGTAGTCGGGAGCGCCTCTGAATGGGAAATCTGGTGAGGGGCGCTATAACAAAGTGTTCAAATACAATATGTTCATGTAATGCTACAGCAATCCTGTTACGGTCTTCAACATTCAGGAAATTCAGCATGCCATAGGATACACTAGAAATCACTTGATGTTTCTACATGCTGTAACATGTTGTGACACGGTGTCTGCAATCTATCGTCAAGGAAAGCGTTAAGTTTTCAACATAGTGCACAAGAAACGGGACTTTCACTTGCTAGATACCTTTACGATCAATAGAAGCATCCATAAAGAGGTGAAAAGAGCTGGGCAAACCTTTATTATTAAGCTCTAGGCCTATGGTGTAAGAAATTGCGAATCACTTGATGAATATCGCCACATCGCATACAAACGGGCAATCGGTCACAATTCCCTCAGTTGATCCTTTCAGCTAGCAAGTCTACCTCCAACTAGTGCTCCAGCAAAGCAGCATTCGTTCCGTACTTATTTAACGGTTCAAGAATGGATGGGTAATAATATGCCTCCAACAGATTGGGGTTGGCGATTACAGGAAGGAATTCCTGCACCATTGGAAACAGACATCTCTGTTGCATCTGACACTATGCTCAACATGGTGCACAGCTGATGGTTGTAGCAACATGTCATATAGTTGCAAGAAATTTGGACACTATTGTACCTCGACGTGTAATCAATGCAGTGGTCAAACCTGCAACAACACTCCACCGATATTATTAGATGCCAAAGATGATCAGATTAAAACTTCTAAAGTGAACAAAATTTTCATTTTTATTATCATTTGTCATCGTTCTGGCTACTTTGGATTTTGGACACTATTATTTCTTGTGACTTAAAACATATGTGAGACACTTCCACTTCGATTCTAACTTCCTAGTTTGGAAGATAATGATAATAATTGAAAATGACGGCCATTTTGGACACCATCTTGGATTTCTGAAAGACCTCCAATGGGATTTTCGGGGACTTTTAGTATGTTATTCTACTCATTATTCTGGACCTATCCTGAAAACTTCAGCTTCTTACGAGCTATTTTCACCTTCTAACTGATGCTAATGGAAAATGACGGCCATTTTGGACGCCATCTTGAATTCCAGAGAGTTCCAGTATGTTATTCTACTCATATTCCTAGACATATCCTGAGAATTTCAGCTTCTTACGAGCTATTTTCACCTTCTAACTGATGCTAATGGAAAATGACGGCCATTATGGACGCCATCTTGGATTTCTGAAAGACCTCCAAGGGGATTTTTGGGCACTTTTAGTATGTTATTCTACTCATTTTTTCTGGACCTATCCTGAAAAATTCAGCTTCTAACGAGCTATTTTCACCTTCTAACTGATGCTAATGGAAAATGACGGCCATTATGGACGCCATCTTGGATTTCTGAAAGACCTCCAAGGGGATTTTCGGGGAGACTTTTAGTATGTTATTCTACTCGTATTGCTAGACATATCCTGATAATTTCAGCTTCTTACGAGCTATTTTCACCTTCTAACTGATGCTAATGGAAAATGACGGCCATTATGGACGCCATCTTGGATTTCTGAAAGACCTCCAAGGGGATTTTTGGGCACTTTTAGTATGTTATTCTACTCATTTTTTCTGGACCTATCCTGAAAAATTCAGCTTCTAACGAGCTATTTTCACCTTCTAACTGATGCTAATGGAAAATGACGGCCATTTTGGACGCCATCTTGGATTTCTGAAAGAGCTCCAAGGGGATTTTCAGGGACTTTTAGTATGTTATTCTACTCATATTCCTGGACCTATCCTGAAAAATTCAGCTTGTTATTAGACATTTCCACCTTCTATCACATTTTGATCTAATGCTCTTGGACTAGATAGAGAGTTTCCAATTTGTAGGTGGCGGATCTACTATTTAGGAACGAACGATATTAAACACCTTTTTAACGCTATAATGCTACGCTATATAAGAGTAGCCATTCGATGAGTTTACGTTAATCTAAAAAATTTACTATAGAAACAAAAGATGCCAACAGTTACGATTCATACTAAACACCTGTTTAAAGCGCTCATCTCACGCTATATAAATCTAGATTTCAGAAGCACATTTGATTTCTTCTCCGTGCTATTTATAAAGTTTACTACGAACAATCATACCAGTACCATACTCCTATGAAGAATCTTACCTTACCAATGGTATCTCCGTCCTCGTTCACATGAAGCTTGGGACTGGCACTGCCACAGTACGAATAGTGACGAAGTTACTAAGTTCGTTGGAAGGCAAATGTTTTACATCGTATTTCATCATTTACCGTTGACGTCGATAGGAAAAGTTAATAATATTATATAGGTTCTCGCTACAGTAAATTAAAGACACTAAGAAATTGCTAATTAGCAGTTTCCATTGTATAACGAAATCAGTTGACGTCCACCTTTTCTTAGTGTAAATTCTAACGCGGCTGTTGGTCATAATTATTTTAATATAGCATCGATGAGAAATATTTGAAAGGTGTCTAATGAGTACATTTGTTTTTTTCAGAGTTTAACGATATCTTGTGGCAGCAATGGCCGTTGACATTAGCCTTACAAATCTGATAGAGTGTGAACGTTTCATCCGCACCGATGATCATTTAATATAGCATCGATGCTATATGTTTAAAAGGTGTCTAATAAGAAAATAAGAAAATTTGATATTTTCTCTGAATATGACATCCCTTCACAGTAACCGTCTAAGAGGAGGAGGATCGAGCCCACACACTCAGAATTACAAGGCGAGCGCTCTGCCAATAAGCTACCTGTGACAACATCTTTGAATTAAGGGCAAAATTGCAAACATGAGATACAGTTGCTAAGCACAGGATACAGCGCAACTTATAACATCTAAAATCCATCGTTTGATCGAAATGTTAGACACCTTTAAAATTGACGCATCAAATGCAATTTATACGTCAATAAGCTTAATACAATACAGTGTTCCAAGTTGACGGGTCCAATAATTATACGAAAAACAACCAAAATATTATAACCCTAAAAAATTGTTACTGTTTAATGAAGTGGTGTCATAACAAAGCTGGTTTGCGTCGCCCTCCTCTTTAATCTAGCCTTCAGACTGGCCCCACCAGAGTATTAGAAGGTGATGGAGTTAGACTAGCACTTGAAGAAGAAGTTGAAAAGAAACGCCGTTAAAACAGTATATTCAAGCGTTTTTATACTAGCTTTGGATTCTAACAATTTAATTAGGTGTAAATCGATTTTATTTAGAAGACTGGATATTTTCGACTACGGGTTTTTGTCGGTTGCTATATGATCTCATTCGCAGGAACAATTCATCAGCCGTAATAAAATGGTAGTTGAGAAGATTGGCATCCCTTGTTTGTTCAGACACCTTTATATCGTGTACTTTCCTCTCTATGTAAGTCTTGACTCATTTCGTTTTTCCAATGTGAAGTTCTTACTACTGTTGTTATCGACCTATCAACTGGCAGTGCCAGTCCCAAGACTAAATAAAGGAGGAGGGCGATGCTTGTGATTTTTGTTATCGCACAGTGTCGTTACACCGAAACTACTGCTATACCTAATTTTTATTTTTATTTTAGTGCTATGATTTGATATCCCTCAATTCAACGCTATCTTGTCGTCGATTTGAAATTATTTACAGCATCCGCCGTAGCATTCACGAGCGATATGTAGCAGTTGCTGTCTGTCTTATAACATACTAGGCTTGGGAGTGGCATTGTCAGAGAACGAGCAGTGACGGAGATTGACACTTATTGCTGATAGTTGTCCATGATTGAACTTTATACACCGGTTGATCGCGTTGATGAGTTTATATAGCCTCGAACTAATGCTTCATAAAGGTGTTTAAGCGTTGTATTTGAGTCTAGGAATCTTGGCTGTCTAGAGACACAATAATTATTTAATTGAAGGCCGTTTGCGTCAAATGGGCACATTTTATGCACTAGTCTTATCACGATCGTATTTTATAACAACTAGTTGTAGCTTTAGTTTAGCGACACTGTATGATGACAAAGATCATTGCCGTCGCCCTCCTCCTTCAACCAGGTTTGAGATTTGCACTGCCTGGCACCAAGGTGTGGTTGATGCTACATAGAGAATTATATTTAAACTTCTTAAAGGTGTTTAAGCTGAATGTTAAAATGTCAATCATATCTAGTGTTTAGCTACCTATTGTACACCGGCCGTTGATATCGATATCTCTTACTTTTCATTTGTTTTGGTAACATTATGGATTAAATTCTCGTAGTTTAAAGATATCTAATGGCATCAAAGATCGATTTTAAATTTTTTGAGCTCTCACGGGACGAGCGATAAGTAGTATTTTCTGTCTGTTTACCGACAAAACGTCATAAGAAAGGTGATCATTATATTCGCACTTCTCCGTTCTCCATGCTTTGGACTGGCACCAAAACAGTACGGGCAATGGCCGAGTTATTGTATTGTATTGTATTTTCGTTTATTCAATCAAAGATTGTTGTCAGAACGCAACAAGTTACAATAATTGTTCTGGATGTAGCAGTTATGAAACAAATTTTACCTAGTTACTTCAGCTGTCTGTTTATAACTAATAAATGTTTTTATACATCATACGAGACAAAAAGTTCTTATTGTCTTTGGCTGGAAGGGTGAATGGATGGGGCCTTAGTCGACTAAGTCACAGCTGACAAAGTCGCTTAGACTTGTCGACTGACTTACCGACTTGCTATCGACTTGTTAGGTAAATCCAGCATGTTTAGTAGTTGCCTAATAATGATGTAGTGGATTTACCGCCTACTGCACTTACAGACCGATTATTGTGAAATGCTGGAACTGATGTCTTCGTCAAAAATCAAAATTCGGAGATAACCCAAGCACTGATGGATTCAGCCATCGATCAGTGGTCATCTCGTGTCGATGCAGTCATTAAAGCGCGTGGTATTTGTTTGACTGATGTTAAATTCACTCAAGATATTAATTGTTAAGTGATTGTTTAGAATTGACATCTTCAGTTTAAGACTTTTGTCTTTTCTTGCAGTTTAATGACTAGAAAATGGGACATCGAATATTAATAGCATTATCTCAAAATCTAGTAAACGTATCTCGTAGATAATTTGCAGAATGATAAAATGGATAATTAGACTATCTTCAATCTGATATATTGAACAAGACGCTCAGATAAAAAGTATTCAAGTTATAAGGCGTCAAAGTTGTTGCATTCCTACTGGCCCACCCTGTATATGCAATATATATGCATTATAAGGCCATTTATATAGCGCCTTACAAAAAACTCACGAAGACGCTAAACGTAGCTACCCAGCTGATATAAACAGATGCGACTTACGAAGTTTCGAAAGTGTTTTCTGAGCTGCATGAGGTGCAATGTTACGAATTGTGAATGGAAGGCTGTTTCAGTATGAAGGTCCAATAAATGAGAAGGCACGGTGCCTTCTCATGCACTGGACCTTCGAAGAGGTGACTGAATAAATGTCCAAATGACCGAGTGACTATATGACTGCCTAAACGAGTGACCGACTACTAAATGACAGACTTACTGAGTGACTGAGTGACTGGTTTGTTGGCTAAATGACCTAACAAGAAAGGACCGAATCAAACGAGCCCAGGTGACTCTTGTTTGTCACTAACACATTGTTATCGATTGCGCCGTTTTTCAGTACGCCGCTGACGGTTGGTAGTCGGGCTTCTTCCTCGTTATCTATACAACGAACTCTGGTGAGTATTATGTACCATATAATTATGAGACTATTCAAACGAATATTGAACACCTGAACGCCTGCTTGCAGTCTGGCTAGAACGATCGTTACTGTAAGTAGTATTAACCTTTGGTTAGAGTAAACCACGCAACTCTAATCTACAATCGGATAAACGCGTCTTATCGTAGACTACATGTACAAGGCACTCATTGTTCATTAACTTAGTCAGTCGGCCAGGTCATTTCTCGCTAGGTCATTCAGCCAGTCACTCAGTCACTCGTTTAGGCAGTCATGCATATAGTCACTTGGTCATTTGGTCAGTTATTTAGTCACTTTTAATCAATTTATTCAATCGCTCAGTCGCTCGCTGAGTGAATCAGTCGAAAGTCAGAAAGTAGGTCAGTCCAAGTGTTCAATATTCGACAGGTAGACATGCAAACAGACTTTCACAAACGGATTTTTTTTCAGGAATGAAGATTCTGAATTCCTGTTTGATGATTGGGAGTGACCGATGAATGCTTTCATCGATCTGAAACCAAAATGGAATTCGACGAGAAGTTCTTTCAGATAATATGAGGTCCAGAATCTGTCTCTGCTTCGGTCTCCTTGTCGCTGGATCGACTCTCATAACGATCATTTATCAGTCGACTCTACGAAGCAAGTATACATTTCCTATACGGTAACATTTCTTTTCATTACCTATCATAAACCGAAGGCATTGTATTGTTGGATTTAATCGATGGTGGTGCGACTCCTGTACTGTTCTTGTAATTGTTCGCTGACAATAAATTCAGTATGGGAATTGTCAACAAATAACTAACTGGAGGGGGGTTAGACGTTGATTTATGTGCAGTTTGGGTGTGAAATGTAGACTTTCCTAAGATAAACTGAAGGGGGGTTGAACCTCCCCAACCTCAACCCCTGACAATTCTCACCCTCAATAAATTATTATAGATTTCACCTGAAAGACTGTTCGAACTTCTGCAGTGAAAGCACGTCATGCTTCGAGGGCATACAACTGTACATAGAAAGCGACTAAATTGCAGCTACCCATAAAATAGTCTACACACCACTAATCTCGAGTCGGACCTTTCGTATTTTTTCCGACAACCGACAGCACAGCAATCATGTTGGGCTGCACGGCCCCCCAGTGCTTCTTAGGATCCCATAGTAAAGTATACATTTCACACCCAAACTGCACATAAATCAACGTCTAACCCCCCCAGTTATTTGTTGACAATTCCATCTGTCGATCTACATGAAAAATATTTAAGCAGCTCGGTTGAGGCTTTTCTTATACGTAGTGGATCCGTTCACGCCCCGGGCGTTAGCGGAACCCCAGTACTATATTCACGCCCGTCGCGTTATTGGCTAAAGCATGTCACGTGAACTTGTTTACTTCCCTTGGAATATGAAATGGCGGACATCTTGATGGTTGGTTAGGGTCAGGTTAGACTTCGTGAGGGTCGTTTAGGGTCAGGTTACGCGTCTTGAGGGTTGGTTAGGGTCAGGTTGGGCGTCGTGAGGCTCGGTTAGGGTCAGGGTTAGGGTTAGTATCGTCATTAGAAAACATGGTCAGCAATCTTCCGCCGCATTCGGGAGAGTTTATCGGTCGGCTCCTTGCACGTGCACAAAATCATGTGACATGCATTGACCAATAACGTAACGGGCGTGATTCTAGTCCCAGGTATAGGCCTATTAGGCTCACGTCGGGGGTGACTGTATCCACAACCTTTCTTTTTTATATGCTTTTCAATTAAACTAGACTACATCTCGAGACTATGCGCCAAAATAGACCAGGTCTAAAATCTTCATGTTTTATTCCGCACTCAGCTGTAGAGACTCCTTCCTACAATACAATACAATACAATACAATACAATACAGCTCAATTTGATATTACCCTTCTTCCAAAGCTCAGACGTGCACAGACGACCATACAACAGAACATCGATGGCGCAGAGCAATTGTGCGCGAAGGACTTGCCCAAGGTCCCTACACAGTAACTGCTTTGGACGAGGCTCTAACCCGTACACTCCGCTTTGCCAGCCAAACTAAACCAATGTATTTCTGTACTTGATGTAATAGTTCTGATTAATAACTGAATAAGAATTATAAACAGTTGTCGTGGTTTTAAACTTCTAGGCAGGCAGCCGACATCCGAAACACTAGCCAGGAAGACGACATCGAAACCACTTAGACCTACCGTAGATCCCTTGCGTGTTGATCCAGAGTTCCTTGCTGTGCTGCGGGAACCTCTATTCGAAGAAGCGACAAATATCGTGGCCACTCCTCCGTACGTCGTTCCAAACATCGTCCACTTCATCTGGTTCGCTTCGGACGATAAACGCTCTCTCAGCTTCATCAACTACGTCAGCATCCTAAGTGCACACCTCATCCAGAAGCCGGAGCTTCTCCTTCTCCACTGCAACCATCTGCCATCTGGAAAATGGTGGCGAAAGTTATGGCGCCGTGTGCCAATGAAGATCTTGCACAGGGATCCGCCGAAGACCATCTTCAACCAGACGATGAGGGACTTCTACCATGCGGCGGACGTCGTTAAGTTCCAGCTGATGCAGACCTACGGGGGCATCTACCTCGATATGGACGTCATCGTCCTCAACAGCCTCGACCCCCTGCGTCTCTACAACGCCACCCTCGGAAAGGAGAAGCCACCGAAGCTCATCGCAGGGATCATGATCGGAGCACCCGGAGCCGAGTTCTTCCGCCTCGTCTACGAGTCCTACCGCGGCAATTATCGGCCCAAAAGATGGGACTACAACTGCGCCCGACGACCTTACAAACTCTACGAAAAGCATCCTCAACTGCTGCACGTCGAACTCAAAAAGTTGACGACCCCCGACTTCGAAGATCGCCACCTGTTGCTCGAAACTACCATGAATTGGCATGACCTGTACGTCGTTCACATCATGGTCCATGTCCTCTCGAGTAACTCATACGAACTGGAGAATATTCGGACGATGAAGTCGACACTCGGTGAGGTTATGCGGTACATCTACTATGGCTCTCCGACTGTGCCACCATCAGAAGACCAAAACTTAATTAATTAATTATAACAGATTTGTTCTCGTTCACAAATCCGTTTATTTGGCATCGAGCTTCATTTAGTAGCTCAGAAATTTATATATAAATATAAATATTTATATTTATACATAAATTTAAATATAGAGACAAATGAATATTTAATAAGACGAAATAAGCAAAAATATGTTTTTTTATTGTATGCAGATTTTATATAGCTATGACTGACTCAATTTAAAAGGTGTCTTAATTGATTTAGTGTTTCATTTAGTCTTGGGTTGCGTGAACTTCATCTGGGTCATTTGGGGCTACATCAGGCACCATACGAAGTAAAATTTTAATTTATTCCAATTTTTTTATATAATATAATTAATCCAATCTCGTCGCAACTGAGAAAATATTATAATATGCACGTGTAATTATTCATTCATTCGTTCATAAATTCATTCATTTATTCATTCGCGAATATATATTCTCCCGAGTATTGTAATTTGTATGGTATTTTACGCGTATACTCTACGCCCCCAAGTCGTTCAAGTAGGCTTATACTACATGAATCAAATTCAGTTTAAACACCTTTTAAACGGACACATTCGAAACGATATAATTCTGTGTACCTATATACGTTTGTGTTTGCTAGAATTGAGCTGTAATATGCTAAAAACTAATCTTTGTCGGCGGAAACGGCCTATGTTGTCATAAGCTGCCCTTAAACTGTGGACACACAAATTGCATTGTGTGAAAATAAGAGCTGTAATATGCCAAAAACTAATCTTTGTCGGATACCCAGAAACGTTTCGATAGTTACGTCGTACAACATCTATCCTTCCAACGTCCTTGAAGTCCAAGTTCCGGTGAAACCAGTCTATCCAAGTGAGGTCATCGAGGGTCCCGGAAGTCCTCGTTGAACTGGACCTAGTTGACACGCGTCCCTTCGAAACAGCCACCGAAGCATCGAGCTTCATATAGCGCCTCTATGCTGGCATATAAATTTATATGTAAATAAATATATTAATTTTAATACAGAGACAAATAAATAAATAAAAGAACAATATAAAACAATGCAAGTTTTCAAGACTTAGCTATACACAAATCACAAAATAAAGCTTCAGTACAATACATAGCAATAGCGCCTTTTATAACTCCTAGAACATCAGATTTTATGAGTTAGGAAAGCGCATCACACGCAATATATAAGGAGGATTTAGGCAAAAAGATAATAATAACCGATTTGAAGCAGAGCCGCTCGTCCGCTTCTACTTATAGAGCGAATACCTCACTTAAAAGCGGTGTATAATTATTTTTAAAATTATTTCTCATCGTGCGCATGGGACAAACACAGATGAAGCTGGAAGGGGTTTGGGGGTAATGGTAACACTCTGACACGAAGAGCAGAAGATCAGCACGGTCGCGGAATCGAATCCCGGTGCCCTTATAAAAGGTCGACTCAGCCTTTGATTCGCCAGATGGTGTTGGTAAAATAAGCAGTAAGACAGATGGCGCCTTGCATGGCCGCCATAAAGTTACATTCGACTTCTGTAATAACGTGTGATCATCCGTTCACACTATGAATTATGTCTTCCGTTGACGTCGACCTTGCTGGAACATGGTGATATTGATAATGTTACGCGTATGGACGATTAAATTAGGTGTGAAGCCAAGGTTTTAAAGGTGTCTAGCAATCTAACAAAAATATCGCTTTTGGAATTTGCGAGAGGTACCGAGTTCGAGCCCCGTTAGGGCGGATATGCTTTGTAGGCTGCTATTAGCGCCGTTGTATTGCAGGCTGTCTGTTCTGTTAGTAGTTAAGATTGTTTCAGTTGCATAACATGTAAATGTACAGCGCAGTGCGTTTGTCAGGCGCTTTATAAAGAAAAGATTATTATACATTGTGAAACATAAATCGTTTGACGACAGCTCCCTAGCTTTCAATTTTCATCCTAATACAGCGGTGTTGGTACAGGTGTACGATTGGTCGGAGCATTCGAATTTTAACGCGGAGAGAACAGGTTTCATCATCCTCCCTTGACACGATCATTGTGCTGGAACCTTGTGTATTGTATTGGAATGTATTGTATTATCTAGGTTGAGAGATCGATCCACGAACGATAGCAAATGAGAGTTAGATTATTACGCCACTGATACAATGCAATACACGAAATTACAATAATTAACAATGCTATATACAATGCGAAGCAGAGTAGCATCTGGTTGCATTAGCGTCGGCTCAAATTAAGCAACTCGTTCTTAGTCTCGTCCTGAGAACTCGACCGAACCAACTCAAAGAACCTTTCGTCCGTCAATCAATGTTGATCTCCAGCATTGACCTACATTCATCAAGTTGGTCTACGGAGACAGACAGACAGACACACAGTCAGACAGACAGGAAGACAGGAAGACAGACAGACGGACGGACAGACGGACGGACAGACAGACAGTCAGATAGGTGACATGTAGATAGGTCAGCACACGTGTTGCATTCACGATCATCCTGCTCGGACGTGCCTCACTTGTCCACACTGCAACGGTTGCAGTGAGGGAGAGGGAGAGGAGGAGAAGGAGAAGGCGGAGGAAGAGCGAGAAAGTTGTCGAATAAGAATACAAAGATGTTGTCAGATTCAGGAAAAATCCAATTTTTTATTAGACACCTTTTAAACATGTCGTATCGATCCTATATTAAATGATCATCAGCACCGTTGAAGCGTTGAACTTGACAGAAGAATGGCTATGCTGTGTGAGGTAGGTAAGGTCGACGTCAATGGCCATAGTTGCCACAAGATGTCGTGAAAAATTAAACCTGTTAATAATTGATTTTCCTATTCTCCTTCATTTATTGTAGCGAGAACTGTATATTAACTTTTCCTTTCGGCGTCAAAGGCCTTTGAACCTATAAACCTGGGCTTCAGTCTCTCTTCTTCCTTCGTTTTTCTCAAAACCTGTTTATTTTCGCCGGGCTTAGCACACTGGGAGCGCTTCTGAACGGTTCACCCAACGAGAGGCGCTTTACAAATACTTAAATACGATACGATACGATGCCATAAATCGTTGAACACTTGCCTTCCAACGAACATAGTAACTTCGCCACAGTCCATACTGTGGTAGTGCCAGTCCCAAGACTCAATAGCAGAGGAGGGCGACGATAATAATTTTATTTTAAGTACTTTTAACACAGCGTCAGTAAGCAACAACCAATCAACGGTCACTGTTTGTGATGTGAATACAGTGGCGGATCTACTATTTAGGAACGAACGATATTAAACACCTTTTTAACGCTGTTATCTAGTGCTATATAAGAGTAGCCGTTTGAAAGCGCTTACGATGAATCGTTACGCCCCCACTTGCAAATTTGAAATAGGAACAAACAGAAGCCTAAAGTTACGTTTAATGCTGGAAACCTTTTTAACGCACCCATCTGACCTCTTTGGCTGTGCTGATTCTTCTCTTTTCTCAACCGTTCTTCACAACCCCAGCCATGTCCTACTGCCTCCTATGAAGAATGTTACCTACTCACTCCGTCCTCGTTCACATAATCGTGAGATCCCGCAGCCTGATGCATTAACCCGATGTGGTTTAATTAGGCGAATGTTATTTTATTGATTTTATTGATGATCTTTTTCTTTCTTTAACCTTATTCTCTTACAGATCCATAGACGCCTGTTTTATGATTTGTAGTAACTTGGTGATTTATGTGATTTAATTTAACACTATTAGATTGTTCTTATCCGATGTACCCGCAGTGCGCTTACAGAAATACAAACAGAGAAAGAAAGAAAGGCAGAGAGAGAGAGAGAGACAGACAGACAGACAGACAGACAGACAGACAGACACAGATAGGTGACATGTGGATAGGTCACAACACGTGTTGCATTCACGATCCTCCTGCTGGAACGTGCCTTACTTGTCCACACTGTAACAGTATCTGTATGTGTCTGTCTGTCTGTTTGAGGGTATTTCTATCCCTCTGTATGACTCTACAACCGTGACAGAGACAGAGAATGATAGCAAGATAGTAAAGATACAGGCACAGACCTAGACAGACAGTGACAGAGAATGATTGAGAGAGAGACACACAGAGATATGGAGACAGACAGACAGAGACTGGTTGAGAAAGAGAGAGATAGACACAGAGAGACAGAGACAGAAAATGATAGAGACAAAAGCAGAGACAGATGCAAAGCGAGAGACAAAAACAGAGAGAGAAGTCATCTAATGCATCAACGTCCTTTGGCATCATCTTCGGTTGCTGAAGATCAGAGCAGAGAGAGCGATCCTGGTAATAATGTTGATGGTGGATGGAAAGCGTTGGCAGTTGATGGTCATCGTGACTGATGATGCATCGGTGTCCACTGTCTCTCTGTCCACTCTCTAATAACTGACCAAATTAACCAACGAATAACACCGGACAACACGTGACTACGGTCATCTAAAACAGGGTTATACCATCCTACGCGTTCGTAAACAGCAACTAACCAACGACCTCGCTTTGTGATGAAAATACAGTAACGGATCTACTATATAGGAACAAACGACGTTAAACACCTTTTTAACGCAGTCGTCCTAATCTATCTGGCATGGAGAGCGAGAGGTACCGAGATCGAGTCCCGTAGGGCGGATATGCTTTGTAGGCTGCTATTAGCGCCGTTTATTGCAGGCTGTCTGTTCTGTTAGTAGTTAAGATTTAAATTGCATAACATGTAAAACCGTACAGCGCAGTGCGTTTGTCAGAAGCTTCCGTAAAGAAAATTATTATTATTATTATTAGCTGTAGCAGATTCATTTGGGCATATTTTGAGGTAAACATCATGATGGTATCTCACGCCGTTCAAAAGTTATACCCGATATAGCCGAGGTACCAGGGGGTGTGTGGATACCACCCCCTTAGTTCTTCGACCATAGCAATGGACTTGACAATTGACCGAGGACAATAGAGGTCATTTATTCGTATCCACATCCACCAATTGCACTTGACTTGGCCATTGTTTATTTATCAATTTATTTTAATCATATATTTCATTAATCAATCAATTCATCAATATCCAAATCAATTATAACAGATTTTACTCGCTGAAACAACCGCTAATTAATAAATTAATTTTTTAGTGTCTTTCATTTACTATATCGAGAAGTATAATATTGACTTTTCCTATCGACGTCAACGGCCTTTGATGCCATGAGATGTAAAACATTTGCCTTCCAACGAACTTAGTAATTTCGTAACACTCTGTACTGTGGCAGTGCCAGGTCCCAGCCTCAAAGCAGAGTAGCATCTGTTAGCATTAGCATCGGCTCAAACTAAACAACTCGTTCTTAGTCTCGTCCAGAGAACTCGACCGAACCAACTCAAAGAACCTTTCGTCCGTCAATCAATCATGATCTCCAGCATTGACCTACATTCATCACGTTGGTCTACGGAGACAGACACACAGACAGACAAACAGACGGACGGAGAGAGAGAAAGATGGACGGACAGACAGACGAATAGACCGCCGCACAGACGGACCGAAAGGCAGGCGACATCAAGCTGGGACGAGCCACACTGCAACAGCAACTGTATAATTGTCTGTTTGTCTGTCGGTCTTTCTATCTGTCTGTATGTAAGTCACGGACAGAGATACAGAGACAGAGAATGACAGAGAGAAAGAGGCGGAGAATGATCGAGAGACAGAGAAAGAAAGATAAAGACAGACATACAGAGGCAGAAAATGATAGACACAGAGACAGAGCGAGACAAAGACAGACAGACAGAGAGAGACAGAGAGTGTAGTCGTCTAATGCATCAACGTATTTATCGGTTGCAGAGGCAGAGTAGAGAGCGATGCTGGTGATGATGTTGATGGTGGAAGGAAGGCATTGGCAGTTGATGGTCATCGTGTCTGATGATGCATCGATGGCCACTGTCTCTCTTTCCACTCTCTAATTATTCACCAAATTAACCAACGAATAGACACCGGACAACACGTGACTACGGTCATGTAGAAAAATAGGGTAATACCATCCTACGCGGTGGTAAACAGCAACTAACCAACGACCTCATTTTGTGATATCAATACTGGTACAGTAGCGCATCAACTATATAGGAACATACGACGTTAAACACCTTTTTAACGTAATGATCCTACGCTAGATAAAAGTTGACTTTAGATGCATTTGCATTTTCGTTGGTTAATTGTAAAACAAAAGAACAGGCTAAAATGATCATTTGCCAAGCTGCTTCACAACTTATGTTTGAAAATGAGGTCCAATTCAATTGTAATTGTTAGGTATGCTTCACTCAAATAATAAATATAAATAATCATGACCTTTTTCTAAATGGCACTTACAGTCCTTCAGTGGAATGCCAATGGTTTAAGGGGTCATAAGGACCAACTAAAGAATTTCTTAGTTAATGTGCCCAGTCCGCCGGATGTGGTGTGCATAGAGGAAACCCTTTTAAAACCTAAAAGAAATCCACCAAAAATAGATGGTTATAATGTGGTCCGTAAAGACTGTACAACTAATACAAAGGGTGGCCTTGTCATTTATATAAAAGTAGGAATAAATTTCACTTTACTAGATATAGAAGATAATCCGAATATTGAAATTCAAGGAATTGAAATTAAAACCAGTAATGGTCACTTAAAAATTTTTAATACATATATATCACCTTCACATCAATTGGTTAAAGAGGAAATTGAACATCTTTTCATAAATAAAAGAACAATTATAGTAGGTGATTTGAATGCGCATAATAAACTTTGGGGATGCTCATATACGAAAATAAGAGGAAGATTTTTAGAAGAAATGTTAGCTGAAAAGAATATGGTTGTCCTTAATACAGGGCAGGCCACTTATATTACTTCTAACATGCTAAATAATAACTCAGTTATAGATCTAAGTATATGCTCACAAGATGTAGCATTAAATACTAGACATACTGTTACTAAGTATAATATGGGATCTGACCATTTTGCATCCATTACTTTTGTTAACGAGGAAAGCATAATAGAAAATAACTTAAGTATGCAATTATGGAAATTAAATAAAGCTAATTGGAAAAATTATAAAGATTCTAGCAATTTAACATTAACTAATGAAGTCCTAATGAAAACAAATATAGATGATAAATATAATTGTAGCGTGGCTGGTACGCCCGGTGACCGGGGTTTTCGACCAACAGAAGAAACGACACTTGGTTGACGTTGAGTTGTTTATTTACAGCACCACGAACACATCTTCCAGCAGCGACACCGACCGACCGAGCTGAGCGAGCTGAGCGAGCTTGTAGAACAGTAAAAACTCTACACTTAAGTAGTCTTTCGGTCGGCGTCGCTCTGGCTACATATTTTCACGTCCAGGCTTGACCACAGGCACGATTCCCTACACGTGCTACGCACGAGTGTGCATTCCTGCAATGCCTACGCATAGCACAGGTCCTAGCCGTCTCTCATTACTCTCTGGCTCTATCTGTCTGACTGTCCGTGTCTGTCTGTCTGACCGTCTCCCTCTCGCTCTTTATCTCTGTCTGTCCTTCTCTCTGCCTCTGTCTGTGTCTGAATGTCAATGTGTCTGTCTGTATCCTAAGTTGTCGGTCTGTCTAGACTGTCTGTCTATATACTAAGCTGTCGGTCTGGCTGTCTCTGTCTTCCATCTATTCCTCTATCAAATTCCTGTGTGTGAATCATGCACACCCCTACAATTCCTCCTCCTTCGCAAAAAGGGAATCGCACCTGCGATTACAGCAAATTAATATCAAGAAAAACACAAAAATTCAACGTCTTAAAGAAATTAAAGGTGCTCGCACTTGCGACAAAATTTAAAAGCAAAACATGAAAATGGAAGCGTGAAATGACGATGACAATCGCCGTGCAAAGATCTTTCCCTACCTAACAGGTTTTGTAAATATGCCACCCCCCAATGTCCATAACGGGTTGGCGCCATGTTGTCTGTCTGGGGACAGGATGCAGGAAAGAAATAGCCAGAAGTTGTCAACATACATTCATTTGGAATTGAAAGGAGACAGGAGCTACAAGCGTCAATTTGGTTAGGTTGTTTATTAGGACAGGTAAGTGTGAAGTTTGAAGGACTATTTTCAATTGCTATGCTATTGGGTGTCAAGTAGACAAAAGAGGATGGCTTTTGATTGAGGAGAAGTGTTTCGCAGGTTTCTTGAACGCCGTGTGGGTCATTAAGAAATAGAGCCATTATGCATTCTCGTTGATTTGTTCGTAGCTGGATATCGACCTTGTTGATAATACGGAAGGAATCTCCAATTTGCAAGGACGGTAAGTCTTGCCAGACGGCATACATATGGCTGTCGGAATAGATGGCAAAATACTCTGGTAGGTTGGTGATAAGTGTAGCATGCTGATTGTCAGTGCTAATCGCTTTGGGTGTGACAGTAACCTTGTAGAGATCCAGGTGATGAGGTAATGTAGTAATAGGTATTTTCAAGGAAATGCAAATCATATTACCCTGCCTAATGGCCACGTGAGTATTAGCTCTATAGAAGTATGTAGGGTCGGAGATTAGGAGGCGTACAGATGTCTTTGTAGTTCTCAGTCGTCTAGTAATTTTTCGTAATGCACTTCTAATGTCATCTTCGTGTAATAGTGTGGCTTCTAACCTGCCTGCAATGAGAGATTCAACTGACATTAGTAGGCTCTGCATGTGTGCTTCGAGGCATGTAAAATTATACAGTGTTTCCGACATATAAAGGGTAAGCTGCAAAGAGGTCTGGTAATCTAATTTAACAGCTCTTGAAATGTCGGTTAGAATTTGATCCTGACAATCCATTTGTGAACTGATGGCGTCCATTCTCTTATTGGTATAAACAACTTGCACTGGCTAAGTTAGTGACGTCTGCTTCGAATTGTCCAAGGATGCGTTGCTGTCGATCCAGAATAGTTTTAATACGATCTTGTGCTGCTTGGATGTCTGTATCTCTAAATTGTCGGTCTGTCTAGACTGTCTGTCTATATACTAAGCTGTCGGTCTGGCTGTCTCTGTCTTCCATCTATTCCTCTATCAAATTCCTGTGTGTGAATCATGCACACCCCTACATAATGATATATTAGAATGCATAAATACCTTAGCTAATCAATCAATACCTCTTAAAAAACAAAATCTAAGAAAGAATGAAAAGCGTAAGAAATTTAAACCTCTACCATATTGGAATGATAAATGTAATGAAGCTGTGTATAAAAGAAATCAATGTAGAAACAAAATGAAAAAAACCAAAGAACTTAATGATTATTCTATGGAATACAAAAAGCAAGAAGCTATAGTTAGAAGAACCCTTAAGGTAGAAGCAAAATCTAGTTGGCAGGATTATTGCTCTACGCTTACTAATCAAACGAAGTTAGGATCAGTATGGAGCATGGCTAGAAAAATGAATGGAGTAGCAGCTTACGCATCAATTCCTACTCTTAATGATAATGGATTATTAGCTGAGTCAAACATAGATAAAGCAAATATACTAGCTCATACTTACGAAAAAACTAGTAACTCTCAAAATTATAATAAAAACTTCTTAAATTATATTACAAGTAATAACATAGATAATAGCCATATTAATAATGAAAATAATCGTAATGAAGAAATAGAATTAATGAACAAAATTTTTAATATGAATGAACTAAAACAAGCAATCAAATCGGCAAAAAATAATAAATCACCGGGGGATGATAGGATACCATACGAATTACTGAAACACTTACATAAAAATGCACTAAAAACTCTATTGAGTTTTTATAATGAAGTATGGATTGAGGGAAATATACCAAGTGATTGGAATCATGCCATTATATTGCCTTTACTTAAACCAAATAAGGATGCAACAAAACCAGAATCCTATCGACCAATTTCATTAACAGCGACTTTATGCAAAGTAATGGAGAAAATGGTTGCGAACCGTCTCCAGTGGTATTTAGAAAAAAATGCTATATTTACAAAAAATCAATCTGGATTTCGTAAGTATAAAAGCACAATCGATCAAATTCTTAAACTGCAGGATACAATACTTAAAAAGCTAAAAAATAAGGAACAAGTGTTGGCAGTTTTCATTGATTTTGAACGTGCTTATGACATGTTACATGTACCTACACTTTTACAAAAACTAAAAAAATTAGGAATAGTGGGAAACGTAGCAAATTGGGTCAAAAGTTTTTTATTTAACAGAACATTTCAAGTAAAGGTTGGAACTGAATTATCCGATAAACTAGTACAACAAAATGGGACTCCGCAAGGTTCAGTAATTTCTCCTCTATTGTTCCTAATAATGATTAATGATATTCCATCAGGCCCAGAAGGTGTTAATATGTCACTCTTTGCAGATGATAGTGCAGTTTACATAGGACATAGAAAAACTAAAACTTTAATTAAAAAAATCCAACAATCAATTGATGAAATAAATAACTGGTGTAATAAAAATGGGTTTAAAATATCAATAGCTAAAACTGTAGGAGTTCTATTTACTAATAAAAATCAATTACCAATAATAAACATTAAAATTGATCAAGAATTGATAAAAATGGAAAATAAAGCTAAATTTCTAGGAATGATATTTGATAAGAAATTAAGTTGGAAACCCCACATAGAATATATAATAGAAAAATGCAAAAAAAGATTGAATCTCATGAGAGCGGTTTCAGGTTATTACTGGGGAGCTTCTAAAAAATCTTTATTAGCAATATATAAAGCATTAATACGTTCAATATTAGATTATGGAGATGTGGCCTATTCTTCGGCTAGTCAATCGCTGTTAAATAAATTATGTACAATTCAAACTGAAGCCCTAAGATTATGTTGTGGAGCCCCAAAGAACACAGCAGCTTTAACACTACAAAACGAATGTGGGGAATTCCCCCTCCATATGAGAAGACTGTATAATTCCAATAAAATGGGAATTAAAATATTAGGAAATAAAGATCATCCATGTCAAATGAATTTCCAACCACATTGGACAGATGTCAGTAAAACACCACAAAACAAGAATCATTCTATACACTACAGAACAAATGAATTCATATCATCTCTTGATACATCTTTTATTGGACCCTGTTTTCCCCAAATTCCCCCTTGGACTAATAACAAAATAGATATAGATATCAGTCTCAAAAAGCAGATTAGCAAAAAAAGAGATAACCCTGAACTTCTGAAATTAGTTGCACTTCAAATGATATCAGGATATAAACTAGAAACACTTATTTACACGGATGGGTCAAAGGCAGACGAAGTTGTTACTGCAGCTTTTACAATTCCAAGTATAGATTTAGATAGAAAGTTTAGATTATGTAATGGATCCAGCATCTATGCAGCAGAGTTAACTGCAATAAAAGAAGCAGTAACATGGATACTAAACACTGAGAATAATAAGAACTGCCAATATGTAATATTATCCGACTCACTAAGTGTACTTACTTCTATTAAGAAAAATAAATCTGATTCACGACCCAATTTATTTAACGAACTGATGATGCAATTGAATAGATTGGAACCTAATCAAATAAAAATGGCATGGATTCCAAGCCATGTAGACATAAGTGGTAATGAAAGAGCAGATAAATTAGCAAAGGAAGCACTCAATTTAGATAATATTAATTCCACAAAATACTTAGAATCACAAGAGATGAATACTTTTATTAAAGACTATATAATAAATAAATGGCAAATAGAGTATAACGTTGAAAAGCAAGGGAACTTCTATAAAACCATATGCCCACTTGTTTCTACTAATATAAAATTTTCTGATCCATATAGGCATAAAGAAGTACAAATTAGTAGATTGAGACTTGGTGTTGCCATTACTAATAAAAAACTATTTCAAATGAAAAAGCACCCTAATGGGTTATGTGATACATGTGAGGTTACGGAAAGTATAGAACATATTCTATTGGAGTGTAAAAAGGAAAATATTTCAAATATTCTAAAAGATAAATGTAATAGTTATAAATCAGAATTTAATTTAAAATCTCTGCTTGATGTGGGATGTTTGCAGAGTGCAGTATATAATCTTGTTAAAATCATTAATAAAGGAAAAATACTATAATTATTGTCATAAATATTAGTATCAGATCAAATCTATTACAAACATATAGTTGAACACATTCCTTATGATTAAAATACCAATAAACACAAAATATGTGTGATTAATGGTCATTTCATTATTTCATTGCATTTTCTAATGATATTACATTGTTTCATAGGAAAATGTTTAATGAAATGTTTAATTAAGTATTCTGTCATGTAAATAATTGTTAACATGCATTCTTGTAAATAGATGTATGTTAAAATAAAATGTGTATATAATACATGTATATATATTACACATCTGTGCTGAATTTCTGTTTGCAAATAGCATTACATGTTATTTTAGAAAACTTAAAGAAGTACTGTTAATAACTTTGTAAACATATTTGAAAAGAGCTAATATAGCCAAAAAAAGAGCTGATATAGCCAAAAAAAGAGCTGATATAGCCAAAAAAGAGCTGAAATAGCCACCAAAAAAAGAAACAAAAGGAGAAAAAGGAAAAAAAAAGGAAAAAGATGTTAAAAAAGAATTACAATAAAAAGAGCCAATGGGCCAAACATAACGGAGATACAATACTTTAATATGTATCAAATCAAATAATATGTATCTATCAAATATTGTTAATATTGTTAATAAGATTGAGGAGAAAACAGTTATTAACATTATACGGAAATGATCTTAATCCGTCAGAAACTTTAAATACGTCTACATCTTATCAGAAACGGAATCAAAGCCAAGAAAAGAAAAAGAAAACTGTTGATAGAAATTATATGAAAATGAACTTAAATCGTCAGAAACTTTAAATACGTCAGCATCTTATCAAAAACGGAATCAAAGACGAGAAAGGAGAAAGAACATTTGTGAGAACATTACAAGAAAATGAACGGAAATACATCAACAACTTTAAAGACGTCAACAGCCTTTGTAGCTATAGGATGTCGTTAAATATTGGATTATGTATGCATTTGCATTGGTTTTTTTACGCTTAGCAATGGCGAATTTACTATAGAAACAAAATAGGCTAAAAGTTACGAATTGATGATCACCTTGCATAGCTGCCAAACAGTTAAATTTGACTCATGTAATAACTTATGATCATCCGTTCATACTATGAATTTTAATCATACTTTGGTTATATTTTTTGATATATTTTTTCGTTTCGAACCACCACCTGTGCTCGTCGGGACTTCTCGATTGCGGCGCCAGGGATCTGGAACGCTCTTCCGCCGTCTGTGCGTGCTGCACGCGGCTATAATTATGGTTTTCTCTAAACTCTTAAAGACGCATTTTTTCAGCTGTTTGATGGCCACGTGTTGAGCGCTTCTGAGAGACTCTAAGTGGCGCTTTATAAATGTTTTGTTACATTACATTACATTACATTTGGTGTGTCAGTTTGAATTGTAATAAACGAAGATTATTACAGTAATTGAGACTCTACGGCAATTAGTTGGGAGTTTCATTGTTTAACGACATCTTGTGGTAGCCATGGCAGTTAAATACAGCAGACGATTACTTCTAACGTTTGAACGGGTCCGTTGATCATTTAATATAGCATCAATGGGAAATGTTTAAAAGGTGTCTAATTTGATTTTTAACATATTTTAATGCCATCATGAGACAGCCATGGCCATTGACGTCGACCTTACCCACGTGGAAGAGCTGGTCCATTGAAGTTTCAATCGGTTGATGATTTTATATAGCATCGATGCGACATTTTAAAAGGTGTCTAATGAGAAAATTAGGATTTCCTCTGAATTTGACATAATATCCGGTCAAGTATTAACGTTAGATCGTGTCTGATTGGTTGGTTTTTCTGTTTAACGACTAGCTGTCTGGTATCAAAGACCATTCGCGTCGCCCTCCTCCTTCTTCCAGTCTTGCGACTGGCACTGGCTGGCACTAAGCGCGGTTGTGCAATGCACGGAAGTCCAGTGGCGGAGTTTCCCATGATGTCTGATGATGACAGAGAAATTTATATGTAAATAAATATATTAATTTTAATATGTAAATAAATATATTAATTTTAATACAGAGACAAATGAATAAATAAAACAATATAAAACAATGCATTTGAATCAAGACTCAGTTATTATACAAACAGCAAAATAAAGCTTCAGTACAGTAGAGTACAATACAATAGCTTCATATAACGCCTTTTTGGTGGCATTGAAATTTATGCATAATTATGTTTAAATAATTATACCTAGATATAAACTGAAATATTGAGACAAATATATAAATAAAACGAAAAAAGTCTGTCTTTCTACCTACATACAGCAATAGAAAACGATGCAATTTAATCAAGTCTCAGTAATATGCAAATAGCTATATAAGGCTACAATATAACTAAATATAAAATACAGTAGGGTCTTTTTTTACTCCTAAATCATTCTCTGAGTTACGAAAGCACATCACACGCAATATGATTAGGCTTAGCCATAGTCCAATATGAAGCATTGATGCTCTTTTGCTTCTACTTATAGGGCGAATACCACACTTTAAAGCGGTGTTTAATTATTGTGAACATTTCTCATCGTGCGCGTGGCACACATACAATGAAGCTGGGAGGGTTTAGGCAGGGTCCGATTTGCCGGGGGGTCGGGGGGTTGGACCCCTTGCTTCTTCTTATCGACCCCCTTGCTTCTAGCCTTTGGCCGACCCCCGGGGGGGTCGGCTTGACCCCCTCAAATTCATTACCCACAGTCCTACACCAAACGACTCCATTATGACCAATCGGCCTAACCCAGTTTCTACCTCCCTCTCCCTACTCTCTCTGAAAGCCCACGCACCGATATAATATACATATATACGTATATATATTATATATATATACAGTTACATATATATATATATATATATATATATATATATAATGGTCACCTTTGTCTTTAGTACGCTAGTAATGTTTCTTCTATCTATACTCGACCACTCTCCTCCCTTTCCTCTGTCTCTCTGTCTTGCAGTTTGATATATGTGTGTCACATCAAAGCACCATCTGCTTTTGGATTAGGGGCCTAAGGAAGAAGAAAGTTATCATTCAGCAAGATTTCAACACCCGTTACAGACAGTTTTCAGGCCCAATGGATCAGGTTTCCATGAAGTATATACTTCAGGCGAGGACTCCAATCATGCCACAGGCCGGGTATAACAGCCGGGTCCATGCTTCAAGCCTCCCTGCTGACCTTTCCCCTTTCCCTTAAGCCACGGACAGTGGTGCTGAGACCGCTGAGTCATAAGTCGTGGAATATCAATCTAGACTCCAGTTTTATGTGTATTTGTTGTTTATAAAACTGTCTGCGCATCGCTTGCCTTTATCGAAAATTAAGCGACATATATAGACTGAACGAAGCTAGGTTTGAGAAATTGTCGGAGAAACGAGCAGCAGCTGCAGCAAGTTCTATGGAGTTATTTTATAGGGCACTACTGATTGCTCAGGAATTTCAGATGAACAAGACATTGAATCCAATCATGTCGCAGCAGTTTCATCAGCCAGATTGAAGTAGGCTATAGCGCTTCAATTAATTTTTGCTGAAGTTCTCAAAGACTTTGCAGATATATATCAAGGCAGGGCCGCTGAGAGGGGGGGTCAGGGGGGTCTGCTGCCCCGGGGCCCGTTCCATGGCAGGGGCCCTGACAGGGGCCCGAAAATGTCTAAACTTTGTGTCTCTCTAGGTCACCTGATGTGTGGGGGTGTTTGACCCACAGTTGAAACGAACACAGCACAGTTGTACATGAAGATAACACCGCATATCCTTTACCCAATTGCCTTTACTCATCACTCAGCTCCAGCGCTCTTTCTCGCGTTTTCCTCTCGCAGTCTATCTCTTTCAATGTCTCTCTGTACACATGACTGCAGTCTCCAGTGTTCATATTACTCGGCCTATTGCGAAAGTACATGTAGTTCTTCATGTTCATAATACAGTCGCTTATCCATTTTATTTTTAAAGAAAAATGATATAAATTAAATTTTCAAGTTTAATTGTTTCAATTTAATAAAGTTCTAAGTGATGAAGCGTAAATAGAAAAACCGCTCCATTGAATTTCTTTACAAAAACGCAAGCCAGCAATGAATGTGATGATGGAAAGGAGACTGAAGAGGTTACTTCAGTCTCCTTTCCATCATCATCACATTCGTCACATCACACACTGCAGATGTTGCTAAAAAACAATTTAATAGCTATGTCCCTTAACACAGTCTCAGTTGCTCAGTAAGATGATTTAGGGGCGATAGGCCTAATAGTAACAAACGTAGGGCATCACTCATCAGAATGATTTCGGACTAGCTGTTGGTGCAAAGTTAACCGATGCAGACAAATTTTCATTTCTGACTGAGTTCTTTTCTCCTCCAGAATCAAATGCGTGGTCTAGCGACTAGCATTACGCACCCTATAATATATTATGGTAAAATAGTAGATACGCCACTACTTATAAAGGCTGTCCTACTATTTCAATTATATAAGTCACATTCACTGTTGTGGTCATATTATAGGCTAGTTGAATAACTTGAATTTAAGAAACACTGGTTATCAGTATTATGTTGAGATTCATCAGCAGTAAGCCTAGAATAGATTATTGATTTCTGGCAGACATAAATCTTTTACTAAATGTAAATGTTATTACTTAAAATTTGAGTTATTATCGAAATAAATAATACTTTAATTTACAGCTATATATAAGTTATCGTAATAACCAAATTACCACTGTTTTATATTATATACCAAGTTGATGACGAATTAGACGATGAATTACCATCAGAAATCTGGAGCTCAAAAAAGGAAAGAAATATTAGCGAAAGTCAGGAATGCAAACAAGAGACAGACAGTCCTTCAAAGTCTTGCATTTTCAATTTCATCAAAGGCGAATGATGCAGCAAATCAACCTCACAAATTCACAATGTCATTGCTAGTAGTAGGAGCAGTAGGCCTAGTATTGTAGTTGATGATCATGCATGGTACAGAGCGAGTTGTTTACATATAGTCTATGTAGACAATGCAAGTGATATATCCTCTCCTCTTGAAATTGGATATCATAATACGAAAGCTGTCAAATTATTCATCACATTGACTTAATCACATTTTCATGTTTCTGGAAATTTCTTTGTAATTAGAGTCAAAAATGTACCTTTTAAGCAAGAAATTGACTTCTTACATTCACTTTTACTATTATTATTATATTATTATTATTATTAACTTTATTATTATTCATTAAGTGTAGTTTGATAGGCCTTTTTGCAGGCTTACATCAGAGTTGATCTTACTGATAAAATTGGGGGAAAAACGAGGGGCACTGATGGACCCTGAGAAGTGTCTGCCCCGGGGCCCGCCTTGGCTCTCGGCGCCCATGTATCAAGGATAGAAAGTTTGGAGTCTGGTAAGAGCCGCATATTCATATAATCGAATAATGTTCAATATAGCGTTTGACTAACTGTGTTTTGCAAAAATTCGAAATTTCTATTGGGAGCGCTTGTCGTTATTCGACACGGGCGCCAAAATACCTATAGCCACGCCACTGATCAAATCACTTGCATTGGAACTGTCTCAGACAAGTGATAAACTCCCTAATCCAGTGCTTCCCAACCTGAGTTTCGCGGCACCAAAGGTCCAAAGGGCCCTGTGAACCTGGCACCTGCTCAAGGTTGGATGTCAGATAGATAGAACCATAACATTTGTACAGCTTTTTATGTGAAAACGTTTTAAAATTTATCACTACTAACATAATATTATAGGCCTATAGGCCTAATTATTTTTCATACAAGAAACGTTTCTTATCAGTAAAATGAAGAACTAACTTGAAGAAAAATAGTTGAAATTAAGGTCAAAGGTACCGCTGATCTGCCGTAGTAAAGGTGCCATGCTCTGAAAAAGGTTGGGAATCACGGTGGACCTAATTAATCTATCAGTAGGCTACTTTTATTTAAAATATATCTCACTCTTCCTGTTACGTTGGCCATTGCAGTACGGCGCTCTATTAGGCCTATATGGCGCCCCGTTCGGGCCATTTGGTAATTGTACTGCAGAAAGAACTTTGAGCAGATTGAAAATAATAAAAAAATTACTTGTGATCCAACATCACAAATGAACGCCAATTTCAAACAGTATTTTATAGGATAGTATATACTAGTGGTTTACTACACTAACTATTGCGCATAATGCCATTATTTCAAATATATATATATATATCGCTTGTATATACATACGCATATATATACTGTTATCATTTAAAGTTAATTTTCAAATTTTACCCTGGAACGTGGCGCCCCTCAAAAACAAACCTTGCCCTCACATAAGCAATCCTGGATCAGCCACTGTTCCCGACCCCCCTGCTTCTTTTTTGACAAATCGGACCCTGGGTTTAGGGGTAATGGTTACACTCTGGTACGAAGAGCAGAAGATCGAAAGCACGAACGCGGGATCGCTTCCAGCTACCTCCCAAAGGTCGACTTAGCCTTTCATTCGCCAGATGGTATTGGTAAAATGAGCAGTAGGAGAAAGAGGAGGAAGAGGAGGAGGATGAGGAGGAGGAGGAAGAGGGAGGCGGAGGAGGAGGAAGGAAGAGAAGAGTAGGAGCGATCAAAAGCGAGACCTAAGCCAGTCATGGGTATATGAAGTGCTGGCAACTTCATTTTCTTAGCCTCGGTATATGAGAGCGGGTGGCCAGTCCTCTCTAGTCTCATCTTCCCTTGGTTTTCTTTAAACTCTTAAGGGGACGATCTTGCTCGGGCTGCTACGCGGCTATAATTATGGTTTTCTAAACTCTTGAAGACGCATTTTTCAGCTGTTTGATGGCCACGCGTTGAGCGCTTCTGAGAGACTCTTAAGTGGCGCTTTTATAAATGTTTTGTTATGCATTACATTACATTACATTTTGGTGTGTCAGTTTGAAAATTGTAATAAACGAAGATTATTACAGTAATTGAGACTCTACGGCAATTAGTTGGGAGTTTCATTGTTTAACGACATCTTGTGGTATTATGGCAGTTAAATACAGCAGACGATTACTTCTAACGTTTGAACGGGTCCGTTGATCATTTAATATAGCATCAATGGGAAATGTTTAAAAAGGTGTCTAATTTGATTTTTAACATATTTTAATGCCATCATGAGACAGCCATGGCCATTGACGTCGACCTTACCCACGTGGAAGAGCTGGTCCATTGAAGTTTCAATCGGTTGATGATTTTATATAGCATCGATGCGACATTTTAAAAGGTGTCTAATGAGAAAATTAGGATTTCCTCTGAATTTGACATAATATCCGGTCAAGTATTAACGTTAGATCGTGTCTGATTGGTTGGTTTTTCTGTTTAACGACTAGCTGTCTGGTATCAAAGACCATTCGCGTCGCCCTCCTCCTTCTTCCAGTCTTGCGACTGGCACGGGCTGGCACTAAGCGCGGTTGTGCAATGCACGGAAGTCCAGTGGCGGAGTTTCCCATGATGTCTGATGATGACAGAGAAATTTATATGTAAATAAATATATTAATTTTAATATGCAAATAAATATATTAATTTTAATACAGAGACAAATGAATAAATAAAACAATATAAAACAATGCATTTGAATCAAGACTCAGTTATTATACAAACAGCAAAATAAAGCTTCAGTACAGTAGAGTACAATACAATAGCTTCATATAACGCCTTTTTGGTGGCATTGAAATTTATGCATAATTATGTTTAAATAATTATACCTAGATATAAACTGAAATATTGAGACAAATATATAAATAAAACGAAAAAAGTCTGTCTTTCTACCTACATACAGCAATAGAAAACGATGCAATTTAATCAAGTCTCAGTAATATGCAAATAGCTATATAAGGCTACAATATAACTAAATATAAAATACAGTAGGGTCTTTTTTTACTCCTAAATCATTCTCTGAGTTACGAAAGCACATCACACGCAATATGATTAGGCTTAGCCATAGTCCAATATGAAGCATTGATGCTCTTTTGCTTCTACTTATAGGGCGAATACCACCACTTTCTAAAGCGGTGTTTAATTATTGTGAACATTTCTCATCGTTCTCATGACACACAATGAAGCTGGGAGGGGTTTAGGGCAGGGTCCGATTTGCCGGGGGTCGGGGGTTGGACCCCTTGCTTCTTCTTATCGACCCTTTGCTTCTAGCCTTTGGCCGACCCCGGGGGTCGGCTTGACCTCAAATTCATTACCCACAGTCCTACACCAAACGACTCATTATGACCAATCGGCCTAACCCAGTTTCTACCTCCCTCTCCTACTCTCTCTGAAAGCCCACGCACCGATATAATATACATATATACGTATATATATATTATATATACAGTTATACATATATATATATATATATATATATATATATATAATGGTCACCTTTGTCTTTAGTACGCTAGTAATGTTTCTTCTATCTATACTCGACCACTCTCCTCCCTTTCCTCTGTCTCTCTGTCTTGCAGTTTGATATATGTGTGTCACATCAAAGCACCATCTGCTTTTGGATTAGGGGCCTAAGGAAGAAGAAAGTTATCATTCAGCAAGATTTCAACACCCGTTACAGACAGTTTTCAGGCCCAATGGATCAGGTTTCCATGAAGTATATACTTCAGGCGAGGACTCCAATCATGCCACAGGCCGGGTATAACAGCCGGGTCCATGCTTCAAGCCTCCCTGCTGACCTTTCCCCTTTCCCTTAAGCCACGGACAGTGGTGCTGAGACCGCTGAGTCATAAGTCGTGGAATATCAATCTAGACTCCAGTTTTATGTGTATTTGTTGTTTATAAAACTGTCTGCGCATCGCTTGCCTTTATCGAAAATTAAGCGACATATATAGACTGAACGAAGCTAGGTTTGAGAAATTGTCGGAGAAACGAGCAGCAGCTGCAGCAAGTTCTATGGAGTTATTTTATAGGGCACTACTGATTGCTCAGGAATTTCAGATGAACAAGACATTGAATCCAATCATGTCGCAGCAGTTTCATCAGCCAGATTGAAGTAGGCTATAGCGCTTCAATTAATTTTTGCTGAAGTTCTCAAAGACTTTGCAGATATATCAAGGCCGCTGAGAAGTTTGGAGTCTGGTAAGTCTGCTGCCCCGGGGCCCGTTCCATGGCAGGGGCCCTGACAGGGGCCCGAAAATGTCTAAACTTTGTGTCTCTCTAGGTCACCTGATGTGTGGGGGTGTTTGACCCACAGTTGAAACGAACACAGCACAGTTGTACATGAAGATAACACCGCATATCCTTTACCCAATTGCCTTTACTCATCACTCAGCTCCAGCGCTCTTTCTCGCGTTTTCCTCTCGCAGTCTATCTCTTTCAATGTCTCTCTGTACACATGACTGCAGTCTCCAGTGTTCATATTACTCGGCCTATTGCGAAAGTACATGTAGTTCTTCATGTTCATAATACAGTCGCTTATCCATTTTATTTTTAAAGAAAAATGATATAAATTAAATTTTCAAGTTTAATTGTTTCAATTTAATAAAGTTCTAAGTGATGAAGCGTAAATAGAAAAACCGCTCCATTGAATTTCTTTACAAAAACGCAAGCCAGCAATGAATGTGATGATGGAAAGGAGACTGAAGAGGTTACTTCAGTCTCCTTTCCATCATCATCACATTCGTCACATCACACACTGCAGATGTTGCTAAAAAACAATTTAATAGCTATGTCCCTTAACACAGTCTCAGTTGCTCAGTAAGATGATTTAGGGGCGATAGGCCTAATAGTAACAAACGTAGGGCATCACTCATCAGAATGATTTCGGACTAGCTGTTGGTGCAAAGTTAACCGATGCAGACAAATTTTCATTTCTGACTGAGTTCTTTTCTCCTCCAGAATCAAATGCGTGGTCTAGCGACTAGCATTACGCACCCTATAATATATTATGGTAAAATAGTAGATACGCCACTACTTATAAAGGCTGTCCTACTATTTCAATTATATAAGTCACATTCACTGTTGTGGTCATATTATAGGCTAGTTGAATAACTTGAATTTAAGAAACACTGGTTATCAGTATTATGTTGAGATTCATCAGCAGTAAGCCTAGAATAGATTATTGATTTCTGGCAGACATAAATCTTTTACTAAATGTAAATGTTATTACTTAAAATTTGAGTTATTATCGAAATAAATAATACTTTAATTTACAGCTATATATAAGTTATCGTAATAACCAAATTACCACTGTTTTATATTATATACCAAGTTGATGACGAATTAGACGATGAATTACCATCAGAAATCTGGAGCTCAAAAAAGGAAAGAAATATTAGCGAAAGTCAGGAATGCAAACAAGAGACAGACAGTCCTTCAAAGTCTTGCATTTTCAATTTCATCAAAGGCGAATGATGCAGCAAATCAACCTCACAAATTCACAATGTCATTGCTAGTAGTAGGAGCAGTAGGCCTAGTATTGTAGTTGATGATCATGCATGGTACAGAGCGAGTTGTTTACATATAGTCTATGTAGACAATGCAAGTGATATATCCTCTCCTCTTGAAATTGGATATCATAATACGAAAGCTGTCAAATTATTCATCACATTGACTTAATCACATTTTCATGTTTCTGGAAATTTCTTTGTAATTAGAGTCAAAATGTACCTTTTAAGCAAGAAATTGACTTCTTACATTCACTTTTACTATTATTATTATATTATTATTATTATTAACTTTATTATTATTCATTAAGTGTAGTTTGATAGGCCTTTTTGCAGGCTTACATCAGAGTTGATCTTACTGATAAAATTGGGGGAAAAACGAGGGGCACTGATGGACCCTGAGAAGTGTCTGCCCCGGGGCCCGCCTTGGCTCTCGGCGCCCATGTATCAAGGATAGAAAGTTTGGAGTCTGGTAAGAGCCGCATATTCATATAATCGAATAATGTTCAATATAGCGTTTGACTAACTGTGTTTTGCAAAAATTCGAAATTTCTATTGGGAGCGCTTGTCGTTATTCGACACGGGCGCCAAAATACCTATAGCCACGCCACTGATCAAATCACTTGCATTGGAACTGTCTCAGACAAGTGATAAACTCCCTAATCCAGTGCTTCCCAACCTGAGTTTCGCGGCACCAAAGGTCCAAAGGGCCCTGTGAACCTGGCACCTGCTCAAGGTTGGATGTCAGATAGATAGAACCATAACATTTGTACAGCTTTTTATGTGAAAACGTTTTAAAATTTATCACTACTAACATAATATTATAGGCCTATAGGCCTAATTATTTTTCATACAAGAAACGTTTCTTATCAGTAAAATGAAGAAATAACTTGAAGGAAAATAGTTGAAATTAAGGTCAAAGGTACCGCTGTCTGCACGTAGTAAAGGTGCCATGCTCTGAAAAAGGTTGGGAATCACGGTGGACCTAATTAATCTATCAGTAGGCTACTTTTATAAAATATATCTCACTCTTCCTGTTACGTTGGCCATTGCAGTACGGCGCTCTATTAGGCCTATATGGCGCCCCGTTCGGGCCATTTGGTAATTGTACTGCAGAAAGAACTTTGAGCAGATTGAAAATAATAAAAAAATTACTTGTGATCCAACATCACAAATGAACGCCAATTTCAAACAGTATTTTATAGGATAGTATATACTAGTGGTTTACTACACTAACTATTGCGCATAATGCCATTATTTCAAATATATATATATATATCGCGTATATACATACGCATATATATACTATCATTTAAAGTTAATTACAATTTTACCCTGAAACGTGGCGCCCCTCAAAAACAACCCTTGCCCTCACATAAGCAATCCTGGATCAGCCACTGTTCCCGACCCCCCTGCTTCTTTTTTGACAAATCGGACCCTGGGTTTAGGGTAATGGTTACACTCTGGTACGAAGAGCAGAAGATCAGCACGGACGCGGGATCGCTTCCAGCTACCCTCCGAAAGGTCGACTTAGCCTTTCATTCGCCAGATGGTATTGGTAAAATGAGCAGTAGGAGAAAGAGGAGGAAGAGGAGGAGGATGAGGAGGAGGAGGAAGAGGAGGCGGAGGAGGAGGAGGAGAGAAAGAGTAGGAGCGATTAAGCTAGCCCTAAGCCAGTCATGGGTATGAAGTGCTGGCAACTTCATTTTCCTAGCCTCGGTATATGAGAGCGGGTGGCCAGTCCTCTCTAGCTGTCTCATCTTCCCACCGACAGTGTACAGTCAGTGTACTCATTATTGCTGAGTTGGTTAAGGGGCTCAGATGAAGCAGAAATCGCCGACCAAATTTCTCATCTGGTTGGGATAAATAATAGTAATAATAATTATTGACCGCTGAACATTGTACGTAAATGTATGAAACAAGGGACGTGCCAACGTGTTAAAATTGGTTGACTACATCTTATGTCTTCCGTTATCGTCGACCTTGCTGATTGAGAAGGGGAAAGAAA
Organism: Aporrectodea caliginosa; assembly: GCA_020284085.1. Taxonomy (NCBI): domain Eukaryota; kingdom Metazoa; phylum Annelida; class Clitellata; order Crassiclitellata; family Lumbricidae; genus Aporrectodea; species Aporrectodea caliginosa. The sequence continues at coordinate 833,726 of JACEVL010000245.1, read as the reverse complement.
TCATTGATACAATTAGCCTGTGAACGATTAAATTGGGTCTGATACCTACGTTTTAAAAGGTGTCTAACAATCGATCAAAAAGGGCAAATTTGGAATTTTGTACATTGTGATATATAAATTGTTTGACGACAGCATTGTTTTTATCATTGTTATTGTTATTGCTATTATTATTATTATTATTATTATTATTATTATTATTATTATTATTATTATTATTATTATTATTATTATTATTATTATTATTATTATTATTATTATTATTATTATTATTATTATTATTATTATTATTATTATTATTATTATTATTATTATTATTATTATTATTATTATTTAACTCTTCCAGACAGATGGACAGACAGACAGACAGATAGGTGACAGACAGGGTCACCACACTGCTGGGACGAGCCTCTCTTGTCCACACTGCAACATCAATTGTATATGTCTGTCTGTTTGTCTGTTTGTCGGTCTCTCTGTATGACAAGCAGAGAGACTGAGACAGAGTATGATAGAGAGACAGACTGCTGGAGGGAGACAAAGATACATTTTGAGACAGAAACAGAGCGCCAGACAGACAAAGAAGGTAGAGACAGAGACAGAGAGATAGAGACAGACAGACAGACAGAACAGACAGAGACAGAGTGTATAGTCATCTAATGCATCAACGTCCTTTTGGCATCCTCTTCGCGGTCACGGATTATATAAGAGATGTCCTGCACTATGACAGACAGAGAGACAGACAGAAAGAGACAGAGTGTAGTCATCTAATGCATCAATGTCCTTTAGCATCTTCAGTTGCAGAGGCAGAGCAGAGAGAGTGATCCTGGTGATGATGTTGATGGTGGATGGAAAGCGTTGGCAGTTGATGGTCATCGTGACTGATGATTCATCGGTGTCCACTGTCTCTCTGTCCACTCTCTAATAACTGACCAAATTAACCAATGGACGCCGGACAACACGTGACTACGGTCATGTAAAAAATATAGTAATACCATCATACGCGGTGGTAAATAGCAACTAACCAACGACCTCGCTTTGTGATGTAAGAACTGTAGCAGATCTACTAGATAGGAACAAACGACGTTAAACACCTTTTTAACGCAATTCTTCTATGCTATGTAAGAGTAGCATTTAGAAGTGTCTACTATGATCTAGAAAATATAGGCCTATTATAGGAACAAAATAATCAAAAAGCTACGGTTGCTGCTGAACACCTTTTTAAAACACTTATCTGACGATATATAATTCGAGATTTCAGAAGCACATTTGATTTCTTCTGCGTGTCATTTTAAAGTTTACTACGAACAATCATACCATACCATACCCTAGAAGCTCTTAACTTACCATGCCTTATTTCACTTCCCCATCATTAGTTCATGACGCCAGATATTTGGCGGCGATGGGTACAAATAAATCACAATAACTCCAATCATTAAGTATCTATACAACTATGCTAGATGAAGTCATTCAACGAAGACTCCGATGGCTTGGACATGTAGAAAGAATGCCACATGACCGAATCTCACCCAATGCACTAAATGCAAGATTCGAAGGAAAGAGAAACAAAGACAGACCAATACTATGACTATGACAACTATCACGTTAGACACCTTAAAAATGGTATCAAACGATTATATATAAGGACGGAACAATATAGGCGATTAATATCTTCGCATTGAATGCCCATTAAATGACGCCTTAGACATTAACAAAGTCATTAGAATCGACGACGTAAGCCAATAAACCATTAGGTATCCAAACAACTCTGATAGATGAAGTCGTTCAACGAAGACTCCGATGTTTTGGACAGGTGGAGAGAATGCCAGTCTAACAAATCCCACACAATGCGATTCTTGCATTTGACTGCAGATCTATGGTTAATTTACCAATTTATTTTAATAAATAATTGAATGAATCAATCAATTCATCAATCTCCAAATTAATTGTAATCATAATTTCTCACTCACATGTAGATCCGCTAATATGGCCAAAAATTCTACGAAACTAGTTCTACCGGTTACCTGGATTTCCTCTAATTACTCCGAGTTCTTGTTCTCGACTTAGAGCTAAACAAGATTTGACCTGGGCGCCACAAGAACTGGAAAAAGATGAATAGATCTTGGTTCAGTTCTTTATTTCCGATTCCAATCTTGTTCACCTTCTTACTTCCGCTCTTAATCTATTTCGTCTGAGATCGTGATTTCGCTTTTGTTCTCGTTTCCGCTTCTTTCTCTCTCCGCCATTCTTTTTCCGGTTAGAGTTCTTTGTACCTCTTCTTTCTTCTTCCGGTCTTCGGTGGCGACGTCTAAACCCTTCGCCAGATGGCGCTTCCGTCGACGTCATCAATTTATCGGCTGACGGCCGAGACTTAGCGGATCAGCGATGGGAGTCTTTGCATTAGAATGTCCGATCGAATTAAAAGACGAAACTAGAACTATTACCAGCGAAGAGGGAGGTACATCGATCAAGAGAAGAGGGAGAGGGAGAGGACGAAGGAGAGGAAGAGGGAGAGAGAGAGAAGGAGAGGAAGAGGGAGAGGGAGAGGGAGAGAGAGAAGGAGAGAGGAAGAGGAAGAGGGAGAGGGAGAGGGAGAGGGAGAGGGAGAGGGAGAGGGAGAGGGAGAGGGAGAGGAGAGGGAGAGGGAGAGGGAGAGGGAGAGGGAGAGGGAGAGGGAGAGGGAGAGGGAGAGGGAGAGGGAGAGGGAGAGGGAGGAGAGGGAGAGGAGAGGGAGAGGGAGAGGGAGAGGGAGAGGAGAGGAGAGGGAGAGGGAGAGGGAGAGGGAAAGGGAGAGGGAAAGGGAAAGGGAGGGAGGGAGAGAGGGAGAGGGAGAGGGAACAGGAGATGGTGAGAGAGGGGAAGCGAGGTTAGGGATGGAGAGGGTTGAGGAGATAGGGAAAGAGACGGAGGGGAAGGGAGCGAGAGAGAGGAAGGACCGAGACGGAGACAGAGAGAGAGAGAGTGGAGAAAAAGGGAGCCTGAGGGAGGAGGGAGAAGGAAGAAGGGAGATGGAGAAAAAGAAGAATGAGAAAGAGATAGATATGAAGAAACAAAGTGAGGGAGAAAGAGAGGGGGAGAGGGGGAGAAATGGAGAGAAACAGAAAGGGAGACGAGCGTGACTGGGAATGAATTCGATTAAATTTAACGAGGACAGAAGGACAGACAGACAAGCGGAAAAGCACACCTACCACCAAAGAGAAGGAGACAGACTGACAGGACAGACGGAGTCATACAATCGGAAGTCAACTCTCTCAAGCCCTCTACTCCACCGAAATCCACCCACCCTACCCGAACACCCCATTCAACCATCCATCATTCCCCAACCCATCGCATACCCTTTAATCCACTCCTAATCCATATCTGCCAATAGTTCAAGGCAGACGACGTCCATTAATCCCTCTTCATTATTAATCATCTCTTTGAACTTCGTCGCTAACGATCCTCATTAATAATAATTATTTATTTCCATTGTCTGTCGCTTTCGTATCGTCGCCTTCCAGCGCATCTCACTGTTCCGGTTGATTGCCCTTCCTCTCTAACCAAGGACTCATCTGGCTCTGCAGCTCACGACTCTGTAGAATTCAGTGTCTGATTCATAGGAATGATAGTGTGGACGAAATATGAGTGCCACTGGTGTCTAATGTTCTGATGTCTGTTATACATATATTGAGGAGGAGACGGAATAGAAACAAGAAAAGGAATAAGAAGACTAAGAATTCGGGAAAAAATTCAATTTTCTCATTAGACACCTTTTAAACATCTCTTATCTATGATATATAAAATGTTCATCGGCCGCGTTGAAACGCCCATGCTTCAACGGGTTTCAACGTCACGTATGTAAGGTCAACGTCAACGGCAATGGCTGCAACAAGATGTCTTTAAATTCTGGAAATATCAAACTTTCTCTTTAGACACCTTTTAAACATTCTGCATCAATGCTATATTAATTGATTATTAGCCGCGTTAAAACGATAATATTTGTCACTAAAGGGCGGTCGGCGTCAATGGCCTTGGCTGCCACAAGATGTCGTTAAACAATGGAAACTGCTAACATTAGCGTCTCTCATTTATTTTAGCAAGAACTGTATATAAACTTTTCCTATCGACGTCAATGGCCTTTGATTTCATAAGATGTTAAGCACTTGCCTTCCAACGAACTTAGTAACTTCCCCACTGTCCGCACTGTGGCAGTACCAGTCCCAAGCCTCAACAACGGAGGAGGACGACACTATCGTGGGGCGCGGTGGCGTAGGGGTATGTTCGGTGCCTTGCAGCCGGAGGGTTGCAGGTTCGAATCCACCTCAAAAAGCCGCCGCGTAGGGACCCTTAGCAAGTCCTTCACTCGCAATTGCTCATGCGCTTCGGCATGAAACTCCGAATCAGTGTCCGCGCAGTAGTCGGGAGCGCCTCTGAGTAGAAATCTTGAAGGGGCGCTATAACAAGTGCTCATACATACATACATACACACATACATACATACATACATACATACATACATACATACATACATACATACATACATATATACATACATATATTACATACATACATTCATACATGCATGCATACATACATACATACATACATACATACATACATACATACATACATACATACATACATACATACATACATACATACATACATACATACATACATACATACATACATACATACATACATACATACTTTTAACTTTTGTTTCGACACAGCCTCAACAAACAGCAACCAATCAACGGCCTCATTTGTGATGTGAATACAGTGGCGAACCTGCTGTATAGGAGCGAACGATGCTAAACACCTTTTTAACGCAATCATCTTAGGCTATATAAGGGCAGCCTTTAGAAGCTTAACGATGGTCTTGGGACTCCAAATGTCAAAGTTACTATAGGAACAAAAGAAGCCACAGTTACGGCTGATGCTAAACACCTTTTTTACGCGCTCATCTGAAGCTATATAAACCTATGCTTCAGAAACGATTTTGTTCCAGTCCGAAGAATTTTGGCGAACAAAGGAGGTCATGAATTATGGTTGATACAAAACACATTTATAACACATTCTTCTTACGCTATGTGAACGTACGCGGTCCGCTCCTGGAGTTACACTTAGCTTGGTAATGCCATTCCCAAGACTGGAGAAAGGAGGAGGGCAACGCTAATCATCCTTGCTATGACACAGTGTCGCTAAACGACAACTAACCGTCGGGCGTTTGAACTTGCACCGAATGTCATCAAATTTTACCTTGTGATACCTGACACAGAAAGTAGTCCAACGCGACTATTTCCAACTTCCGGAAACGATCCAACGATTTTATACTCACATTTTAACAAATATCTACGCGAAGTCTCTATCTCTCGTTCCTTTTCCCTTCCTTCGTTCCTTGCCCCTACAGCAGCCACCAAACACCTTTTTCACGCATTCATTTGACGCTATATAAAACTAGGCTTAAGCAGCACTTACGACTTCTGTCTCTCCTTCCTATTTGCTTCCTTCGTTCCATCCCTCTACAGCAGCCACCGCCACCCCTAGAGGTCGCAGGTGCATCCTTTATATCTATTAATGCCAGCAGTCAAGGTAGATATACGACGAAACCCCAGTATTAGATAAATTAGACGACGTCCATTCATCACTCGCCACTGGCTCCACCTAGCGATGGAATGGGAATTGTAATAGATGACCGCCAGGTGGCAGAAGGTGAGGGTTCAAGGTCAGCGTGACCATGACGATGAACTTTGACACGGAAAATGGATGTACTGTGTTTTCGTAGTATATAATTATATATTCGTATAATTGAGAAAAACAATCTGACAAAAACGCAGATATGCTAACATGAGTGATAATGGATAATTAAAGTTCATTAGAAGATTTTAGAATAAACTAGTCAATATTTTTATTTAGTGATCTGGGAATAAATTGAGAGTTGTCCTTGGGTGGGAGTGTTTGGGTGGGAGTGTAGTGTCGAATGTATTGCTCAGCTTAGTGAAGAAATGAGACGTTTAAAATTACGATGTGCTGTAGTGAATTGTTTGATATTGTGTTTCTCTGGTATTGTATTGCTTTAATGGTGATGCAGCGCATTTGCATTGTTTTCATACAGCGTTGGTAAACAGCAACTAACCAACGGCCTCAATTTTTTAACACAGTGGTGGATCTACTCAATAGGAATAATCGACGCTAAACACCTTATTAACGCAATGATCTTACGCTATATAAGATTATCCTTTAGACGCGTTTACCATGATCTGGTAAATTTACTTTGGGAACAAAGAAGCTAACAGTTACGGTTGATTCTAAACACCTTTTTAACGCGCTACTCTGACACAATATAAACCTGGAATTCAGTAGCGCTTCAGATTCTTCGTCGAGCGAAATTTTCAAACTTTTACTATAGGAATAAAGGAAGTCGGAAGTAATGGTTTGATGCTAACCACATTTATAATAGAATTGTCTGACGTTGCGTAAAGCCACATTTCAGTATCGAATAGTGTTTTCTTATATTATTGATATTAGCAATGGAAACAAAATAAGCCATGAATTATGCTTCATACTAAAGACATTTGTAATACATTATTCTTACTCTATTTTAAATGCATGCGGTGCGTTCCGGGCGTTACATGTGGTAATGCTAGTCCCAAGCCTGAAGAAAGGAAGAGGGCGACGCTAATCATCCTTGCCATGACACAGTGTCGTCAAACGGCAACTAACAATCGGGCATTTTGACTTGCACCGAATGTTACCAAATTTTACCTGGTGATACCTGACACAGAAAGTAATCCAACGCGTCTATTTCCAACTTCCGGAAACAATCCAACGATTTTAACACACATTTTAGCAAATATCTACGCGAAGTCACTCTATCTCTCGTTCCTTTTTCCTTCCTTCCTTCTTCCTTCCCTACAACAGCCGCTAAAAACCTTTTTAACGCATTCATTTGACGCTATATAAACCTAGGTTTAAGTAGCCCTTAAAAAGCTGTAGTATGCCAAAAATAATCTTTGTCGGCGGCAACGACCTATGATGTCATAAGCTGCCGTTAAACTGTGGATCCAATCCAAGCCCTTACGACTTTTATCACTAGTTCCTTTTTCATTCCTTCGTTCCTTCCCCGACAGAATCCGCTAGACACCTTTTTAACGGATTCATTTAAAGCTATATAAACCTTGATTTAAGTAGCACTTTATTACGTCTCTCATTCATTGCTTTTTTCTTCCTTCGTTCCTTCCCCACCGCCACCACCAGGGTTCGCAGGTCCATCCTTTATATCTATTAATGCCAGCAGCCAAGGTATAGATACGATGAAACCCCAGTATTAGATAAATTAGACGACGTCCATTCATCACTCACCACTGGCTCCACCTACTACCTAGCGATAGATGGGGCGGGGGGGTTCGAATTGTAATAGATGGTCGCCAGGTGGCAGAAGGTGAGGGTTCAAAGTCAGCGTGACCCTGACGATGAAATTTGGCACGAAAATGGATGTACTGTGTTCAGTAGTGTCGAATGCATTGCTCAGCTTCGTGAAGAAAAGATGCGTTTAAAATTACGATGTGTTGTAGTTAATTGTTTGGTATTGTGTTTCTCTGGTATTGTATTGCTTTAATGGTGATGCAGCGCATTTGCATTGTTTGATACAGCGTTGGTAAACAGCAACTAACCAACGCTCTCGGTTTTTGAATACAGTGGTGGATCTACTATACATGTATATAGGAATAATCGACGCTAAACACCTTATTAACGCAATCATCTTACGCTATATAAAAGTATCCTTTAGAAGGGTTTACCATGATCTGGTAAATTTACTTTGGGAACAAAGAAGCTAACAGTTACGGTTGATTCTAAACACCTTTTTAACGCGCTACTCTGACACAATATAAACCTGGACTTCAGTAGCGCTTCAGATTCTTCGTCGAGCGAAATTTTCAAACTTTTACTATAGGAATAAAGGAGGTCGGAAGTAATGGTTTGATGCTAACAACATTTATAATAGAATTGTCTGACGTTGTATAAAGCCACGTTTCAGTATTGGTTATTGTTTTCTTATATTATTGAAATAAGCAATGGAAACAAAAGAAGCCATGAATTATGCTTGATACTAAAGACATTTGTAATACACTATTCTTACTCTATTATAAACGTACGCGGTGCATTCCGGGCGCTACCCTACATGTGGTAGAGCTAGTCCAAAGCCTGGAGAAAGCAGGAGTGCCAAGCTCATCATCATTGCTATGACACAGTCGTTAAACTGGTGGGCGTTTGGACTTGCACCGAATATCACCAAATTTTACCAGAAAATATTTACGAAGGTAGGTGGCCACTGTTTAATGAAGCTGTGTCATAATAAAGGTGGTTTGCATCGCCCTCCTCTTTTATCCAGCCTTCGGACTGGCACCACCAGGGTGTAAGGAGGTGATGGAGTTAGATTAGCATTTTAAGAAAAAGTTGAAAACAAACGCTGTACATTCAACCGACGCTATGATGAGCTTTGTATTCTAACAATTTAATTAGGCCTATTATAGACTTTATTTGAAGACTGGATTAGCAACGGGCTTTGGTCGGTTGTCAAGTTATCTGATTCGCAAAAACAATTCGTTTTCCGTAGTAAATAGCCGCTGAGAAGATTACAGTCCCTGGTTTGTTCCGACACCTTTATATCGCGTGTTCAGAGATCATAAAAGGATACAGTAAGACACCTTGATAGTGTATATTTCCAACTCTATATAAGTCTTGCCTCATTTTGTTTTTTTTAATATAGATGGTTCCCGTTCAGAATTATAGTTGTTATGGACCTATCAACTGGCAGTGCCAGTCCCAAGCCTATATGAAGGACGAGGGCGACGCTACTGATGTTTATCACACAGTGTCGTTAAACTGAAACTACTACAATCAACCTATCATTAATTTTCCATATTTTAAAGTTACACAATTCATCGATATCTTAAGGCATCAAATATCGTTGTTGTCTATTTGAATTAAATTTACAGCTCTCCCCGTAGCGCTAACGAGAGATAAGTAGTAGTTGTCTGTTTTACCATACTATGATCAATAAACGATACGAAACGAATGTCATAGCAAAGATGATTATCGTCGCCCTCCTCCGTTCTTGATGATCGGGACTGGCATTGCCAGGGAATGAGCAGTGGTTCAGATTGACACCTTTGATTTAAGTTCAAACGTTACATAGTGCATGATGAAGTTGTTTAAGTATATATAGCATCCGACGAATCCTTCATAAAGGTGTTTAAGCGTTTTATTTGACGCCTGGAATCCCAGTTTGCTTAACGATATAATAATTATGGTATTAAAGACCGTTCTAATTTTCTGCACTATCGCATTATATGACGAGTAGTAGTAGTTTCAGTTTAACGACACTGTGTGACAGCAACAGCAAAGATCATTAGCGTTGCTCTCACCTTCATCCACTCTTGGGACTGGCACTGCTTGGCACGAGGGCACGGTCGAGCACTGGCGGAATTTGTTAAGCATATTATATCCGGTTGAGCGACGAAAAGGTCTTCGGACAGTACGTCCTCTCCTGTCGGATACCAGAGAATACTCGGGTACTCACGGGTACTCGGGTACCCGGGGGTACTCGGGTACCCAGAAACGTGCCAGTAGTCACGTCATACGAGATCCATCCCTCCAATAATAATAATCGTAATCATAATCGTAATCATAATCGTATTCGTAATCATAATCAATTGGTCGGGATATAGGCTACATGTAGACACAGGTGATCAAATTTCGCCAATGGACGTTTAAATACGTTGTGAGTCTTCCATTTTAAAGGTGTCTAACCATAGACGACGACTTTTGCTTTTGGATGCATGGTTTCTACCTCGGAAACAAATTTTATGTCCTACATTGCGGCAGGTGAATTTTAGCGCCATTTTTGGAGAATGAAAATTGTTTTCTTTTATTTAAAACTTGAAATCGTTGACGTTCGGACGTTCAGTGTTGTCTATTAATCATTTATTATTATAAGGGCTGTGAGATAATGCAATGTTGAGGTTCTTTGGAAAAAATTTGAATTTAAGGTCCGAATTCTTCTGGGTGGGACGCACCCACTGAACATTCACTATGGGTGCATTCACACACAAGGCTCCAAAAGAGTCGGCGCCTTTGTTTGTGAATATTAAACGCATAATAATTATAGCACTGGTGGTGGTAGTAGTTGATTTTGCTTATTCAAAGTACTAAATACACATACCGCAATTTGAATAATGTGGACGTGTAAAATTGTTCCGATGCGTTAGTTTTCAATGTCTTTAGCAGTCGCTTTCATTATAATTATTATTATAATAATAATTATTATTTTAGCATCTTCTTCGGTTGCTGAAGATCAGAGCAGAGAGAGTGATCCTGGTGATGATGTTGATGGTGGTTGGAAAGCGTTGGCAGTTGATGGTCATCGTGACTGATGATTCATCGGTGTCCACTATCTCTCTGTCCACTCTCTAATAACCGACCAAATTAACGAACGGATAGACACCGGACAACACGCGACTAGGGTCGTGTAAAATATGGTCATACCCTCCTAGGCGTTCGTAAACAGCAACTAACCAACGACCTCGCTTTGTGATGAAAATACAGTAACGGATCTACTATATAGGAACAAACAACGTTAAACACCTTTTTAACGCAGTCGTCCTAATCTATATAAGAGTAGCCTTTAGAAGCGTTTACGATTTGTCTTTCTATGCTCTCAAATGGCTAATTTACTATAGAAACAAAAGTAGCCAAAAGGTACGGTTGATGCTGAACACCTTTTTAAAGCGTCCGTCCGACGCTATATAATTCTAGATTTCACAAGCACATTGAATTTAATCGAGCGTTTGTTCTAAAATTAACTACGAATAATCATACCATGGCATACCCTAAAGCTCTTTACTTACCATGCCTTATTTCACCATCGTTAGTTCCTGACGCCAGCTATTCAACGAAGACTGCGATGGTTTGGAAACGTGGAGAGAATGCCAGTCTAACAATTCCCACACAATGCGATTCCTGCATTTGACTGCAGATCTATGGTTAATTTACCATTTATTTTAATAAATAAATTAATGAATCAATCAATTCATCAATCTCCAAATTAGTTATAATTATAATTTCTCACTCACATGTACATCCGCTAATATGGCCAAAAATTCTACGAAACTATAGTTCTACCGGTTACCTGGATTTCCTATAATTATTCAGAGTCCTTGCTCTCGACTTAGAGGTAAACAAGATTTGACCTGGGCGCCACAAGAACTGGAAAAAGATGAATAGATCTTGGTTCAGTTCTTTATTTCCGAATCCAATCTTGTTCACCATCTTACTTCCGCTCTTAATCTATTTCGTCTGAGATCGTGATTTCGCTTTTGTTCTCGCTTCCACTTCTTTCTCTCTCCGCCATTCTTCTTCCGGTTCGAGTTCTTTGTACCTCTTCTTTCTTCTTCCGGTCTTCGGTGGCGACGTCTAAACCCTTCGCCAGATGGCGCTTCCGTCGACGTCATCAATTTAGCGGCTGACGGTCGAGACTTAGCGGATCAGCGATCGGAGTCTGTGCATTAGAATGTCCGATCGAATTAAAAGACGAAACTAGAACTATTACCAGCGAAGGAGGTACCTCGATCAAGAGAAGAGAAAGAGGGAGCGGGAGACGGAGAGTGAGAGGGAGAGGGAGAGGGAGAGGGAGAAGGAGAGGAAGAGAGAGAGAGAGAGAGAGAGAGGAGATGAAGAGGGAGAGGGAGAGGAGAGAGGAAGAGGGAGAGGGAGATGGTGAGAGAGGGGAAGGGAGGTTAGGGATGGAGAGGGTTGAGGAGACAGGAAAGAGACGGAGGGGAAGGGAGCGAGAGAGAGGAAGGACCGAGACGGAGACAGAGAGAGAGGGAGTGGAGAAAAAGGGAGCCTGAGGGAGGAGGGAGAAGGAAGAAGGGAGAGGGAGAAGAAAAAGAGTGAGAAAGAGAGGGAAATGAAGAAACAAAGTGAGGGAGAAAGAGAGGGAGAGAGGGGGAGAAATGGAGAGAAGGGGAGACGAGCGTGACTGGGAATGAATTCGATTAAATTTAACGAGGACAGAAGGACAAACGGAGAAGCACACAGACCACCAAAGCGACCTATAGACAGAGAAGGAGACAGACTGACAGGACAGACGGAGTCATACAATCGGAAGTCAACTCTCTCAAGCCCTCTACTCCACCGAAATCCACCAACCCAACCCCAGCACCCCATTCGACCATCCATCATTCCCCAACCCATCGCATACCCTTTAATCCACTCCTAATCCATATCTGCCAATAGTTCACGGCAGACGACGTCCATTAATCCCTCTTCCTTATTAATCATCTCTTTGAACTTCGCCGCTAAAGATCCTCATTAATAACAATCATTTATTTTCATTGTCTGTCGCTTTCTTATCGTCGCCTTCCAGCGCATCTCACTGTTCCGGTTGATTGCCCTTCCTCTCTAACCAAGGACTCATCTGGCTCTGCAGCTCACGACTCTGTAGAATTCAGTGTCTGATTCATAGGAATGATAGTGTGGACGAAATATGAGTGCCACTGGTGTCTAATGTTCTGATGTCTGTTATACATATATCGAGGAGGAGACGGAATAGAAACAAGAAAAGGAATAAGAAGATGTCGTCGAATTTGGGAAAAAATTCAATTTTCTCATTAAACACCTTTTAAACATCTCTTATCGATGCTATATAAAATGTTCATCGGACGTGTTAAAACGTTTAAGCATCTGCGGAGTGTCAATGTCGCGTATAGGCCTACGTAAGGTCAACGTCAACGGCAATAGCTGCAACAAGATGTCTTTAAAGTCTGGATAAATGAAATGTTCTGATTAGACACCTTTTAAACATTCTGCACCGATGCTATATTACTTGATCATCAGCCGCGTTTAAACGATACACTTGTCACAAATGGGTGGTCGGCGTCAATGGCCATAGCTGCCACAAGATGTCGTTAAACAATCGAAACTCCCAACTGCTTGTATTAGCGCCTCTATTTTAGCGAGAACTGTATATAAACTTTTCCTCTCGACGTCAATGGCCTTTGATGTCATCAGATGTTAAGCACTTGCCTTCCAACGAACTTAGTAACTTCCCCACTGTCCGTACTGTGGCAGTGCCAGTCCCAAGCCTCAACAACGGAGGAGGGCGACACTATCGTGGGGCGCGGTGGCGTAGGGGTATGTTCGATGCCTTGCAGCCGGAGGGTTGCGGGTTCGAATCCACCTCAAGCCGCCGCGTAGGGACCCTGGGTAAGTGCTTCACTCGCAATTGCTCATGCGCTTCGGCGTAAAACTCCGATTCAGTGTCCGCGCTGCAGTCAGGAGCGCCTCTGAGTAGAAATCTTGACGGGCCGCTATTACAAGTGCTCATACATACATACATACATACATACCATAAACTTTGTTTCGACACAGCGTCAATAAAAAGCAACCAATCAACGCCTCATTTTGTGATGTGAATACAGTGGCAAACCTGCTGTATAGGAGCGAACGATGCTAAACACCTTTTTAACGCAATCATCTTAGGCTATATAAGGGCAGCCTTTAGAAGCTTAACGATGGTTTTGGGGACTCCAATGTCAAAGTTACTATAGGAGCAAAAGAAGCCACATTTACGGCTGATGCTAAACACCTTTTTTACGCGCTCATCTGAAGCTATATAAACCTGTGCTTCAGTAACTATTTTGTTTCAGTCCGAAGAATTTTGGCGAACAAAGGAGGTCATGAATTATGGTTGATACAAAACACATTTATAACACATTCTTCTTACGCTATGTAAACGGTCCGCTCCTGGCGTTACACTTAGCGTGGTAATGCCATTCCCAAGACTGGAGAAAGGAGGAGGGCAACGCTAATCATCCTTGCTATGACACAGTGTCGCCATAGAACGAGAATTCGTGACTTCAGGCTTTAATATTCGTAAATATTCGTGAATATTAGGGCATTTTTAATATTCGTAAATATTCGTAAATATTCGTTAATGACGTCACTGTTTTTGCTTTACAAATTTAAGACTACCAATGAAGAACATGTGCGGTGGTTTTGCGGCGCTATACTTGGAGCTGTGGGCTGTTATGTGGTAGGCTTAGGCTTCCCAGTTCCTACCCAAATCTTGCCCTACTATTGAGTCTGTCTGTCTGTCTGTCTTTCTTTTAATCTGAAATCCCTGCACCAGTAATTCTATATCATTTGAAGATATGTTGTTTACGCCGCCAGCATGTCAATGGTGCGTTTAGCCCTTAATTGACAATTGGCTCGTCTGACGGATAGGGGATAAACTTAGTCATGGAGTCGTTGGCATATCTTAGTTCAAATTGCTGGTATTGGCGCCAAATACCTTGCTGCGCCACTCAATATAATGTCAAGTATGATTTTACCCACCATAGGTCTGTACTTGACTGAGTAACTGTAATATGTAACTGTTCTTATCCATATTTTTTGGCACTGATTTTTACAATTAATCCCGGATTTTGAAGAATTAAGAATTAAAAGAACTAAAAAATGTAATATTTTTAATATTCGTTGGCTAGTTTTAATATTCGTCAATTTTCGTCAATTTTTAAAAATCTTAATATTCGTAATATGCGCATACTCGTTCTATGAGTGTCGCTAAACGACAACCAAACGTCGGGCGTTTGAACTTGCACCGAATGTCATTAAATTTTACCTTGTGATACCTGACACAGAAAGTAGTCCAACGCGACTATTTCCAACTTCCGGAAACGATCCTACGATTTTATACACACATTTAAACAAATTTTTACGCGAAGTCACTTTATCTCTCGTTTCTTTTTCCTTCCTTTGTTCCTTACCCTCCAGCAGCCACCAAACACCTTTTTAACGCATTCATTTGACTCTATAATAAACCTAGGCTTGAATTGCACTTACGACTTCGTTCACTCATAACTTTTTCCTTCCTTCGTTCCTTCCCCGATAGAAACCGCTACACACCTTTTTAACGGATTCGTTTGACGCTATATAAACCTTGGCTTAAGTAGCACTTTATTGCTTCGCTTACTCACACCTTTTCCCTTCCTTCGTTCCCTCCCCCTACAGCCACCGTAACTCCTAGAGGTCGCTGGCGCATCCTTAATATCTATTAATGCCATCAGCCAAGGTAGATATACGATCAAACCCCAGTATTAGATAAATTAGACGACGTCCATTCATAACTCGCCACTGGCTCCACCTAGCGATGGAAGGGGAGACCGAATTGTAATAGATGGTCGTCAGGTGGCAGAAGGTGAGGGTTCGAGGTCAGCGTGACCTTGACGATAAACTTTGACACGGAAATGGATTAACTGTGTTCGCAAAATGTCGAATACGTTGCTCAGCTTTGTGAAGTAAAGATGCATTTAAAATTATGTATTGAGTTGTTTGGTATTGTGCATTTTTGTGTCGATATGGTAAATATAAAGAACAGCTCATTATGATCGCTAGGTATGGTAAATACACGGAAGATCTCGGTATGGTACTAAAATCGATCAGCTCGGTATAGTAAACACAAAGAATAGGTCTATCTGGTAAATAATATATAGAAATGCTAGGTATGGTAAATACAGTGAATTACACAGAACAGCACGCTATGGTAATTAGATAGAAAAGCTTGGTATGGTAATTATATAGAACATATCGGTATGGGAATTGCTCCCTATGGTAAATCCTAGAAATAGCTCCCTCTGGTAAATCCAAAGAATAGCTCCCTCTGGTAAATCCAAAGAATAGCCCTCACTGGTAAATCCAAAGAATAGCTCCCTCTGGTAAATCCAAAGAATAGCCCTCACTGGTAAATCCAAAGAATAGCTCCCTCTGGTAAATCCAAAGAATAGCTCCCTCTGGTAAATCCAAAGAATAGCTCCCTCTGGTAAATCCAAAGAATAGCCCTCACTGGTAAATCATAGGAATAGCTCCCTCTGGTAAATCCAAAGAATAGCTCCCTCTGGTAAATCATAGGAATAGCTCCCTCTGGTAAATCCAAAGAATAGCCCTCACTGGTAAATCGAAAGAATAGCTCCCTATGGTGTATCCTAAGAATAGCTCCCTCTCGTAAATCCTAAGAATAGCTCCCTCTGGTAAATCCTAAGAATAACTCCCTCTTGTAAATCCTAAGAATAGCTCCCTGTGGTAAATCCTAAGAATAGCTCCCTCTTGTAAATCCTAAGAATAGCTCCCTATGGTATATATTAAGAATAGCTCCTTCTGGTTAATCCTAAGAATAGCTCCCTATGGTAAATCCTAAGACTAGCTCCCTCTGGTAAATCCTAATAATAGCTGGCTATCTTAAATCCTAAGAATAGCTCCCAATGGTAAATGTACGAACATGCCCAGTGATGGATAGACACATGGACGAACGGATGATTGGATAGATGGATGGATGGATGGATGGATGGATGGATGGATGGATGGATGGATGGATGGATGATGGATGGATGACTGGATGGATGGATAGATGGATGATTGGATGGATGAATGATAGATGGATGGATGGATGGAGGATGGATGGATGGATGGATGGATGGATGGATGGATGGATGGATGGATGGATGGATGGATGGATGGATGGATGGATGGATAGATGGATGAGATGGATATGGATGGATAGATGGATGATAGATAGATAGATGAATGAATAGATAGATAGATAGATAGATAGATAGATAGATAGATAGATAGATAGATAGATAATGATAGATAGATAGATAGATAGATAGATAGATAGATAGATAGATAGATAGATAGATAGATAGATAGATAGATAGATAGATAGATAGATAGATAGATAGATAGATAGATAGATAGATAGATAGATAGATAGATAGATAAGATAGATAGATAGATAGAGATAGATAGATAGATAGATAGATAGATAGATCTTAATCGATAGATAGATAGATAGATAATAGATAGATAGGATGGATGGATGGATGGATGGATGGATAGATGGATGGATGGATGGATTGGATGATGGATGGATGGATGATGGATGGATGATGGATGGATGGATGGATGGATGGATGGATGGATGGATGGATGGATGGAGATGGATGGATGGATGGATGGATGGATGGATGATGATGGATGGATGGATGGATGGATGATGGATGGATGGATGGATGGATGGATGGATGGATGGATGGATGGATGGATGGATGGATGGATGGATGGATGGATGGATGGATGGATGGATGGATGGATGGATGGATGGATGGATGGATGGATGGATGGATGGATGGATGGATGGATGGATGGATGGATGGATGGATGGATGGATGGATGAATGGATGGATGGTTGGATGGGTGGATGGATGGATGGATGGATGGATGATTCGATGGATCGATGGATCGATGGATCGATGGATCGATGGATCGAAGGATCGATGGGTGGCCATCAATAGCAGCAACGTCTGGCTTTGATAGAACCCTGAGCGTCTAATCGTCAAAGAATCCCTCGATGCCACTGCGTCACATTCGATAGAGTCTCGGACGATATCTGTTGACAGGCGACGATTGGCTGAAGCCAAGAGACCGTAACGGAGTCGTACACATAGGTCTCAGTAGACACTTCTATCTAATGGTGAAATCGGACACTTATGCGACTAGTTAGAACGGTTACAAAGATATATTTGTATAACTTGTACATGCCAGAAGTAGTAGTAGTAGTAGTAGTAGCTTATGTTTAACGACGCTGTGTCATAACAAAGATGATTAGCGTCGCTCTCCTCATTTCTTCAAGCTTGGGACTGGCGCTACCGTTAACAATGTTTTTGATTCATATAATTATTATTATAAAAAGATATTTGATGAAAATTAAACATTTCATAGCAATTGTCACACATTCTTGAGACTGTTTATTGTAAAATAATTTGATGAACAATCTTAATATATGAGATTCTTAATCTTCTTTTAAATTTGTTAGAAATGCTTCAATTACCAGTTTTTCTAAACAATTTGTAATTGTGGTAAGATATTCCTTTCTACTTTTGAGTTTTTTGTTACGATGTATGTACACCAGAGTGCGGATATGCAATTGGTTTTTATTAAAGAATATACTTACTTACTTAGATGATCTCATTCGCTGGAAGAATTCATCAGTCGTAGTAAATAGCAGCTGAGAAGGTTTGTTAAGACACCGTTATATCGCATATTTCAGATACTATAAAAAAGTAGATTTCTGATCTGGTCAGACACCTTTTTATCGTGTACTTTCCTCTTTATGTAAGTCTTGGTTCATTTTTGTCTCTTCAAAATGAAGTTATTTATCAGTACTACTGTTGTTATAGACCTATCGACTGGCAGTGCCAGTCCCAAAACTAAAAACAGGAGTAGAGTGACGCTAATGGTCATTGTTATCACACAGTGCCGCTAAAATGAAACTACTACTATCGACCTATCCTAATTTTTCTATATTTTACCGTTATGAATTCCAACAATTCCGCCTCCGGTACCTTCTGGTTGACACGCGTCCCATCGAAACAGCCACCGAAGCATCAAGCTTCATATAGCACTTTTTGTGGCAAAGAAATTTATATCCAAATAATATAAATATATCTAGATATAAATTAAAATATTTAGACAAATAAATAAATATGACGAAATGAGCAGAGTCTGTTTGTAGAGCTACAGAAAACAATGCAATTTAATCAAGACTCAGTAATATGCAAATAGCAAAAAAGCTACTATGCCTTACAATACAATACAATATTACTCCGAGAACATAATGAGTTAGGAAAGGACATCACATGCAACATGTTAGGGTAATGGTAACACTGCCACAAGGAGCAGAAGATAAGCAGCCTTTCATTTTCCAGATGGTGTTGGCAAAATGAGCAGTTGGAGAAGGAGAAGGAAAAGAAGGAGGAGGAGCCACTAAGCTAGCCCGATTCAGCCATGGGTATGAAGTGTTAGCGACTTCATTTCCCTATCTTCGGTCAATGAGAGCGGGTGGCCAGTCCTCTCCCTCGCTGTCTCATCTTTCCACCGACAATTTACAGTCATTTATGCTGAGTTGGTTAAGGTGCGGAGATGAAGCAGAAATCTCGGACCAAATTTCTGCCCTGGTGAGGATTTGATCCCCAACCTTTCGACTTACTTATCAGGACGCTAACCAATACACTATCGACTCTTTTATCGAGTACCCCATTACACCTAAATGTAATAAATAAACAGAATGAAATAAAGAGATAATTATACACAAGTCTCGCATTTATATAAATTTAATTAATGAATGTGAATGAATTAATAAATAATAATAATAATAGTGATGATGATAATGATAATGATAATGATAATAATAGTAATAATAATAATAATAATAATAGTAATAATAATAATAATAATAATAATAATAATAATAATAATAATAATATTAATAATAATAATAATAATAATGCCGGAGCCTCATAAAAGCTGGCTTCCCTGCAGTGAAGGAACCGCCGGGCCTGGTTCGCTCAGACGGCAAAAGACCTGACGGCCTTACTTTGATCCCGTGGCGGGTAGGCAGGAGCCTCGTGTGGGACGCCACG
This sequence comes from Aporrectodea caliginosa, assembly GCA_020284085.1. Lineage (NCBI taxonomy): Eukaryota > Metazoa > Annelida > Clitellata > Crassiclitellata > Lumbricidae > Aporrectodea > Aporrectodea caliginosa. The sequence goes on along the minus strand of JACEVL010000245.1, from coordinate 814,209 downwards.
GTGATCGATACCTTGGCGGCGTCATATGTCTCAGCGACAGCCATCAGAGCTGGTGCTGCGTCGGAAATAGCGGCTTTAAGGAAAATAACCAAATACACTGCTCTGCTGGAGGAGTACAAATTTGTGCCTCTGGCCTTCGAAACGCTGGGCCCTATGGGCGCCGCCTGCATGTCCCTGATCACCGACATCGGGAGACTTTTAGCCCTTGTGTCAGGAGACCAACGCGAAGCCACATACTTGTTCCAACGTATATCTCTAGTCATACAGCGCTTTAACGCTGTTGCAATCTGCGGTACCTTTGCCAGCCTATTGCCCGAGCCCGAGGAGTTCTAACCGTTCCAGACTTTTATCATTTTAATTAATATTGAAGTCCCTGAGGGATCATGTTTACCTCAGGGCAAAAAAAAAAAAAATAAATAAATAAATAAATAATAATAATAATAATAATAATAATAAGTCGAAGCTGCACGAAGCTGGCACACAGAATCACTGCAGTTTGTTCAAGAACTAGGAAGCAAGATCTCAGCAGCGACAGGCGACCAGCGTGCGACCAGTCATCTGCTACAACGCCTATCGGTCGCCCTACAGATTGGAAACTCTCTGTCTGTTTTAGCCACCTCGGACTGCAACAACAGTTACTGTAGCACAGGACTGAATTACGGTTTATAAAACTATTGAAACCGGCAATTCTTTAATCAGTCTGTACATGAGTTGAATGAAAAAATAAATTTGTAAACATAATAATAATAATTAAAAAAATAACTTTGTAAAAATAATAATAATAATGATAATAATAATTATAATAATAATAATAATAAAAATTATTATAATAATAATTTATAATTTATTTTTTAAAACTGCTTGACGACATCTTATGACTTCGATCAATCCCAACCTGCGAGTTCGTTAGGAAGTTGATGCGGTAAACCTGAGGACGATTAAATTGGGTCCGATGTCTACGTTTAAAAGGTGTCTAACAATCGACCAAAACGATCGCTTCTGGCATTTGTACATTGTGATACATAAAATGTTAGACGACAGCATTAAACTTTACAACTCCGCCACTGCTCTGTTTCTGGCAGTGCCAGTCCCAAGCCTGGATAAAGGAGGAGGGCGACGCTAATGGTCTTTGCTAACACACAGCTAGTCGCTATAAAGGAAATACACATACACATTAAACTTTACAATTCTTTATCTCAATGCACAGGTTTACGAATTATTCGAGCGCTCTCTTTAGACACCTTTCAAACGTTGTCAACAGATGGTATATAAATATGGGACACAGTTTCAAATTAGTGATGAATTGAGTTTAGGCCTTTCCGGGTATTTCGATCCTCTTTCGTTGAGACGGTTAATGTTTATTATTATTATTATTATTATTATTATTTTTTTTTTTTATGCCCCGAGGTATACAGGATCCCTCAGGGACTTAGAGATTACTATAGCTGATGTGATTTGTATTATTATTATTATTATTATTATTATTATTATTATTATTGTTGTTGTTGTTGTTGTTGTTGTTGTTGTTGTTGTTGTTGTTGTTGTTGTTGTTGTTGTTGTTGTTGTTGTTGTTGTTGTTGTCAACGGTCACAGTTTGCGATGTGAATACAATGGCGGATCTACTATAAATAGGAGCGAACGATGTTAAACACCTTTTTAACGGAGCCATCTGACGCAATATAAGAGTAGCCTTTGAAACGTTAACAATGTTTTTGTGTAGAAACACTTATGAATATAGTATCAGATCAATAAGAAGCCAACAGTTACGGTTGATGCTAAGCACCTTTTTAAGGTACTCAACTGATGCTATATAAACTTAGGTTTTAGTAGCGGTTACGATATTACGGAGTTTTTCAATAACCCTTTTCAATAACTCTTTTCAATAACTTTTTTCAATAACTCTTTTCAATAACCCTTTTCAATAACTTTTCAATAACTCATTTTGATAACTCATTTCAATAACCTTTTCAATAACTCTTTTCAATAACTCTTTTCAATAACCCTTTTCAATAACTCTTTTCAATAACTCTTTTCAATAACTCTTTTCAATAACACCTTTTTCAATAACCCATTTCACTAACCTTTTCAATAACTCTTTTCAATAACTCTCTTTTCAATAACTCTTTTCAATAACTCTTTTCAATAACCCTTTTCAATAACTCTTTTCAATAACTCTTTTCAATAACTCTTTTCAATAACTAATTTCAATAACTCTTTTCAATAACTAACTCTTTTCAATAACTCTTTTCAATAACTTTTTTTCAATAACTCTTTTCAATAACCTTTTCAATAACTTTTTCAATAACTCTTTTCAATAACTCTTTTCAATAACTCTTTTCAATAACTCTTTTCAATAACTCATTTTCAATAACTCATTTCAATAACTCATTTTTTCAATAACTCTTTTCAATAACTAACTTTTCAATAACTCTTTTCAATAACTCTTTTCAATAACTCTTTTCAATAACTCTTTTCAATAACTCTTTTCAATAACCCTTTTCAATAACTCTTTTCAATAACCTCTTTCAATAACTTTTCAATAACTCTTTTCAATAACTCTTTTCAATAACCTTTTCAATAACCCTTTTCAATAACTCTTTTCAATAACTCTTTTCAATAACTCTTTTCAATAACTCTTTTCAATAACTCTTTTCAATAACAATAACCTTTTCAATAACTCTTTTCAATAACTAACCCAATTTCAATAACTCTTTTCAATAACTCTTTTCAAATAACTCTTTTCAATAACTCTTTTCAATAACTCTTTTCAATAACTCTTTCAATAACTCTTTTCAATAACTAACTTTTTTCAATAACTCTTTTCAATAACTCTTTTCAATAACCCTTTTCAATAACTCTTTTTCAATAACCCATTTCAATAACTCTTTCAATAACTGTTTTCAATAACTCTTTTCAATAACTCTTTTCAATAACTAACTCTTTTCAATAACTCTTTTCAATAACTTTTTCAATAACTCTTTTCAATAACTCTTTTCAATAACTCTTTTCAATAACTCATTTCAATAACTCTTTTCAATAACTCTTTTCAATAACTCTTTTCAATAACTCTTTTCAATAACTCTTTTCAATAACTCTTTTCAATAACCCTTTTCAATAACTCTTTTCAATAACTCTTTTCAATAACATTTTCAATAACCCTTTTCAATAACTCTTTTCAATAACCCATTTCAATAACTCTTTTCAATAACTGTTTTCAATAACTGTTTTCAATAACTCTTTTCAATACCTAACTCTTTTCAATAACTCTTTTCAATAACCCTTTTCAATAACTCTTTCAATAACTCTTTTCAATAACTCTTTTCAATAACTCTTTTCAATAACTTTCAATAACTCTTTTCAATAACTTTTTCAATAACTCTTTTCAATAACTCTTTTCAATAACTCTTTTCAATAACTCTTTTCAATAACTCTTCAATAACAATAACTCTTTTCAATTTTTCAATAACTCTTTTTCAATAACTCTTTTCAATAACTCTTTTCAAATAACTCTTTTCAATAACTCTTTTCAATAACTCTTTTCAATAACTCTTTTCAATAACTCTTTTAACTCTTTTTCAATAACTCTTTTCAATAACTTTCAATAACTTTTTCAATAACTCTTTTCAATAACTCTTTTCAATAACTCTTTTCAATAACTTTTCAATAACTCTTTTCAATAACTCTTTTCAATAACTCTTTTCAATAACTCTTTTCAATAACTCTTTTCAATAACTCTTTTCAATAACTTTTCAATAACTCTTTTCAATAACTCTTTTCAAATAACTCTTTTCAATAACTCTTTTCAATAACTCTTTTCAATAACTCTTTTCAATAACTCTTTTTCAATAACTCTTTTCAATAACTCTTTTCAATAACTCTTTTCAATAACTCTTTTCAATAACTCTTTTCAATAACTCTTTTCAATAACTCTTTTCAATAACTCTTTTCAATAACTCTTTTCAATAACTCTTTTCAATAACTCTTTTCAATAACTCTTTTCAATAACTCTTTTCAATAACTCTTTTTCAATAACTCTTTTCAATAACTCTTTTCAATAACTCTTTTCAATAACTCTTTTCAATAACTCTTTTCAATAACTCTTTTCAATAACTCTTTTCAATAACTCTTTTCAATAACTCTTTTCAACTAACTCTTTTCAATAACTCTTTTCAATAACTCTTTTCAATAACCTTTTCAATAACTCTTTTCAATAACTCTTTTCAATAACCCTTTTCAATAACTCTTTTCAATAACTTTTCAATTTTTCAATAACCCTTTTCAATAACTCTTTTCAATAACCTTTTTCAATAACTCTTTTCAATAACTCTTTTCAATAACTCTTTTCAATAACTCTTTTCAATAACTCTTTTCAATAACTCTTTTCAATAACTCTTTTCAATAACTCTTTTCAATAACTCTTTTCAATAACTCTTTTCAATAACTCTTTTCAATAACTCTTTTCAATAACCCTTTTCAATAACTCTTTTCAATAACTCTTTTCAATAACTCTTTTCAATAACTCTTTTCAATAACTTTTTCAATAACTCTTTTCAATAACCCTTTTCAATAACCCTTTTCAATAACTCTTTTCAATAACTCTTTTCAATAACTCTTTTCAATAACTCTTTTCAATAACTCTTTTCAATAACTCTTTTCAATAACTCTTTTCAATAACTTTTCAATAACCCTTTTCAATAACTTTTTCAATAACTCTTTTCAATAACTCTTTTCAATAACTCTTTTCAATAACTCTTTTCAATAACTCTTTTCAATAACTCTTTTCAATAACTCATTTCAATAACTCTTTTCAATAACTAACTCTTTTCAATAACTCTTTTCAATCACATTTTTCAATAACCCTTTTCAATAACCTTTTTCAATAACCCATTTCAATAACCCATTTCAATAACTGTTTTCAATAACTGTTTTCAATAACTCTTTTCAATAACTAACTCTTTTCAATAACTCTTCAATAACCCTTTTCAATAACTCTTTCAATAACTCTTTTCAATAACTAACTTTTTCAATAACTCTTTTCAATAACTCTTTTCAATAACTCTTTTCAATAACTCTTTTCAATAACTCTTTTTCAATAACTCTTCAATAACCCTTTTCAATAACCAACTCTTTTCAATAACTCTTTTCAATAACATTTTTCAATAACCCTTTTCAATAACCTTTTTTCAATAACCCATTTCAATAACTCTTTTCAATAACTCTTTTCAATAACTCTTTTCAATAACTCTTTCAATAACTCTTTTCAATAACTCTTTTCAATAACTCTTTCAATAACTTTTCAATAACTCTTTCAATAACCCTTTTCAATAACTCTTTTTCAATAACTCTTTTCAATAACTCTTTTCAATAACTCTTTTCAATAACTCTTTTCAATAACTCTTTTCAATAACTCTTTTCAATAACTCTTTTCAATAACTCTTTTCAATAACTCTTTTCAATAACTCTTTTCAATAACTCTTTTCAATAACCCTTTTCAATAACTTTTCAATAACTCTTTTCAATAACCCTTTTCAATAACTCTTTTCAATAACTCTTTTCAATAACTCTTTTCAATAACTCTTTTCAATAACTCTTTTCAATAACTCTTTTCAATAACTCTTTTCAATAACTCTTTTCAATAACTCTTTTCAATAACTCTTTTTCAATAACTCTTTTCAATAACTCTTTTTCAATAACTCTTTTCAATAACTCTTTTCAATAACTCTTTTCAATAACTCTTTTCAATAACTCTTTTCAATAACTCTTTTCAATAACCCTTTTCAATAACCCTTTTCAATAACTCTTTTCAATAACTCTTTTCAATAACTCTTTTCAATAACTCTTTTCAATAACTCTTTTCAATAACTCTTTTCAATAACTCTTTTCAATAACTCTTTTCAATAACTCTTTTCAATAACTCTTTTCAATAACTCTTTTCAATAACTCTTTTCAATAACTCTTTTCAATAACTCTTTTCAATAACTCTTTTCAATAACTCTTTTCAATAACTCTTTTCAATAACTCTTTTCAATAACTCTTTTCAATAACTCTTTTCAATAACTCTTTTCAATAACTTCAATAACTCTTTTCAATAACTCTTTTTCAATAACTCTTTTCAATAACTCTTTTTAACAATAACTCTTTTCAATAACTCTTTTCAATAACCCTTTTCAATAACTCTTTTCAATAACTCTTTTCAATAACTCAATAACTCTTTTCAATAACCCTTTTCAATAACTCTTTTCAATAACTCTTTTCAATAACTCTTTTCAATAACTCTTTTCAATAACTCTTTTCAATAACTTTTCAATAACTCTTTTCAATAACTCTTTTCAATAACTCTTTTCAATAACTCTTTTCAATAACCCTTTTCAATAACTCTTTTCAATAACTCTTTTCAATAACTCTTTTCAATAACTCTTTTCAATAACTCTTTTCAATAACTCTTTTCAATAACTCTTTTCAATAACTCTTTTCAATAACTCTTTTCAATAACTCTTTTCAATAACTCTTTTCAATAACTCTTTTCAATAACTCTTTTCAATAACTCTTTTTCAATAACTCTTTTCAATAACTCTTTTCAATAACTCTTTTCAATAACTCTTTTCAATAACTCTTTTCAATAACTCTTTTCAATAACTCTTTTCAATAACTCTTTTTCAATAACTCTTTTCAATAACTCTTTTTCAATAACTCTTTTCAATAACTCTTTTCAATAACTCTTTTCAATAACTCTTTTCAATAACTCTTTTCAATAACTCTTTTCAATAACTCTTTTCAATAACTCCTTTTCAATAACTCTTTTCAATAACTCTTTTCAATAACTCTTTTCAATAACTCTTTTCAATAACTCTTTTCAATAACTCTTTTCAATAACCCTTTTCAATAACTCTTTTCAATAACTCTTTTTCAATAACTCTTTTCAATAACTCTTTTCAATAACTCTTTTCAATAACTCTTTTCAATAACTTTTCAATAACTCTTTTCAATAACTCTTTTCAATAACTCTTTTCAATAACTCTTTTCAATAACTCTTTTCAATAACTCTTTTCAATAACTCTTTTCAATAACCCTTTTCAATAACTCTTTTCAATAACTCTTTTCAATAACTCTTTTCAATAACTCTTTTCAATAACTCTTTTCAATAACTCTTTTTCAATAACTCTTTTCAATAACTCTTTTCAATAACTCTTTTCAATAACTCTTTTCAATAACTCTTTTCAATAACTCTTTTCAATAACTCTTTTCAATAACTCTTTTCAATAACCCTTTTTCAATAACTCTTTTCAATAACTCTTTTCAATAACTCTTTTCAATAACTCTTTTCAATAACTCTTTTCAATAACCCTTTTCAATAACTCTTTTCAATAACTCTTTTCAATAACTCTTTTCAATAACTCTTTTCAATAACTCTTTTCAATAACTCTTTTCAATAACTCTTTTCAATAACTCTTTTCAATAACTCTTTTCAATAACTCTTTTCAATAACTCTTTTCAATAACTCTTTTCAATAACTCTTTTCAATAACTCTTTTTCAATAACTCTTTTCAATAACTCTTTTCAATAACTCTTTTCAATAACTCTTTTCAATAACTCTTTTCAATAACTCTTTTAACAATAACTCTTTTCAATAACTCTTTCAATAACTCTTTTCAATAACTCTTTTCAATAACTCTTTTCAATAACTCTTTTCAATAACTCTTTTCAATAACTCTTTTCAATAACTCTTTTCAATAACTCTTTTCAATAACTCTTTTCAATAACTCTTTTCAATAACTCTTTTCAATAACTCTTTTCAATAACTCTTTTCAATAACTCTTTTCAATAACTTTTCAATAACTCTTTTCAATAACTCTTTTCAATAACTCTTTTCAATAACTCTTTTCAATAACTCTTTTCAATAACTCTTTTCAATAACTCTTTTCAATAACTCTTTTCAATAACTCTTTTCAATAACTCTTTTCAATAACTCTTTTCAATAACTTTTCAATAACTTTTTTCAATAACTCTTTTCAATAACTCTTTTCAATAACTCTTTTCAATAACTCTTTTCAATAACTCTTTTCAATAACTCTTTTCAATAACTCTTTTCAATAACTCTTTTCAATAACTCTTTTCAATAACTTTTTTCAATAACTCTTTTCAATAACTCTTTTCAATAACCCTTTTTCAATAACTCTTTTCAATAACTCTTTTCAATAACTCTTTTCAATAACTCTTTTCAATAACTCTTTTCAATAACTCTTTTCAATAACTCTTTTCAATAACTCTTTTCAATAACCCTTTTTCAATAACTCTTTTCAATAACTCTTTTCAATAACTCTTTTCAATAACTCTTTTCAATAACTCTTTTCAATAACTCTTTTCAATAACTCTTTTCAATAACTCTTTTCAATAACTCTTTTCAATAACTTTTCAATAACTCTTTTCAATAACTCTTTTCAATAACTCTTTTCAATAACTCTTTTCAATAACTCTTTTCAATAACTCTTTTCAATAACTCTTTTCAATAACTCTTTTCAATAACTCTTTTCAATAACTCTTTTCAATAACTCTTTTCAATAACTCTTTTCAATAACTCTTTTCAATAACTCTTTTCAATAACTCTTTTCAATAACTCTTTTCAATAACTCTTTTCAATAACTCTTTTCAATAACTCTTTTCAATAACTCTTTTCAATAACTTTTTTCAATAACTCTTTTCAATAACTCTTTTCAATAACTCTTTTCAATAACTCTTTTCAATAACTCTTTTCAATAACTCTTTTCAATAACTCTTTTCAATAACTCTTTTCAATAACTCTTTTCAATAACTCTTTTCAATAACTCTTTTCAATAACTCTTTTCAATAACTCTTTTCAATAACTCTTTTCAATAACTCTTTTCAATAACTCTTTTCAATAACTCTTTTCAATAACTCTTTTCAATAACTCTTTTTCAATAACCCTTTTCAATAACTCTTTTCAATAACTCTTTTCAATAACTCTTTTCAATAACTCTTTTCAATAACTCTTTTCAATAACCCTTTTCAATAACTCTTTTCAATAACCCTTTTTCAATAACTCTTTTCAATAACTCTTTTCAATAACTCTTTTCAATAACTCTTTTCAATAACTCTTTTCAATAACTCTTTTCAATAACTCTTTTCAATAACTCTTTTCAATAACTCTTTTCAATAACTCTTTTCAATAAACTCTTTTCAATAACCCTTTTCAATAACTCTTTTCAATAACCCTTTTCAATAACTCTTTTCAATAACTCTTTTCAATAACCTTTTCAATAACCTTTTTCAATAACTCTTTTCAATAACTCTTTTCAATAACTCTTTTCAATAACTCTTTTCAATAACTCTTTTCAATAACCCTTTTCAATAACTCTTTTCAATAACTCTTTTCAATAACTCTTTTCAATAACCCTTTCAATAACTCTTTTCAATAACTCTTTTCAATAACTCAATAACTTTTCAATAACTCTTTTCAATAACTCCTTTTCAATAACTCTTTTCAATAACTCTTTTCAATAACTCTTTTCAATAACCCTTTTCAATAACTCTTTTTTCAATAACTCTTTTCAATAACTCTTTTCAATAACTCTTTTCAATAACTCTTTTCAATAACTCTTTTCAATAACTCTTTTCAATAACTCTTTTCAATAACTCTTTTCAATAACTCTTTTCAATAACTCTTTTCAATAACTCTTTTCAATAACTCTTTTCAATAACTCTTTTCAATAACCCTTTTCAATAACTCTTTTCAATAATCTTTTCAATAACTCTTTTCAATAACTTTTTCAATAACTCTTTTCAATAACTCTTTTCAATAACTCTTTTCAATAACTCTTTTCAATAACTCTTTTCAATAACTCTTTTCAATAACTCTTTTCAATAACTCTTTTCAATAACTCTTTTCAATAACTCTTTTCAATAACTCTTTTCAATAACTCTTTTCAATAACTCTTTTCAATAACCCTTTTCAATAACTCTTTTCAATAACTCTTTTCAATAACTCTTTTCAATAACTCTTCAATAACTCTTTTCAATAACTCTTTTCAATAACTCTTTCAATAACCCTTTTCAATAACTCTTTTTAACTCAATAACTCTTTTCAATAACTCTTTTCAATAACTCTTTCAATAACTCTTTTCAATAACTCTTTTCAATAACTCTTTTCAATAACTCTTTTCAATAACTCTTTTCAATAACTCTTTTCAATAACTCTTTTCAATAACTCTTTTCAATAACCCTTTTCAATAACTCTTTCAATAACTCTTTTCAATAACTCTTTTCAATAACTCTTTTCAATAACTCTTTTCAATAACCCTTTTCAATAACTCTTTTCAATAACTCTTTTCAATAACTCTTTTCAATAACTCTTTTCAATAACTCTTTTCAATAACTCTTTCAATAACTCTTTTCAATAACTCTTTTCAATAACTCTTTTCAATAACTCTTTTCAATAACTCTTTTCAATAACTTTTTTCAATAACTCTTTTCAATAACTCTTTCAATAACTCTTTTCAATAACTCTTTTCAATAACTCTTTTCAATAACCCTGTTCAATAACTCTTTTCAATAACTCTTTTCAATAACTCTTTTCAATAACTCTTTTCAATAACTCTTTTCAATAACTCTTTTCAATAACTCTTTTCAATAACTCTTTTCAATAACTCTTTCAATAACTCTTTTCAATAACTCTTTTCAATAACTCTTTTCAATAACCCTTTTCAATAACTCTTTTTTTCAATAACTCTTTTCAATAACTCTTTTCAATAACTCTTTTCAATAACTCTTTTCAATAACTCTTTTCAATAACTCTTTCAATAACTCTTTTCAATAACTCTTTTCAATAACTCTTTTCAATAACTCTTTTCAATAACTCTTTTCAATAACTGTTTTTAATAACTCTTTTCAATAACTCTTTTCAATAACTCTTTTCAATAACCTTTTCAATAACTCTTTTCAATAACTCTTTTTCAATAACTCTTTTCAATAACTCTTTTCAATAACTCTTTTCAATAACTCTTTTCAATAACTCTTTTCAATAACTCTTTTCAATAACTCTTTCAATAACTCTTTCAATAACCCTTTTCAATAACTCTTTTCAATAACTCTTTTCAATAACTCTTTTCAATAACTCTTTTCAATAACTCTTTTCAATAACTCTTTTCAATAACTCTTTTCAATAACTCTTTTCAATAACTCTTTTCAATAACTCTTTTCAATAACTCTTTTCAATAACTCTTTTCAATAACTCTTTCAATAACTCTTTTCAATAACTCTTTTCAATAACTCTTGTCAATAACTTGTAATCGTACTGCGTTTGTGTCAGTTTGAACTTTGAATCAATAAACTAAGATTATATTATTATTATTATTATTATTATTATTATTATTATTATTATTATTATTATTGTTGTTGTTGTTGTTGTTGTTATTATTAACACCTAGAGAGGACGGAAGGGCATTCCATATGGAGTGCCCAAAAGTTGCAAAAGATCTTGTTTGGGCCAGAGTGGTCCTAACTCGCAGAACAAAGACAACATGCCAGTCCATGGAGCGGAGAGGTCAACGAGAAGCTGCAGAAAGGGTGAGCAGTATGTGATCTCTGAGACAGCTTAATAATGATCAGTTATTATCAATTGATATTATTATTAATCATTATTATAATCATTCTCAACAATCATTATTGTGAATATTTCCTGGTATTATAATTTTTTTCTTTATAATATTATTATTATTATTATTACTATTTAATTATCATTCTCACAATTACAATTACAGCTACTACCACTACTGCTCCAGCAGATAAATCTACACAGACAGAGAGACACAGACAGAGACACAGGCAGACACACAGGCAGACAGACAGACACACATACCGACAGATACAGACATTCCGATTAAGTTACTAAGTAGAGATTGTAGCCGAAGCGCCTCTGAGTAGAAATCTTGAAGGGGCGCTTATAACAAGTGCTCATACATACATACATACACACACGCTACTCCAGACAGAGACGTGTATTCGTGCGGGCATAGGTGTGGTGATAAGAGCTAGAGTTTCTAGTAAAATACATACATACAGACACACATTACAGACACACATTACAGACACACATTACACACACACACACACACACACACACATACACACACACACACACACACACACACACACACACACACACACACACACACACACACATACACACACACACACACACAATTACAGACAGACAGACAGACACACACACACACACACATACACAATTACAGACAGACAGACACACAGATAGACACACAGACATACACACATACAAAACCAAGCCGTAATCAGGTCAACATCCAGACAACATAACCACAGCAATGGCACAAATAAAACAACTGAAATATCTCGCTCAACTCACCAGGTGGCCAAGATTTCGGCTTCTCCCTTGGCCGCGTTTCGAATCGGTTCAACGTGTTCGAGGAGTTGCCTGGCGCTGTTGACGAGCTGCTGTTGGTGTCCCTGAAGGGATCCATCGTCCTGATGGAGAGGTTCTGACCGACCGCTGCCAGCGAAGCCTGGTCTAGGTCGTTGAGGGCGACGTTCAGAAGGTGGATGGCGTTGTCACACTCCTTGTGACCTGGAGCGCCCTCTCTGGAAGAGAAGGTGTTTTGAGTAAGTGCGGGGATATGGGTTGGGGTTCGTGAGGTGAGGTGAGGCTGGTTGATGTAAGCCTTGTAAGGGTGATTGTTTGAGTAGGGTGAATGTCAGGGTCTCAGTGAGTGAGTGAGTGAGTGAGTGAGAGTGAGTGAGTGAGTGAGTGAGTGAGTGAGTGAGTGAGTGAGTGAGTGAGTGAGTGAGTGAGTGAGTGAGTGAGTCAGTCAGTCAGTCAGTCAGTCAGTCGGCCATCCCAGTCAGGCAGCTAGTCAGTCAGTCACACAGCCAGTCAGTAAGTCAGTCAGACAGTCATTTATTTATTCATTCATTCATTCAGTCAGTCAGTCAGTCAGTCATTCAGTGATTCAGTCATTCATCAGTCATTCAGTAATTCAGTCAGTCAGTCAGTCACCCGTCACTCAGCCAGTCAGTCAGTCAGTCAGTCAACTAACCAGTCAGTCACCAAGTCATCTCACCCACATATTTACTAATTAAACGGACCAAGCACCTAATGACCCAATCAACCACTCCTCAATCACCTACCTGATTGATGAGACGAGTCTCTTGATGGCTTCTGAGAGGCTATGAGAGTGTGTAGAGTACGTCTGATAGGTTGGTGGATCCTTCGCATTAACGGCCAATTGTTTGGCTGCTACTAACATGTTGCAAGAGCCGTCTATTATTGCTCGCCCGGCCGTCGTGATCGGGTCTTGCGCACGGCGTGCCTGTGTTCAAACAATACAATAATTAATAATAATGAATGATGATAATAATGATAATGAAAATAATAATAATAATGATGATGATGATAATGATGATTAATAATGATGATAATAATGATGATGATGACGACTATAACAATTGGTTTGACGACAATAATTGGTTTGCTTTACAGCGGCGCTGTATAGCTCGTAATCATAAACTTCAGATTTCTTCAAGGGCTACTATAATGGAAAGCGCAGGGCACCAGGTTATTCACGAGCGCTGCGTTGTATCAGAGGGGTGTACGAGTTCAAAGGTTGCCAGAGAGACCGGGAGAGGGGACCAAGAGGAGGTACTACGGCAGGTTTTGTTGAGGAAAAATTTTTGGCTCAATTCAGTTCTCACCGTTCTTATGGTATTGTGCCAACTTCAAAATATTAACTATCCAGATCAAGCGTACTTTTATATAGCGTCGGATGAAAGCGTTATAAAGGTGTTTATCGTATCGTATCTTATAATTCATGTTCCAACTTCAAGATATTAACTACCCAGATCAAGCGTAAATATATATAGAGTCGGATGAATGTTTTATAAAGGTGTTTGTCGTATCGTATCTAATCATTTATAAAGCGCCTCTCACAGAATAAGTTATTCAGAGGCGCTCTCAGCACGGAAGCCCCTGGGGAAAAGAAACGCCTTTAAAGAGCGAGAGACCGATGAGGAAAAAACAGTCATTAGTTTAGCCATTAGTGACGGCGAGGTCATTCCAAAGCTCAGCCGAGGTAAAAGGAAAGAGAGTTGTATATGCGTTAAAAAAGTCATTGGCAGTCATATTAGAGATCCTGAGTGGCCGAGTGGGTTGGTAGCCCGCTCGCCACGCCGGCGGCCCGGGTTCGATTCCTGGTCGGTCGGTTTATCAGAGATTAATTTCTCGGATCTTTACTGCGGGTGGCTCGGTCGCAATATAAACGTGGAGTACAATACAAAACAATACAACACAACACAATACAACTGGGGCGCGGTGGTTTGGGGGTATGTTCGGTGCCTTGCAGCTGGAGGGTTGCGGGTTCGAATCCACCTCAAGCCGCCGGCGTAGGGACCCTGGGCAAGTCCTTCACTCGCAATTGCTCATGCGCTTCGGCGTGAAACTCCGATTCAGCGTCCGCGCAGTAGTCGGGAGCGCCTCTGAATGGGCAATCTGGTAGGGGCGCTATAACAAGTGTTCAAATACAATACAATACAATACAATATGATTGCTTAAAAAGATAAGTCTTCAGCTATGATTTAAATGTCTCCATAATTGGTGCATTCTTAACATGGTCGAGAAGAAAGACGCAATTAAGATCTTTATTAATTAAAACTGAATAAGAAGAAGAGCACTGCCTTAAACACCTTTTTATTGCCTTGCATTCACCGTATATAAAAGTCTCTTGAACACCTTCTTATAGGCTTGCACTCGCCCTATTTATAAATATATATAGAGGAGCAGTCCCTTCAGCTACTTCCTTTCTTCTTCACTTAAGCTAGCAACCCCGCCACTGATCGTACTCTGTCAAAGCCAGTCCCAAGCCTGGACGAAAGAGGAGGGCGACAGTAATGATCTTTGTTATCACACAGTGTCGTTAAACTGAAACTAATACTACTACTACCTTAAGCTAGCCTGAGTCACTCATGGATATGAAGCATTAGCGACTTCATTTTCTCTCTGCCTCGGCATATACAGGGTGGGCAATTGCCAGTCCTCTGCCTCGCTTACTTCATCTTCCCAACAACAGTATATGACCAGTGTACTCATTATAGCTGAGTTGGGTAGGGGTGCAGATGGAACAGAAATCTTGAACCAAATTTCTGCACTGGTGGGGATTTGAACCACCACCTCTCGATTGGCAGTCCAACATGCTGACCACTAGAGTATCATGCAAAAACCAACCCATAATTCAAGTCAACATCTAGAAGTTGCGACATCCAGATTCTGAATTTTATACCATCTACTATGGAACGCCAGCAGCAAGCTTAACTGTGCTACTTCACTTCACTAAAGGTCAACTCAGCCTTTCATTCGCCAGATGGCGTTAGCAAAATGAGCAGTAGGACGTGATGGGCGTCTTGCAAGGGGGCCACAAAGTTAAATTCTACTCCTGTAATAACTTGTGATCATCCGTTCATACTACGAATTAGGGAACAACCGGGTAGACATTTTGAAATAATAAATCCGAGTATTTGGATGTACTATTTGCCGGATCCGGGTACGAACCAGAGTAAGACACATGTAATAAAAAAAAATGCATAAACATTATTTTTTTACCTGTAATAATGAACCAATTAGATATATATGGCAAATACGACAGCGACTGTAAGAAATTAAGTTCAGTTGTATAATTTATTTGTAAATTGTAACTATAATCTTGAATTGATCGAATTCCAAAAATTGAGAGGATTTTCATGGGTATTATCACTGTCGAGGCGAATGAGAAAATAGAAATCCGGCCGGGGCAAATGGCAAAGGATTTCCGATGTTCCAGTACTATGCCATTATAATAATATCTATTTCTTTGTCAGTTTGAAATAATAAACCAAGATTATTATTCATTCAGTGCTTTGATATTTACCAGAGAAAGCCAATTAATTGAAAGAAATGAATAACACTAATTACTGACTACCTTGTCACTGATCTTCGCAGGTATGCTGGCAAACTCCGGAGATGAAGCAAAGCCTGTGAGTGTTTCGACAGCGTGCAGCAGTGGCTTCGAAGCCTCGTTACATTTGAGACGATTTTCATCGTTAAAGTCACTGTCCAGGACCTGAGACAATAGAAAACACAAAGAAAGATTTTGATAAAAACAGCAATATGCTCTTATCTCTTATCTTATCTCTAAAACTTAATGTAGCTTAATGGCTTGCACCTGAAAAACAGCATGGCTGAAAATCTCTAGTCTCATTGGCTTGCACCAGAAATGCCAAGTAGCTAAAATTCTTGCCTTGATGGCTTACAACACAACAGCCAAGTAGCTAAAACTCATAGCTTGATTAGCCAACTGGCTAAATTTCTTACTTCGATGGTTTGAATCACAACAGCCAATTGGCTAAAATGCTTATGCTTATGGCTTGAACCAGAGATGGGTAACTAATCAATTAGATTCTAATCGATTAGCTTTCTAATTCTAATCGATTAGCAAATTTCAGTAGCTAATTCTAATTCTAATCAATTAGCAATTTAACTAATCGATTAGCTGTAAGATTTGCTAATTCTAATCAGCTACAAGATTTTGCTAATTCTAATTCTAATCATAGCTGCGTAGCTAATTCTAATTAGTTTGAAATTTAACTAAATCATTGTATTATTGTATCTAAACATTTATAAAGTTATTGTAGGATGAACCATTAGAAGCACTCATGATCATGATCATGACCATCTCTGGCTTGAACCAATGCAGCCAATTGGCTAAAACGCTTACCTTGATGGCTTGAACCAGATTAGCCGTACTGCTTGCAACGTCCTTAGCCGACTGAACGAAATGTCGTTTCGCGACAGGGTTTGCAGTCTTCGACGACGCAAGACGACACGTGTTGCACAGCGATGCTGTGTGGTTGGCAATGGTTGTCGCTGCCGACAGTATCTATTGGCAACAGGAGAAACATTAGTAATTAATAACACCATTCATGAGAAATTAATTACTAACTCTAATCATAAGAAAAGAACAATGAAGAACAACATCATGACATTTACGACATAAAAAACAAAGAATAACATCATTAATGAGAAGATACCAATAAATAACACTGTTATTGAGAAAATAGGAATGAATAACATCATACTAATGAGAAAAGTAAGTAAGTAAGCATACTCTTTATTAACCAATTACTAATGTCACTTTGGTGTACAGACATCTAGTAAACACAATATATAACATTATGGAAGTCACAGAGTATATTCGAAAAGATACGAAAAGAAATATCCCATAAGAGAACCAAAAAAATACTAATCTAACAGAAAACCAGTGTAAATGAAAATAAAATCAAAGTAATGCCAGATATAACAAAAGAATTTCTGTAATACATGTAGGTGTTGAAGTGCAATTGCTTTATGGTGACATATCGTGGTAAGACTTTTTAGCCATTCGGCTTTTCTGGTTAAAGCCATCAAAGAAAGACTTTTAGCCAGTTGGCTGTTCTGGTTAAAGCCATCAAAGAAAGACTTTTAGCCAATTGGCTGTTCTGGTTCAAGCCATCACGGTTAGCATTTTAGCCACTTGGCTGTTGTGATACAAGTCATTTTAGTGAGACTTAGCCAGATGGCTAATCGATCAATAAGTGTTAGCCACTTGGCTGTAATGATTCAAGCCATCGACGCAAGAAATTTAGCCATTTGGTGGTTAAGAAAATCAGATGTGCATGCGCTAGATAGGTTGTCTATGCAGAATCATCATCTGCTAGGCAGACATTCAGATTTCATTTGACCTTTACGAAGCATTTGACACTATAAACCTCTGTACTTAAATCTCTTTTCTAAAGCCTAAAATTATGAGAAAAAACTTTCAAGCGAGGTGGATCATGCAAGCAGGGAATTCGAGGAATGTTTTAATAATCAAGACACCCACCCATACAACTATCCTCAAAAAGTCCTTATTAAACGCCTGTGACTAGTTTGGCGCCTATGCATTGCAGGCTGTCTGTTCTGTTAGTAGTTAAGATTTATGTCTTCTGTCATATGCGTTCTTGTGAATTGTTTCAATTATTGCATAACTGTACACTGTAACCGGTTGCGGTTTGTCAACCGGATTGTTTCAATAAAGAATATTATATATTATAGATAAGCACCGCAGCGCCCCCAGCGGTCAGATAGTATCACATCTTGTTTACATATTAACAATAACAAATGCATTGCAGTTTATTAAACATGTATCTATGAAGAACACTCTAAGGACAATTGCTCTCAAAGAATCAAACAATTGCCTCTGGAGAGTAAAACACCGTGTTTGAAATCCGGTGTAAAATTGAAGAGTGGCGACATCTGTGTGTGGGAGTACACCGGATATACAATAATTTCTAACGAGTTTTCTGTAAATGCAGATTGCTTGCCAACTGACCCAGACATAATTAAAAGCCAACAGCAAGTCAATCTCATTGGTGAAAACATAAAATTAGTCAACAGTTGAGGAAAGAAATCTGAAATCCTTTCTGGAAAAAGTTTCTTTTTCAAATTAAAAGTCAAGGGGTTGTCCATTAATTATGTCAACAAATATTAGGCAGTTTTTGACCCCCCCCTACCTACCCTTGTCAACAACTGTCAAACATTGAAGGACCCCCTAAAAATTGTCAACAATCCCTCTACAAAAAATAAACAGAATGGCTAATACATGTAGAATCACTGTTACATTTTTGACACTAAAATGCAATCTCGAATTTCAATATATATGAGTTTAGTTTATTACCAGCTTTTTTAGCTTTTTAGTATCAAACATTAAGCACTTTATACATTTTTAGCATTACTTAATGTTTAAGCTGCCATTTTGAAGGGTCTGTGTTGATTCATTGGAAAAATATTTGTTGACGTCAAATTGTACTGAACCCCCCCCCTTGTCAACAACTATCAAACTTTTCCAAACCCCTCCCACTATTTTGTTGACATAATTAATGGAAGACCCCCAACAGCAAGTCAATCTCATTGGTGAAAACATAAAATTAGGCAACTGTTGAGGAAAGAAATCTGAATTTCTTTCTGAAAAAGTTTATTTGAAATTAAACCAAAAGCAATATGAAAGCAAATATGAAGAAGGAAATTAGAAAAAAATTTCTGCTGATTTGATTTCTGTAATTATTATGATGAGAGGAGGGGGAGGGAAGTGAGCAAAATATTTGAATCTTACCAAAGCACGAAACTCCTTGAGTGCAAAAATAAACATTTTTAAACATAAGATGAAATAATCTGTGTAAATATTTTGCTAATAATAAATATTATGTATTATTACATATTATAATTATTATTATAATTATAATTATTATAATTATTATTATTATTATTATTATTATTATTATTATTATTATTATTTATGCCCCGAGGTATCATAATATTATGATCCCTCAGGGACTTAATATGATCCCTCAGGGAGTTATTATTATTATAATCATTATCACTATCACTACTACTACTACTACTACCACTACTATAATTATTATTACTAAAATCATTATCATCATCATCACCATCACCATTATCATCACATCACGACCACGGTCACCTCCACCACCACCAGCCATGGGTATGAAGTGTTAGTGACTTCATTCTCTTAGCCTTGGCATACGAGGGCGGGTGGCCAGTCTTCTTCCTCGCCGTCACATCTTCCCACCGACAGTGTACTCATTACAGCTGAGTTGGTTAGAGGGCGGAAATGGAGCAGAAATCTTGACAAAAATTTCTGCCTGGTGGGGATTTGAACCCTCGACCTCTCGATTGACAGTCCAGCACGCTAACCACTACACTATCGCTACATGGATTAGATTTTATCACAGAAATGATTACTCTATATACTCTGGTCTCACCTGTGGCTTAGTGCTGGCTGGATTGCTGAGGTTCTGACACGCCATCTGGATTGCTTGCTGTGCTCTGGCAAACTGTGACTGGTCAACGAGTCCCTGCTTACCTGGTTCACTTGCAGGATCAGCAATGCCCACCAGGTAGGCAGCCTAAGAGGAATGACAAAAACTGTATGTATGTACCGTATGTAGGTGCATTTGTATTTATGCATGTAAGTTTGAACGTACGTCGTACATAAGTGGATATGTATGTATGTTTGTATTCATGTATGAATCAGAGATGGGCATGATTACTGAAATTCTTAAATTGCTAATCGATTAGTTAAATTACTAATTGTTTAGAATTAGAATTAGCTGCTGAAATTTGCAAATCAACTAGAATTAGAACTAGCATATTCTTGTAGCTAATCGATTAGAATTAGAAGTAGCTACGGAATTTTGCTAATTGATTAGAATTAGATTTAGCAAAATCTTTGTAGCTATTCAATTAGAATTAGAATTAGCCGTTTACCTAATTGATTAGCTAATCGATTAGAATCTAATCGATTAGTTACCCATCTCTGGTATACATATGTGTACCTAAGTATGTATGTATGTATTTATAGGCATCTGTTAATCATTACCTGTGCTGCATTTTCTACCATTCCACAGACGGCGCTGGCAAACTTTGCCACTGAGTCACAGAAGTCGTCGAGCTGTCCGTGTTTTGCGTGTGCGCTTATGCCAGTCATAGACTCAGCCAAGGCCTACAACACCAACACATTGTTATCGTAATTGATCAAAGAGTAAATTAGAGGATCTCTCAGTGCTAACCTATATGGTGTTAGATGTCACTAAGAACAAAGCAGTGTATAGTCGCCATAGGAAAACGTCACCATTTACAGTAAACGAAAATGGACTTTAATTGAAAGGCACTGATATAAAATGGCACTGATATAAAATGGCACTGGTATAAAATGGCACTGATATAAAATGGCACTGATATCAAATAGCACTGATATAAAATGGCACTGATATAAAATGGCACTGATATCAAATGGCACTGATATCAAATGGCACTGATATCAAATGGCACTGATATCAAATGGCACTGATATCAAATGGCACTGATATCAAATGGCACTGATATCAAATGGCACTGATATCAAATGGCACTGATATCAAATGGCACTGATATCAAATGGCACTGATATCAAATGGCACTGATATCAAATGGCACTGATATCAAATGGCACTGATATCAAATGGCACTGATATCAAATGGCACTGATATCAAATGGCACTGATATCAAATGGCACTGATATCAAATGGCACTGATATCAAATGGCACTAATACTGAATGGTATTGATACTGATTAGGGCTGCACTTCGATTAATTTTTTAATCGCAATTGATCGCACAATTAAAAAAATTAACGCAAAAATTAACGCAATTAATCGCACATTGATTGACTTATGTATGTTTATTTTTAAGGACCTAAAATTCAAATAATTCAATCAAAATTCTAAAACAAGTGTCTCAATCTTCAACTGCAGCAGTCTGGGATGCTCGCTTTTTAGTGAAAATAGTCCTGTATAATAGACAGAGAACACGTTCGGAAGGAACACTTGTGGCCGCAGAAGCTAGATATTTCCTTGCTGCAGTATTACTGATAGATTACTGACAATGAATTGTACTGATACTGACTGGTACTGTTACGGAATGGCACTTACACTGACTGGTACTGATGTTGAATGGTACTGATATTGAATGCATGCATACTGAATGGTTCAGATATAGTATAGGTAGATACTGAATGGTACTGATACTGAATGGTACTGATACTGAATTTTACTGATACTGAATGGTACTGCTTACCTTTGATCGCTCCACCACTCCCTCAAGACAGTCAAAGTAGTTTCCATCGCTTATTGGTTCGCTCGGATTGTCCAGAAGAGGGCGCATCATCTAGAAGAAACGGCAAAGAAAGTAAGTAATATTTCCCCTGTGCATATATTTGGAAATAGTTCCAGACAGATTCTCACCACAGTTACGCATAAGACTGTGGGAATAGTTCCAGGAAACTCTCACAACATTCCCATGAAGATTCTGGCTGTGGTTCCACAAGATTCCAGTCATAGTTCCATGAAGATTCGGAATATGGTTCCAGACAGAATGTGGTTATGGTACCGCAATGATTCTGGTTCCACGCAGATTCTGGTTACAGTTTCACAAAGATTCATTTTATTAGCCTCAGTATATGAGGATGGGTACCCAGTCCTCTCCCTCGCCATCTCATCTTCCCACCGACAGTGTACGATCAGTGTATTCATTATAGCTAAGTTTGCTAAGGGGCACAGATGGAGCAGAAATCTCAAACCAAATGTCTGTCCTGGTGGGGAGGCATGCAACAACTGTAATAACCTTACTCTAATATCTCTTCCTTTATGCGTAACCTGTAAAGAAGGAAAGAAACACCTGTATCTGTCGAAGGGCGTTGTCGCATTCCTTCTGACCTGGGGCCGAAACTGTACAGATGTTAATCAGATGGTTGATGCTCTCTGTGACAGCCCTACAACAAGACCATTATACGGTATAATAATCATAATAAAATGCTTAAATTAAATAAAAACACTAAAATAAAAATAATGAAATAAAAATACTAAAGTACAAATGCAAAAATTTAAATATTATAATAAAGACACTAAAATAACAATACTAAAATGAAATTACTATAATTTAAATACTAAAATTAAAATACTAAAAATACTACCACACTACAAAAAGTAATAATATTAGTAATAAAAATAATAATACTGTATTACTATGCATTAATTACTTTTGGGATCCATGTCCCAACTGTGTTTCATAAAAAGTCGTGTCGTAAAGAGGCACAAAATAATGAGTTATAATTATACTGAGTCTTAGTCACGAATCATAATTAATAACTACAAAAATGTAGTTGTTAATAAATAACTATGGCCATTAGTAGAACTGCATTAATTTAATTAAACTCTGTGTTGATTCATTTCATTTTTATTTCTAATTTTATCATCATTTTAAAAAGCGAGTCTACAGCATAGCTATTAATACCAATAACTATGGCTCTTAGTAAACTACATTAAATTTAAAAAAATCTGCTTTAATTATTTTGTGTTTATTTCTTAATTTATTTTTATTTTTAATTTATCGTTTTGTAAAACCAACACTCAATACCTGGCAGCTTGAGTCAGTTGATTCTTTGCATTCGGCGCATAGGGATCAACAAGGAGCGACTTGGTTGCCATTAGGAACCTACTCGAAACCATGGAAACACTTCGTAGCCCGCTCACGATCTGCGTCTGCGTATCGCTGTTTTTCGTCACTCCCGCCATCTCGAGACCACTGTCAACGAAATCTTCGTAAGCCCGGCTGAAGCGATTGGACGACGGACCGACCTGGTTAGGAGCATTCTGGGATGCCGACACGATCTCACTCGTCGCTTGGTTGAGGTCAGCGGCTCGTGAGTTCAGCTGAACCTGGACCTCCTGGAAGCCTCTGTCTGACATGGGAAACTGGAAATTCCAAGCAATGTTCTATATTTAGATGGAAATTCCAACAGCGAGAAATTCTGATGGTGTATTTTTAAATGGAAATTCTGATGGTGTATTTTTAAATGGAAATAATGATGGTGTATTTTGAAATGGAAATTCTGATGGTGTATTTTGAATTGGAAATTCCAATGCTCCATTTTGAAATGAGAATTCCATGCAAAGGTCTATATTTAGATGGAAATTCAAAAGCAGTGATCTATTTCAAAATGGAAATTCCAAGCAACAGTCTTTATAAAAATGGAAATTCCAAAGAGAGAGCTACTTCGTAAATTTCAATATACAGGTATCTTACCTGCAAACCGTTAGAGTACAAGCCAAACCGTTAGAGTACAAGCCAAACCGATAGAGTACAAGCCAAACCGTTAGAGTACAAGCCAAACCGATAGAGTACAATACAAACCGATAGAGTACAAGCCAAACCGTTAGAGTACAAGCCAAACCGATAGAGTACAAGCCAAACCGATAGAGTACAAGCCAAACCGATAGAGTACAAGCCAAACCGTTAGAGTACAAGCCAAACCGATAGAGTACAATACAAACCGTTAGAGTACAAGCCAAACCGATAGAGTACAAGCCAAACCGTTAGAGTACAAGTCAAACCGTTAGAGTACAAGCCAAACCGATAGAGTACAAGCCAAACCGTTAGAGTACAAGCCAAACCGATAGAGTACAAGCCAAACCGATAGAGTACAATCAAACCGATAGAGTACAAGCCAAACCGATAGAGTACAAGCCAAACCGATAGAGTACAAGCCAAACCGATAGAGTACAAGCCAAACCGATAGAGTACAAGCCAAACCGATAGAGTACAAGCCAAACCGATAGAGTACAAGCCAAACCGATAGAGTACAAGCCAAACCGATAGAGTACAAGCCAAACCGATAGAGTACAACCAAAACCGATAGAGTACAAGCCAAAAGCCGATAGAGTACAAAACAAAGTACCGACCGAGAGTACAAGCCAAACCGATAGAGTACAAGCCAAACCAATAGAGTACAAGCCAAACCGATAGAGTACAAGCCAAACCGATAGAGTACAAGCCAAACCGATAGAGTACAAGCCAAACCGATAGAGTACAAGCCAAACCGATAGAGTACAAGCCAAACCGATAGAGTACAAGCCAAACCGATAGAGTACAAGCCAAACCGATAGAGTACAAGCCAAACCGATAGAGTACAAGTCAAACCGATAGAGTACAAGCCAAACCGATAGAGTACAAGCCAAACCGATAGAGTACAAGCCAAACCGATAGAGTACAAGCCAAACCGATAGAGTACAAGCCAAACCGATAGAGTACAAGCCAAACCGATAGAGTACAAGCCAAACCGATAGAGTACAAGCCAAACCGATAGAGTACAAGCCAAACCGATAGAGTACAAGTCAAACCGATAGAGTACAAGCCAAACCGATAGAGTACAAGTCAAACCGATAGAGTACAAGCCAAACCGATAGAGTACAAGCCAAACCGATAGAGTACAAGCCAAACCGATAGAGTACAAGCCAAACCGATAGAGTACAAGCCAAACCGATAGAGTACAAGTACAATAGAGTACCAAACCGATAGAGTACAAGCCAAACCGATAGAGTACAAGCCAAACCGATAGAGTACAAGTCAAACCGATAGAGTACAAGCCAAACCGATAGAGTACAAGCCAAACCGATAGAGTACAAGCCAAACCGATAGAGTACAAGCCAAACCGATAGAGTACAAATCAAACCAATAGAGTACAAAGCCAAACCGATAGAGTACAAGCCAAACCGATAGAGTACAAGCCAAACCGATAGAGTACAAGCCAAACCGATAGAGTACAAGCCAAACCGATAGAGTACAAGCCAAACCGATAGAGTACAAGTCAAACCGATAGAGTACAAGCCAAACCGATAGAGTACAAGCCAAACCGATAGAGTACAAGTCAAACCAATAGAGTACAAGCCAAACCGATAGAGTACAAGTCCAAACCGATAGAGTACAAGCCAAACCGATAGAGTACAAATCAAACCGATAGAGTACAAGTCAAACCGATAGAGTACAAGCCAAACCGATAGAGTACAAGTCAAACCGATAGAGTACAAGCCAAACCGATAGAGTACAAGCCAAACCGATAGAGTACAAGCCAAACCGATAGAGTACAAGTCAAACCGATAGAGTACAAGCCAAACCGATAGAGTACAAGCCAAACCGATAGAGTACAATCCAAACCGATAGAGTACAAGCCAAACCGATAGAGTACAAGCCAAACCGATAGAGTACAAGTCAAACCGATAGAGTACAAGCCAAACCGTTAGAGTACAAGTCAAACCGTTAGAGTACAAGCCAAACCGATAGAGTACAAGTCAAACCGATAGAGTACAAGCCAAACCGATAGAGTACAAGCCAAACCGATAGAGTACAAGCCAAACCGTTAGAGTACAAGTCAAACCGATAGAGTACAAGCCAAACCTGTAGAGTACCAAAACTAATCTTTGTCGGCAAGTCAACGGCCTATGTTGTCACAAGCTGCCCGATAAGTACTGAGGATCCATCACAAGTCAAACCGATAGAGTACAAGTCAAACCGAAAGAGTACAAGTCAAACCGATAGAGTACAAGCCAAACCGATAGAGTACAAGTCAAACCGTTAGAGTACAAGCCAAACCGATAGAGTACAGTACAAGTCAAACCGATAGAGTACAAGTCAAACCGTTAGAGTACAAGAGACACAGACAGACAGACAGACAGACAGACAGACAGACAGACAGACAGACAGACAGACAGAGACAGACAGACAGACAGACAGACAGACAGACAGACGAGACAGACAGACAGACAGACAGACAGACAGACAGACAGACAGACAGACAGACAGACAGACAGACAGACAGACAGAGCAGACAGACAGACAGACAGACAGACAGACAGAGACAGACAGGAGAGAGAGACAAGAGAGAAATTTCATTTCTCTTGTAGTCATTTATTCTGTCTCTGTCTCTCTGTCTATCTCCCTGTGCGTCAACACTCAGGCAGTCTCTGAGAGAGAGACATCAGGCCAGAGAGAGAGAGAGAGAGAGAGAGAGAGAGAGAGAGAGAGAGAGAGAGAGAGAGAGAGAGAGAGAGAGAGAGAGAGAGAGAGAGAGAGAGAGAGAGAGAGAGAGAGAGAGAGAGAGAGAGAGAGAGAGAGAGAGAGAGAGAGAGAGAGAGAGAGAGAGAGAGAGAGAGAGAGAGAGAGAGAGAGAGAGAGAGAGAGAGAGAGAGAGAGAGAGAGAGGAGACCAAGCATTGCCAATGAGATCCTCTACTCTACCTGGGCAAGACGCGTCTGTCTGTCTGTCTCTCTATCTCTGTCTCTCTGTCTGTCTCTCTATCTCTGTCTGTCTGTCTGTCTATCTGTGCCTGTGCTTGTGTCTACCTGGGCGAGACGAGTCTGATTCTCAGGGTTCTGAGGGTTGCTGACAGCCTTCTTTGCCTCCTCGATGAGACTGGCTGATTTGTCCATCACATCTCTTGCGTGTTCGATGATGTTCTGCTGAAGGTCTCGGTCGTCTGTGGTCGCTGCGATCCCTCGCACGGCCCCTGCCAACACCCTCAGGGCGTTCGCTGTGTCTTTGGCCGCGATTCCTGTGTAGTTATCGTTTCCCTAAAGCACAGCATCACACGAACATACATAGAATACATATATATATACATATATATAAATGTACAAATATATATATACAAATATACATACACATTTATTTACTTTAAGGACAAACATACTCATGCATACATACACAAATACAAACACATACACATACATAAACAAGCATACATATACACATACACACGCCTACAAACACTTTGTCCACCAGAATGTTGTTTGGCAGTTGGTTTAATAAAGAATATACTTACTTACTAACGTATTTACTTACATACACATGCATATACCCACACATCTGTACTCAAAAACATATACACACATGCAATGCATACACACACGCATACATATGCATACAAACATACATAATCACTATTGACTATTGACTATTATTTTTCCTTAATCCATATCTTAAATGCAGATTTTTTTACCTTGTTCTGTTTGTGCCAACGCAATTTATGCAATAAAGGAATAGTAGTAGTAGTAATAGTAGTACAGACACCGGCGCAATAGAAGTTGCTAATTACATTTCTTACATAAACACGCATATTATACACACACGCATATACACACACGCACACAAATACACACACACCCACACACACACATACCTGTGCGGCAGCGGTGAGTAGTTGCGCCATCGACGACCCGACCGTCTTCGACGTGCTTCCTAGCTGCATGGCACACCCATCGGCCGTCTCCCCCGGCAGCGGGACCAGCCTCCCTGCGGCGGCCGTCCTCTGCACCTCGATCAGCTGCTGCTCGAGGGCCCGCACCTCGTCCAGGGCTGCGTCCACGTCCGAGGAGACGCAGGCCTCCTGTGCCTTCCCGGCCGCTGAGCGCAGGTCGACGAGGGCCGCTGCTAGGTTCTTGGAGGCGTTGCTGAGGCTCAGTGCTGCGGACTGATCGCCGATCGTTGGAACGGCCGCTTTGGCAGCTGCCAGCATCTTTCCACATGGCTGGAAATGAAAGAGGATATGAAAGAGATGGGTAACTAATCGATTAGATTAGCTAATCGATTAGACAAACAGCTATTTATAATTCTAATCGATTAGCTAAAAGATTTTGTTAATTCTAATTCTAATCGATTAGCTACAAGATTTTGCTAATTCTAATTCTAATCAATTCTAAGGATTTTGCTAATTCTAATTCTAATCGATTAGCTACAGGATTTTGCTAATTCTAATTCTAATCGATTAGCTACAAGATTTTGCTAATTCCAATTCTAATCAATTAGCTACAGGATTTTGCTAATTCTAATTCTAATTGATTAGCTACAAGATTTGCCAATTCTAATTCCAATCGATTAGTACATGATTTTGCCAATTCTAATTCCAATTGATTAGCTACAAGATTTTGCTAATTCTAATTCTAATCAATTAGCTACAAGATTTCGCTAATTCTAATTCTTATCGAATGGCAAATATCAGTGGCTAATTCTAATTCTAAGCAATTAGCAATTTAATCGTGCCCATCTTTGGGGTAAGGCGAGATAGAGGTTTGACAGGGCAGATGCAAATCAATCAATCATTTTTGATTGATCCCAAAAATGTAGATAATCGAATTTTAGATACAGGTTCTTTACATACGAATCATAATATGTCTCCTCCCCAGGGTTCCCTCCTGTCCATTTTATCACAACAAGACTGTTCTCTTCTGCACAGCAAGATGTGTATGTACCGTAAAGTAGTTGCGATCGTACATAATTACCAAACAGTTGTCCTACCTGAAGCATATCCTGTGCGGCCGTGATGAGCATCAGTTGTGAGTTCGCATTGTCTGGGCTCTGCATCGTTGCTCTTAGTCCTTGGATGAGGCGTGGAATTACGTCATCTGCAACCACCTTGCACTGCGTCATCAGTTGCTGTTGTGATGCTTGGTTCCTGTTGGACTTTCCCGCGCCACCAGCTGCGTTGATGAGCTGGGTTGCGGCGGAGGCTGCCTGCTTTGCCGCTTGCTATGGAAACGGGATGCAGGAGGTTTAATGACGGGATGAATTTGGAAGATGTAATTAGTGTGGTTTGTTTAGTTACATCAACTTGCACTTAATAAATCTTCGTAATACTACTACTACAACTAATAATAATAATGAATGATGGTGATGATCATGATAATGAAGATGACGATACTACTACTACTACTACTAAACGCTATGATGATAATGCTGATCAAATCAAAATAATAATACTACCACTAATGATGATGATGATGATGATGATGATGATGACGACGACGATGATGATGATGATGATGATGATTGTATTTTTTCAAAACTGGCTGTCATAACGCAGCCAACGACAAAAGTGCGTAAATGAAAATAATTTGATGATAATACTACTACTACTAATAATGATGATGATGACAATACTACTGATGATGATACTACTACTCAATACTCATGATGATTTTTTTTATTCTCCGTATAATTGTTTTTAATCCAAAGGGAGGTCCGCGATCTCGGTCATCCTCGACAGCGACCTATCAATGAGCCACACATCACGGGACTTGTGAGGACCAGTTTCGGCATCCTAAGACAGCTGAGGTCTGTGTCTCGGTCCCTCACGCAGGATGCGACTCGCCACCTCGTGCAAAGAATCCTGAGCCGAATTGATTACTGCAATATCGCCTTTGCCGGCTTGCCACAGCGCAGTATCATTCGGCTTCAGGCGGTCAAAGTTACATAAAAAAGTTCGACCACATTTCAACCGCGATAAAAAACGAGACGAGAAGGCGAAAAAAGTTCAAAAAACTGACGTTTTGGGTAGGAAAACTGCGCAAACCTGGCTGACAAAATCGTTTTTTTCGGACGATGTCAATAGGTCGCGGCTGATGATGATGATGATGTTTTTGTAATAATAAAACCAAAGCGGGTGATGATGATGATCGCCTGTCCACGTGCCTGGATGAGTCTTCCTGCGCCCATAAGACCAAAAGTTTACTACTTTTAAAAATAAATAATTATGAACCACGAGCACTAACATTTGCGCTGACAGTTGATTTTTGTTAAGCGTTCTATTCTCCGTATATATTTTTTATTCTCAAGGGATCAAAGGCAAAAGCTAACAAATAATAGTAGTAAATTTAATAAAATTAATATTAGCATTAATAATAATAAATGATTAATCAAATAAATAAGAAATTGGTCAACCTGTAGGTTGGTAAGGATCTGTTTCTTGAGAGTGGTTGCCGCTGCGACCCCTGTGGCTGTTCTCAGGTTCTCTGCCGCCCTCTGCAACACCTTATGCTGCTCCTTGTCTTGTGGAGTGCTTGCACATCCCTAAAAGTAGAAGTGTGTATCTACGTAAGTGTGTGTGCATATGTGTGCGTGCATGGATGTGTGTATAGTTTTACGATGTTACTCTAATAATTCATGGTTTTATGGTTTTACCATGCGACTCTAATAATTCATGATTTTACCAAGTTACTCTAATAATTCATGGTTATACCAAGTAAATCCAATAATTCAGGGTTTTACCATGTTACTCTAATAATTCATGGTTATACAAAGTGAATCCAATAATTCATGGTTTTACCATGTTACTCTAATAATTCATATTTTTACCAATGTTACTCTAATAATTCATGGTTTTACCATGTTACTCTAATAATTCATGGTTTTACCATGTTACTCTAATAATTCATGGTTTAGCCATGTTACTCTAATAATTCATGGTCTAACCATGTTACTCTAATAATTCATGGTTTTACCAAGTTACTTTAATAATTCATGGTTTTACCAAGTGAATAAAATAATTCATGAATTTACCATGTTAAACTAATAATTCATGGTTTTACCATGTTACTTTAATAATTTATGGTTTTACCATGTTACTCTAATAATTCATGGTTTTACCAAGTTACTCTAATCATTCATGGCTTTACCAAGTTACTCTAATAATTCATATTTTTACCATGTTACTCTAATAATTCATGGTTTTACCATGTTACCCTAATAATTCATGGTTTACCATGTTACTCTAATAATTTCTAGTTTAACCATGCGACTCTAATAATTCATGGTTTTACCATGTTACTCTAATTCATGGTTTTACCATGTAACTCTAATAATTCATGGTTTAACCATATGACTCTAATAATTCATGTTTTAACCATGTTACTCTTCGTGGTTTTACCTTGGCCGCTTCTACCATCCGTGCAGTGGCGTCTGCCAGTATTTTCGCCGCAGCAAGCAGTTTCTTCTGCTGTTCTGAGTCGCTCTGAGACTCAGCCTCTACTTTCAACGCATTCACCAATTGAGATGTTGCCTAAATGAATCAAACATTGCATCTTCATAAAGAAATACAAGAAAATACTATACGATACTATACCATATGATACAATAAAATACTATACCATACAATACAATACAATACTCTATCAACAATACAATACATGTCTTATACTGTCTTTTCTTGCCACAGAGAACATCTTTAAAGCCTTAAAGGACTGCTCTTCCTCCTCCTCATCCTCCTCCTCTCACCTCCTCTTCTTTCACCTTCTCCTCGTCCTCTTCCTCCTTCTCCTCCTTCTCCTCTTCCTATTTTTCTCCTCCTCTCCTCCTCCCACTGTTCCTAACTCCTCATTCTCCTCCTCTTCCTCCTCCACCAACTCTTCCTCTTCTTCCTCCTCCTCCTCCTCCGCCTCTTCTTCTACACTACACAAAACACAAACGCACCGAACACATCAAGAGATAAAGGATGGTCAAAAAACAAATAGCAATCCGTTAATACAGCATTCGCTTAGAAACCACACAATCAACACAACAACTGACCAGGGCGAGTAGTCGTGTCTGCTTGACCATCTCTGGTGTGTCTCCCATGCAGTTGAAAAGACGGTCAGTGGCCGTCAGAATCGTGTCCACTTCATCCACCTAAAATTAACCAATCGCCAGAATTCCAGAAACAGAACGAAGCACAAAATATCTTAAGCGTCGCCCTCCTCCTTTCTCCAGGATTTGGACTGGCACTTTCAGAGTATGGGTAGCGGCAGAAACTCCACCACTGCCTGTACTATGAAAGTACCAGTTTGTCTCGAAATCAATTAGCTAATCCATTAGAATCTACGCTAATAATAATAATAATACTAATAATAATAATATTCTTTATTGAAACAATCAAATTGACAAACCGCAACCGGTTACAGTGTACAATTATGCAATTGACCAATTCACAAGAACACAAATGACAGAAGACATAAATCTTAACTACTAACTGAACAGACAGCCTGCAATGCGCTAATCGGTTAGATGTCGCACAACACTATAATAAAATGCTCTCTTTAGACTCCTCTAAACGCATCCCACCGACGATATATTTAATCATCTCTGCAATACAGAATCGCTAGATTGAGCTGTATTATGCCAAAATCTAATCTTTGTCGGCGGCAACGGCCTATGTAGTCATAAGCTGCCGTTAAACTGAGGATCCAATCCAACAGCATTCGCTTAGAAACCTCGCAATCAGCCCAACTGACCAGTGCGAGTAGTCGTGTCTGCTTGACCATCTCTGGTGTGTCTCCCATGCAGTTGAAGAGACGGTCAGTGGCCGTCAGAATAGTGTCCACTTCGTCCACCTACAAACCAATCGCCAGAATCTCAGAAAGAACGAAACGCGCAAAAGATCCTTAGCGTCGCCCTTCTACTTTCTCCAGGATTTGGCTGGCGCTTCCAGAGTATGTATAGCCTGTACTGTCGTAGTGCCAGTCCCAAGCCTGGTTAAAGGAGGAGGGCGACGATAACCATCTTTGTCATGGCACAGTTTCGTTAAACAACAAAAAATCTAAGAATCAATTATTTGTATTTGTCATGAAAATTACCAATACATAGTGTCTGAAAGAAACGATTTAAAGGTGTCTAAATGCTGGAGAGGGGCGACGCTAATATCATTGTTAGACAGCAACTAACCTACCCCAAATTATAACTAATTCTTCTGTCAAGTAACGTAAGATCGACGTCAAAACGGCCCTGGTCGCCACTAGATGTCGCACAACACAATAATAAAATGCTCTCTTTGGACACCTCTAAAACGCATCCTACCGACGCTATATTTAATCATCAGCCGCGTTTAATTTTGAGGGCAAAGCTTCGGTCAAACAGTGAGATGTGCTCGACGTTAAAGGCCTTGACAGCCACAAGATGTCATTACTTAATTAACAGTAACTCTGCCAGTGTTATTTTCGGTGGTGCCAGTCCAAAACCTGGAGACAGGAGGAGGGCTACACTAGTCGTCTTTGTTATGGGGTCCATAGTGTAGTGGTAACATCACTGGCGTGAAGAGCAGTAGGAAGCGATCCCGCTTCCCGCACCCTCCCAAAAGGTCCACTCAGCCTATCATTCGCGAGATTGCGCATTGGTAAAATGAGATGTAAAACGTGATGGGCGCCTTGCATGGCTGCCGTATACAGTAAAATTCGACTCCTGTAATAACGTGTGATCAACCGTTCATACTGATTTGTAATCATACTGCGTTTGTCGGTTTGAATTAATAAAGAATATTATTATTATTAATAATACAATAACTCTGTTTAGACACCCCTAAAACGCAAACCGCCTACTGTATATTTAATTATCAGCCGTATTTAATTTTGTGTAAGAGGTGTTCGAAGCCACAAGATGTCATTATCAGTAACTCCGCCACTGTTATTTTCGGTGGTGCCAGTCCAAAGCCTGGCTAAAGAAGGAGGGTGATGCTAGTCATCTTTGTTACGACACACGTTAAACAGCAAACAGACGATGAAACTGCTTAACTCCGCCACTATTCTACATGTAGTAGTGCCAGTCCAAAGCCTGGATAAAGGAGGAGGGCAACGCTAATCACCTTTATTATGACACGACGTCGTTAAACATAGACTAACTACTATTTAATCGCAACACTGAACTCCGTCACTGATTGTACTCTGTCAGTGCCAGTCCCAAGCCTGGACAAAGGAGGAGGGTGATGCTAGTGATCTTTGTTATCACACAGTGTCGTTAAACTGAAACTACTACTAGTATCGCAACACTGAAGCTACAAACACTTTACGGTAGAGGAGAATAATAATTCCAAACCCCTTTTCCATGTCCACTCCCTCTCTTGATGTGCTGCATGAGGTCATCGAGGGCTTTCGTGACTGCAGTGGCGGCAGCACCAAGGTCTCTGAGCGTTGGATCGTCCTCACAGACTCCCTGAAACACAGCAACAGTCAAAGGCTTTTATGACGTGTATAATAATAGCGAGATGCTAATTATTATTACTATCTATTTTATTATTACTATTATTATTATTATCATTGTTATATTTACTACTTATTACAATTATTATTATAATCATTGTTATAATTACTATTTATTATTATTATTATTATTATTATTATTATTATTATTATCATTATTAATTACAATTGTGAGGCACGGTGGTATAGGGGTATGTTCGGTGCCTTGCAGCCGGAGGTTTGCGGGTTTGAAACCACCTCAAAGTCGCCGCGTAGGGACTCTGGGCAAGTCCTTCACTCGCAATTGCTCATGCGCTTCGGCGTGAAACTCCGATTCAGTGTCCGCGCTGTAGTCAGGAGCGCCTCTGAGAAGAAATGTTGAAGGGGCGCTATAACAAGTGCTCGCATACATACAATTATTATTATTGTTATTATGCATTAACTTAGCACCACCAAGCATCAATCGATGATAAAATTTAGACACCCTTAAAAAGCATGCATTAGACGCTATTCATACATCAGGCGCTCTACGACAGTGTCTTGTTTCCTAAATTCGTGTAGAAATAGAAGGTCGACGTAAACGGCAGACGTAAGATGTTGCCAAACAATTACGAAATAGTATTCATCGATAGCGCATTGGATAACACACTGGCATGGAGAGCGAGAGGTACCGAGTTCGAGCCCCAGTTGGGCGGATATGCTTTGTAGGCTGCTATTAGCGCCGTGTGTTGCAGGCTGTCTGTTCTGTTAGTAGTTAAGATTTAAATTGCATAACATGTAAATGTACAGCGCAGTGCGTTTGTCAGGCGCTTATTAAAGAAAGATATTATTATTATATTATTATTATTATTATGCATTTAAGTGGTGCCACTATCTAATGACCAATCGATGGCACTGAGTAACTGTGAGTGAAGGACTTGCTCACAGTAATCGTTTCAGAGGAGGAGGAGGATCGAACCTGTCCTCTCCATTCGGCTACTATGTCCCACATTATTATTATTCTCACGACCAAGTATCAATTGATAACAATATTTAGACACCTTTAAAACGTACGCATCAGGTACTATTTATTTATCACGCGTTCAATGGCAGTATGTCTTCTGGTCTTCTGGTTAGCGGCAGACGTAACATATTGCCAAACAACAACAAAATTATTCTGAGCTGAGTGAAGGACTTAGTCAAGGTACCAATACAGTAATTCAGAGGAGGATCGAACCCATACAATCGATTGGCCATTAAGCAGCCCCATGCTTTTTCGGTTGTTGGCCCTTAGTAGTAGGTGGCTTTTCGACACTACTCCTTTCCATCTGGAATGACCTCCCGCTTAGGCTCCGCTCTTTACTTCTGAGCCATCCGGCAGGGTTCTACAAGTCCCTCAAGTCTTGTTTCTTTAGTCGTGGCTGGGTCGAGAGCGCTTCTGAGTATCTTCTTGAAGAGGCGCTATATAAATGCTCTGAATGAATCAATTAATGAATCAATGAATTTACGTTACAAGGCGAACGCTCTAACCAATCGGAGGCACACTAGCCACTATTAATGACCGCGCGAGTCCCATCTTTATATAGCATCCGTTGACACCGTTT
The DNA here is from genome assembly GCA_020284085.1 of Aporrectodea caliginosa. NCBI lineage: Eukaryota > Metazoa > Annelida > Clitellata > Crassiclitellata > Lumbricidae > Aporrectodea > Aporrectodea caliginosa. Next base: position 778,387 of record JACEVL010000245.1, on the reverse strand, counting down.
TAAAGGTGTCTAAGGCGACCGCTCATACCAATTGCCAATTTCCATTATTTACACGGGAAAGGAGTGGGTGGAATTTAGACCAAATGAATTATTATTATTATGACCTTAGAATTGGATTTTTGCTCACGACGTTGGTTTTGTGTTTGATGAAGTCTGAAGGAGAATTAGCAGAGGATCTTAGTGAGGCCTATAGCTAAACAGCAGCTGAAGCAATCAAAACGAAGTAATTAATTTGCACACCTCTTTTAAGATGATCATGCCCGATATAATATTTCAAATTATAATACTTCAAATCTCAGTACATCATCGTTTGGGATCATATTTTGTGCTTTGAATTAAATAAATAAATAAGTCGACAGCAACGGTCTTGACAGCCACAAGATGTTGTTAAGCACCAGAATTTGCCAACGTTCTTATATCGGGGCCCGAGATAGCGCATTGGATAACACACTGGCATAGAGAGCGAGAGGTACCGAGATCGAGGTCCGTAGGGCGGACACGTTTTGTAGGCTGCTATTAGCGCCGTGTATTGCAGGCTGTCTGTTCTGTTAGTAGTTAAGATTTGTCTTCTGTCATTTGTGTTCTTGTGAATTGTTTCAATTGCATAACTGTACATTGTTATTATTACAACAATAATAGTAATAATAACTATAATTATTATTACAATTAAAATAGTTTAATATTGCCTAGCGACATCTGACGTCTGCCGTTAACGTTGATATTTAGACACCTTTAAAACGTACGCAACGGATGCTATTTATTTATCACGCGTTCAATGCAACCCGAGTCTGCTTCTCCATGCAGAGTATTATGTAAGGTCGACGTTAACGGCAGACGTAAGATGTCGCCAAGCAATTACGAATTACGGAAGGGCTTTCTCAAGGTCCCTCGGGGAGGAGGATCGAACCTGTTACAATGCACGCGCTTTAACCAACCGTTTTTCAAAGTGTGCCAAAGCGATATACTACTTATGATGAGTTCCTTAAGCTACATCTGAGAGGAAGCTATGGGTATGAAGTGTGTTAGCAACTTCATTTTCTTAGCATTGGCCTATGAGGGCGGGTGGAGTCCTCCCTCTCTCCGTCTCATCTTCCCACGGACAGTGTACGGTCTGTGTACTCATAGCTGAGTTGGGCCTGGGGCGCAGTTTGAGCAGAAATCTCAAACCAGATTTCTGCCCTTGCGGGGAATTTGAACCCCGACCTCTCGGTTGAAAGTCCAGCACGCTAACCACTACACTATCATTCCAATACAACGAAATTTAAGGTCTAATAGTAACGAGGGCCTGATAGCTGAGATGGACACGATTAGTTAAATTGCTAATCGCTTAGAATTAGAATTACTAAATCTTATATCTAATCGATTAGAATTAGAATTATAATTAGCTGTTTTACCTAGTCGATTAGAATCTAATCGATTAGTTACCTCTCTCTGCCTGATAGTAGTCGGTCCTGATATTAATAGGGTCTGATAGACTACCACCTGGCACTGAGTTTGCTGGGGGGAGATAGAGCAGAAATCTCGAGATATATTTCTGCCCTGGTGTGGATCTGAACTCCGGACATCTTGGATGACACTTGATGTCCAACACACTTACCACGCCCATAGTTACCCCTACACATGGCACTATTTCTAGTATTCCCTCACCTGTGCCGTGTCGACAACCCCGTCCACCGTCTTTGCCACCTGTTTCGCCGCTTCCACCAGCTGTTCCTGGCACTCCGGATTGTGGATGGTGGGGGCAACGACCTTCGTACAGGCGACCAGCTGTGACGTCGCCAGGGCACACTGTGTGGCCGATCCAATCACGTGATTCTGGTCCTGCTGATTGTCACACTTGGAGGCCACGCCCTTGGCCTTCAGAACGAGTGTGGCCGTTGCGTTGGCCACCGCTTTGGCAAGAGCCAGAAGAAGGTCCTGTATGAAAGAGATGGAACAAGGTTGAGTTGCAAGGCTCTAAACAATCGTATACCGTGTGTGTGTGTGTGTGTGTGTGTGAGAGAGAGAGAGAGAGAGAGAGAGAGAGAGAGAGAGAGAGAGAGAGAGAGAGAGAGAGAGAGAGAGAGAGAGAGACAGACAGACAGACAGAGACAGAGACAGAGACAGAGACAGAGACAGAGACAGAGACAGAGACAGAGACAGAGACAGAGACAGAGACAGAGACAGAGACAGAGACAGAGACAGAGACAGAGACAGAGACAGAGACAGAGACAGAGACAGAGACAGAGACAGAGACAGAGACAGGAGACAGAGACAGAGACAGAGACAGAGAGACACAGAGACAGAGACAGAGAGACAGAGAGACAGAGAGACAGAGACAGACAGACAGACAGAGACAGACAGACATAGACAGACAGACAGACAGACAGAGACAGGCAGAGACAGACGGACAGAGACAGACAGAGAGAGACAGAGACAGACAGACAGACAGACAGAGACAGACAGACAGACAGAGACAGACAGACACACAGCGACAGAGAGAGAGACAGACAGTACAGACAGACACAGAGTGACAGAGAGAGACAGACAGACAGGTAGGCAGACAGAAACATAAACAGAGACAGACAGACAGACAGACAGAGACAGAGACAGTTTAACGGCAGCTTATGACAGCATAGGCCGTTTCCGCATAATTTTGGCATAATTCTTACAGCTCTTCAGAGACAGAGATATTCTTAATAAAAAGTGATTAATCACTCGTAGGTGTCGCTTCCTTATATAGCATCGGTTGACACCGTTTGAAAGGTGTCTAAAAGGATAGCATCTTAACATATCGGAATGAAGTACTTCTTCATGGACCAATCCACTGAATTGTTTATTGTCCCATCTTTATATGACAACGGTTGAGACCGTTTTAAAGGTGTCTAAAGCAACCACTCATACCAATCGTATACAGTGTTCCACTATTTATACATTCAATCTCTTTTCAAATAAGAGCCAGTAGAGAATCCTGAAATACAAGATTGCAACATTTGCTACAATTCGGCTGGAAACGCAACTTTATTACATTAAGCTTATATCTTCGACTCGCTGGTATATCACAAAACTATATGTAATAATTACACATTAAAATAACTAAATTATTAAATGATTACATATTTTAAATTATTACATAATTACATTGACTTTCAAACATTGTGATTTTTAACTGACTAACCAAGCCTCAGATTCACATTTCTGTGACTTTGTGCATGCTCAAAATGTTCATAAGAAAAATAAAACTATAATAAAAATAATAATAACAATAAAAATATAATAATAATAATAATAATAATAATAATAATAATAATTATAATTATAATAATAATAATAATATCAACCCATGCCCGACATGGATGAGGTATAGCCATTCCAGACACATTCCTTTTATAATTTCTGGGGGGAATGAAGTACCTCCGGGCAAAAAATAATAATAATAATAACAATAATAATAACAATAATAATAGTAATTAAATATGGAAACCAAACAACACCAAAAACAAGTGATACTCTACAACCCATACCTGAAAAGCGGAGTCGCTGTCTGACGGTGGTTCCACGAACGTCATCACATCGTGACTGGCTTCACCGATTCTTGTGGCTGCATTCAGAAGATTCTGTCGCGGCTGAAAGAAACAAATCAACTACAGATCAACAAATCATGGGAATAAATTGGCTTAGAGAGACATTGCTTGTAGAGACGACTGGCTATTGAACCAAATAGAAACAGGATAATACGAAATAGAAATAGAATAGATTAGAATATACTAGACAGCGATGGGCAAATAACTCGGGAAAAATGTAATTGAATTACAAATTACTTTGGGACATGAAATGTAATTTCAAATTGCAAAGTACATAGCAAATGTAATTAAATACAAATTAACAAATTACAAATTACGCAATTTCAAGCAATTTCATTTACGTAATTTCAATTACTACCCATCCCTGATACTAGAATAGATTCAACTGAAATAGAATAGAAATAGAATTGAAATAACAGAATAGCCGTTAATCGACTTCTCAACATCATCAAATCAAAAGTCTTCAGAGTAGGGAGTAGCCAGAATTCGCCTTGGATATTCACCTCGGCCGAATATCCCGTTTTGGGGCACTATTCGCCAAATACTATGCACAAAAATGGTTGCATATAATGCTTCTTTATTATTTAATAAACTTACGTACATACAATAAAGAATGTCACATCGATCAAAGGCGCAAATGGTGAAGTACTAGTAGACAACACAAGCATAAAGAAACATCGAAGAGAACATCTAGTGTTCTTATTTTCTTTAACCCTATTAATGACCTAAGTTTTAACTTAAAACATTTAACAATAGCTTAGTTAATTTCCTATTACATGAAAATGTGAAGCTTCGCATATGAACAAATGGTTCATCCAAATACTCGGATTCGTTCTTCGAGGCAAAATGTCAATTTGGCTCAGGGCTGTTAAAGGCTTGGTTTTTGGTTTTTTCGGGTTGTTTTTTTAAATACCAAAAAAACGCAAATTTGTTTTTTTTTTTTTTTTTTTTAAATTTCTAAATTACAAATGCCAAAAATGTCGTCTCTTCAACTCTCTTGGCAATTGTTGTATGGTCTTTGTTAACTTCGTTTTATGACATTCTACGTTTCTACTGTTCTAGTTAATTTTATTTATATGCATCTGATTAATTTGAACGGTATTATGCCACTTTTATAAGTTTTATGATCCGAAATAGGAAAATATAAAAATAAAAAAAAATAAAAAAACTTTTCATTTTGAAAAAGTTTGGATTTTTGCACCTCTGACTTGGCTAATTCCTACTTAAGAGTTGCTGCTATGGTCAAATAGTCACCAAAAAGGGTTAAACAGAGAGCCGCTCAGATTCAGCTGGCCTACATATTTCCATTGTTAATATCAAATGACGAAATAATCGAGCTAATATATCCAGTCAAATCCACAACTCAACATATCCAAGCAAGTGATGAAGCAAGAAATATGAAATTCAATTGAAAACATCCAACAAAGCCTACTCACGCCCTTACTCGCAGACTCTTTAAAATTTAAATAAACCATTAATTTTGGTCAACAAATCACAACATAAAACAACAAATAAGAGAGGAAAACCCAAATCAAAAACAAATAAACCATAAGAAAAATAATTTTAAATAAACCATTAATTTTGGTCAAGAAATCAGAACAAAAAACAACAAATAAGAGGGGAAAACCCAAATTAAAAAACAAATATACCATAAGAAAAATAAATTTAAATAAACCATTAATTTTGCTCCACAAACCTGAACATAAAACAACAAAGAGAGGAAACCCCAAATAAACCATAAGAAAAGAAGCATGATACAAAACCAGTAACCCGTAAAAGAAAACTTAGACTTTGAGTCAATGAAACTTACAAAAACCGGCTTTTTGGGCTGCATGTATAGAAGACAAGACGTTGGAAACATGTACAAAAATGTGACACTTTGAGCCTCACTCAATCATTCACTCACTCATTGATTTGCTCAGTCATTCATGCATTACTTCATTCATTTACTCATTTTCTCATGCATTCAATTATTCCCTCATTCATTCACACTGTCATTTAATTCACTAATTCACTTAATCCATTCATTCAATCATTAAGACATTCATTCAATTAGTCATTAATTTACTCATTTACTCATTTACTCATTCAGTCAGTCATTAAGTCAGTCAGTCATCTCGTCATTAATTCACTCATTCACCGACTTTTATTCATTCATTAACTCATTAAGTCAGTTAGTCATTCAGTCATTAATTCACTCATTCACTCACTTATTCGTTCGTTCATTCATTCTTTAAGTAAGTCATTCATTCAGTCATTAATTCACTCACTTATTCATTCACTTATTCACTCAAAACTTTACATGGCACCATTACAGAAAAACACACAAGCAACTTTCTGTAACCATGAAAGTGAGCTCTGTGAGCAACTGACCTCATTAGAGCCTGGCTGAGCAGCATTGAGCAACTCGGAAAATGCCCCTGCGAGTCGTCGGGCTGCGTCGAGCAGTTTGTCTCCATCATTCTCAGCCTCTTCGAGTGCGGCGAGCAACCGGACGTCCTTGGAGAACTCCCCAATGTTAGACGAACTAAAAAGACACAGGACTCGTTAAATACACAGTGAGTAGCTGAGTAGTAAGGCAAGTAGAACCGAGCTTTTTCTGTGGCAGGACCAATGATCTGGAATGGTCTTCCTCTAGAGCTGCGTCTACACCCTGGGAGTCTGCCTGAAACTTTCCTTACTAAACTAAAAACTGTTCTTTTTGGGCGCGTTGGAGTCGGGAGCGCCTCTGTGTAGTTTCCTTGAAGGGGCGCTATATAAATTCCCGAATGAATGAATGAATGAATGAAAGTAGGTACAAAAGTAAGTAACTGAGTAAGAGAGTGAGTACATAAGTGAATAAGCAAGACCGAGTAAATGAGTAACTGAATAAGTGAGCCATTGAGCAAGTGAGTGAACAAATAGGTTAGCAAGTGAATAAGTCACTTTGTGAGCAGATGAGCAAATGATCAAGTGAGTGAGTGATTAAGTGAATCAGTGAGAAAGTGAGTAAATGCATAAATGAGAAAGTGAGTAAATGAAGAACTGAGTAAGTGAATAAATGAGCCAAATGACTAAGTGAGTAAGTGAGTAAATGAATGTGAGCCAAATGAATAAGTGAGTAAACGAATACGTGAGTAAGTGAATAAGTGAATAAGTGAGTGAGTGAATAAGTGAGTAAGTGATCCAAATGAATAAGTAAGCAAGTGAGTAAGCGAATAAGTGAGTAAGTGAGCCAGTAAGTAAATGAGTAAGTGAGCCAGTGAGTAAGTGAATAATTGAGTGAGGAAGTGAATAAGCGACTCCTCTGCCTTGCTGTCTGACCTCCCTAGCATCGCCACACCCTATCTACAAAAGAGAAAGCATCGCCTTACATCGTCTGTACTGCCGATCCAACAGCTGTGTAGTCCGTATCGTCAGGTCCCGCAGACGTCAAGGTGACCATCTGAGCCGTGGCTGCATTCATGGCCGACAGCTGCGATCCCACCTTCTGTCGGGACATGTCCCTCGTGCTTTCCTTCCACTTGACGGACGCCTGAAAGTGGCACAGGAACACCAATATGGTAAACCGATTGGTAAGCGGGCTCATTTAAACACCTTTAAAACGCTGTACTTCGATGCCATATAAATATAAGTCCTGACGGCCGATTGGTGAAACGCTCTTTTTAAACACCTTTAAAACGGTTTCCACCGATGCTATATAAGGATGGGACACGATATGCGATTAATCTTTTCTTGTCCAGCGAAAGAAAAAAGGCTCATCTTTCTCGTAATTTAGAACTATAATGGTTGTGAAATCGAGAATAATTATTGATTTCTGAAGCGTAATAGAGTTCTGGCTGCTTAAGGACAAGCTTCTATATACATTTATTTTTCTTGTCCACTACTGGAAGTCCTTTATGGACCGTTTGGTCCGACTACGCTACTTACCAGATGATAAACAAAAATTAGAACAGCTGTATGGAACGGCAGATGGGAACCTCCTTAGTCCTTATCGCTGCCTTGGTGGACCCGGGTCATGTTCTGAACCCGCTCTTCCCTCCTGTAAGGACACTCCCCTATTCCCTGCGTCCCAGACCGCATGACCGAATCATCCCACTAGCGGACTATTATTAAATTTTGATTAGGAAAAGTTTTGAACGAGAATGATTTATAATGATTAATTTAAGGTAAACCAAATTTCGGTTACGCAGTTGGATAAATAAACAATATACTTACTTATTTACTTAATAATAGTTCTTTCTCTGTCTGTTCTGTCTCTCTTAGACACCCTTATTTGAGATGCGTAATGGCTATATATAAAAGCAATGGAACAAAGTATACGATAGGTTGAGAAGGCGTACTATTGGTATATAACATGAACGGTGAGAACTGCTCAATAATTTCTGTCGACGTCAACGGCCTTTGTTGCCATAAGATGTCGTTAAACTCTCGATCCATACGATTGGTTATAGCGGGCGTCTTTATAACAACCGATGCAATATAAAACATGGGACACTGTATCAAGTTTCGAATAGTGCTCCGTTTAAACACCGTTGCTATATAGGCATAGGACGCGGTAGCCGAATAATGCTGTATATCATAGAAACGGCGATAACTGTTTAAACTAAATTGTCGAAGTCTACAGACTCTGTTGCCAGAAGATGTCGTTAGACTAGGGAACCATCCATCCGACAAAACGCTCTCTAGGTGTTGAATAGGTGACTGTGTATATGGACCTTGAGCAAGTCCTTCACTCACAATCATCGATTGATGCTTGATCATCATATACATAGAACGAGTATACGCATATTACGAATATTAAGATTTTTAGAAATTTACGAATATTGACGAATATTAAAATGGCCAACGAATATTAAATTTTTTTAAATTTCCTTTAATTCTTCAAGATCCGGGATTAATTGTACAAAATTCAGTGCTAAAAACTAGGCGTTAGAACAGTTACATGTTACAGTTACTCATCCTATATCAGTAACTTCACATAGTTTATTGTTCAAGTCTCAATAGGCCGATCATGTGTTTTGCCGGAATTTGCCGCCTCTTGAAAAATGCCGCCTTAGACAGCCGCCTATATCTCCTATACCTAAGGCTGGCCATGGAGTACGGGCTGGCACTGAGCGGCATAGCTATTTCGTATTTGGACCCGGACGAGTGACATCAATATGAAAACAACATACAGCGACTTTATAACGAAGCGCCTCATTGGAACTCATTGAAACGTGAATCTTATTCATAATACTGGCATTGCCCATATGCCTACTGAGTGCGGGGTTTTCGGAGTTAGGAGATCTAGAGACTGCACACACACACACACACACACACACACACACACACACACACACACACACACACACACACACACACACACACACACACACACACACACACACACACACACACACACACACACACACACACACACACGCACGCACGCACGCACGCACACACACACACACACACACACACACACGGAGACAAAAAGAGACAGAAACAGACGGACTGAGAGGGAGATACATAATAGAGAGACGGACAAAGCCTGCAGACTGAGAGTGAGTGAGAGGGAGAGGGAGACAGCAAGCGAGCGAGCGAGAAACACAATCTGCCTGTAACATTATACACAAAGTTTATCATTTAGTTGGCTCTCACAATGTGCATGAATCACCATTGAAATTCAGCGCGCAAATTATGCTTTTTATTGTACCAACAACGTTGTGTGAGCGACCTCCCGCCTCGGCACCACAAAACTTGAGTGAGTTTTTTGCCTTTGGCTTCATAGGTTGCCGGGGACCCTGGTCACACATGTTCTTAATTAGTAATCTTAAATTAGTTAGCAAAAACAGCGACGTCGTCAGCGAATATTTACGAATATTTACGAATATTAAAAATGCCCTAATATTCACGAATATTTACGAATATTAAAGCCTGAAGTCACGAATTCTCGTTCTATGATCATATATAATAGTGGCGCTTAATAAAATGTACTATTACTACTACTACTAGACGTTTGCCCGTCCTAAGACGGTTGAAATAACGTATACGATAGGAGTGTCATCCACTGAAATGAAATGAGTGCAATCCCATTCCCTCTCCCCTTCCCTTCCCTCTCAGCCTTCCCTCTCCTCACCCTACCCTCCCTTCCCCTCGCAGCATCTACCAGCTGTCATCATCATCATCGTCGTCGTCATCACTATCATCATTATCACCATTATCACCACCATCATCATCATCACTACTATTTTTGCCCTGAGGTAGAAAAGGATCCCTCAGAGACTGCAACATTATTATTTTAAGTTTAGAGAGGGTCGGTTAGCACAGATTTGTCTGGACTCCTAAACGTCAAGGTCTAAGTTGGTAAAAGTATCCCTAAAGGCTAAATCGCAGAAGCTTAAACAATGGCAATTGTTCTAACCGAGTCTGATCCAAGAGGTGGCAGTTCCGCCTTAGTCTGCAGTGCATTCTGTGTGTCTCCAATGGTCGACAGTCCATCGCTGATAGTACCCAGCAGCGCCCTCTGTGCCTGGTGTAGGCCGTGCATCTGGGCGCTCTGACCCTGAAAGAAGGAAAAATGGGAACAGTTCGGAATTAGACAAACTGCTGCATAACATCGTTAAAATACGAAGAAGTAGAAGAGAAAATGCGCAATCCATTTTAAACACCCTTTTAAAGGCTCCCATTCGCCATAGATAAGAAACACCTTTTGAGCCTTATCTTCACCCTATATAAAACTAACGTTTCATTCAGAAAGTACAATAAAATAGAAGCAAATTATTAATCAACTCAACTTTAAAACTGTGGTACGCGATGACTAGTGGTACGCCAGGTGTCGCTAACTGGTACGAGAAAAAATCCGAATAAATTAAAAATTTTCATGATTTTATGCTCATCTTTCTTTGATCAGCCCGTTGTTTTTGATCCCACATTTGCTGGCGGTAAGTCAACATTCGATTTTTTTTACCTGGTTGTACCATAAAAATAAAGTTTGAAACCGCTGGTTTACTCGACAAGAGAAACGCATTAATAATCCTCTAAGCTATAGCGCCGGGGCAGCCATGGACTGAAGTGTTTATACGACTTCATATTTCTTAGCCTCGGCATATGAGGGTAGGTGGTCAGTCCTCTCCCTCGCCGTCTCATCTTAACACCCACAGTGTACGGTCACTGTACCGGTTATAGCTGAGGACACTAGGGGGAAAACACTGGTGGAAAGCAGAATTAACTCGACATAAATTTATGCCCTGGCAATACTCATTTGAACCCCGACCTTTTGCTTGACAGTACAGCACGCTAACCACTAGGCTATCCATTGGGCATTTCTGGACAACCCCTCTGATACAACGCAGCGTTCGTGAATAAGCTGGTGCCCTGTGCTTAGTTTTATAGTGTCACTATTAGAAATGTGGAGTCTAAGATTACAAATACGCATTCAGCCAAGTGGGTGGGAAGCAATTAATTAATTGTAGCACCTGTCAACGCAAGTTTGCTTAATCTTACCTACTTTTCAAACAGGAAGATACCATTGTTTTAGTTAGCATGGGGATGGGGTTCAACTCCCTAGTTCTGCTCATACCCCTCACCAAAGTAACTGAAAAGTTACGTTTCGGCTTACGTACAAAATGGATGGCCCCTTAGGTAGCGGCTCATTGAATACATAATATCATCGAAATGATGCGATGGTGCATACAGCATGCACATGTTATGCCCGCGTCAAGACACTCAAAACAGCATCGTCGAAAAATGATCTCTCAAACACACAAACACCCGCACTCGTGGCTACCTAACTCATTCAGAAAGATGCAACAATCGAACCAGTTTCAACAGTCAAAGTCCAGTAACATTATCAGGAAAACAATGGGACACGGTAACAGATAGTCATTTGTAATTAGTAGCTTCTATTGCGCACCGGTGTACACTGATTGATTTGTTGAACTCATGTACAGCGCCCTTTCCTTTGGCCTCGGCCAGAAAAATACGGCGCTATAGAAATCGTCTTATTATTATTATTATTATTATTATTATTATGTGTATTATTATTATTATTATTATTATTATTATTATTATTATTATTAGAATTAATATTAGCATTATTATTATTATTATTATTATTATTATTATTATTATTATTATTATTATGTATTATTATTATTATTATTATTATTATTATTATTATTATTATTATTATTATTATTATTATTATTATTGTTATTGTTATAATGCATCACCAATAGCGCACCAAACAAAAGCTGTAATGAAAAATATTCTGAACAGTAACTGTTCTTATCGCTCAGTTGACACAATAGACTTGATTGTCGGAACAGGATACCTAATCAAAAGGCCTCTCTTCTAATTGTACTTATAGGGCAAATACTTCACTTAAAAGAGGTGTGTAATTATGCTGCATAGTTCGCATGTATTAATACAGCTAAAAGATGGTGTGCCAAAACCAAGCCCTAATCAGGGCAATATCCAGAAGATCAGGCCGTAAGACAGCCTATGGTGGATGAGCAATTTCAAAGAGGAGGGCATACAAACAGTCTTATTGTACAGTTAAACAACCAATACGAGAATCAGTCACCCAGTCTGTCAAAACTCCATTGGAATGGTGATTACCTTGGCAATTAGACAATTTCTGTGATCAGCTCCTCTTCTCATCATTTCAAATTAGTCCAACCTTCTTCAAGAATGCCTAACCTACTTTATTCGCATGCAGCTTTATAAGGGCACCTATCAAACGCTAAGCCCTTAAAATTTAAATTACCAATTAAAAGCTAATTATGTCTCGACCAAACGTCTATTTAGGAAAACTAATGCCTACACATAGCCATATTTTCTGTAATCGCATTGCGTTCTTACCATGTAAACTATTCTATTCTATTCCATCCAATCTTCTGCCTTCCAAGCTTTCCTCAACAAATTCTGCCCTAGCAACCCCTCTTCCTTATTCCTACCCTATTCCACCCAATCCTTCGCCTTCTGTCTCTGTCTCTGTCTCTGTCTCTGTCTCTCTCTCTCTCTCTGTCTCTCTCTCTGTGTCTGTGTCTGTCTGTCTGTCTGTCTCTCTCTCTCTCTCTCTGTCTGTCTGTCTCTCTCTCTCTCTCTCTCTCTCTCTCTCTCTGTCTCTCTCTCTGTCTCTCTGTGTCTCCTCTATGTATGTCTCTGTCTCTGTCTCTGTCTCTGTCTGTCTCTGTCTCTCTGTCTCTGTCTGTCTCTCCCCCTGGCCTCTGTGACAACTGGACTCGTATCTTCCCTTGACATTAGAGAACAACCCGTCTGACAAGACGCAGCTTTAGATATTTGGAGTTTATGATTCCAGTGTCAGAAGCCAGTCAAGGTGTCAAGATTTTTACAGCGGCATATAACATACAGGCATAAATATGAACTCTCATCAAACTTCAAGACTAACACACATCAAGTATAAGACACAAAATGCAAAAGATTCAGACATACGCATAACAATACCACTAATTAACTTACAATACTACTAATTGACTTAAATTCAAATTTCATGCAAATAACCCAATCACACAATAAATATTCTGCATCCATCATTAACATAGTTTTTCACACAATTCTGACTTATGAAACTAATTATCAAAGTCAAGAAAGTAAGAGAGTGAATGTAGTATTTTATGTGTAGTGTACATACTTTATTAAAATAATAAATAGGCTCTGTAAATGCTAACTATAATTTTACCCTGTCAATCTAAATATAAAAATTTCATGAAAATTAATTTGCATGGGGAATCTATCACAAATAAAATTTAAAAAAAAGAATAATTATCAATAAAAATATTATCAATAAAAACCAAAAATAATCATCAATAAAAACACATGTATTTCATAATACATAATTTTAACCAAACAATGAAACTGCTTTTTAAACAAACAATGGAGCCGCTAACAATACCACATGAACTAACACCATAATTTAACAAATATATTTTAAGCAATAATTGCATTTTAAAATATGATTTCAATTAAATAAATGTAGCATAAAACGACTAAACCTTCAAATAACAAATGCAATTTAACATAACATAACTAACTCAGCATAACTCGTAATAACTGCAACTTTAAACAAATGCCCAGCAAGCCTGCATTCCACGTCGAGCTAACAGACTCACGAAACATGCTCATCATTCAGGGTTACGTACGGTCTGATGTGCAGAGCTAATCCACAAATTTCTTACCTCAACGAATTTGGTAAAACACCACACTGACCAATGCGTTGCAATCATCATCATTATCAGTTCCTGACGCCAGCCATTCAGTGGCGATGGGTACGAATAAATGATCTCCACTGTCGTCGGTCATTTGTCAAGTCCGTTGCTGCCCTTAGTGTTAGTCAAAGGGCTGTCATGTCATATATTTATGTTGTCTATCCAGTGCAGTTTAGTTTCCTTCGAATCTAGCAAGTAGAGCATTACATTGCTTGGGATTCTGTCAGCTGGCATTCTCTATACATGTCCAAACCATCGGAGTCTTCATTGAACGACCTCGTCTAGCAGAGTTGTTTGAATACCTAATGATTGTCTTATAAATGTCATCGTTTCTTATTTTCTGTAGTCTTGAAATCCCTGTGATCTTCCACAGCCCACTCAATTCTGCTATAATAATTCTCTTCTCATCTTGCTTTCTCCTTGTTCAACATTCCAACCCACATAGAAAAATCCTGTTGATCACTATTTCGAAATGTGAACCTGCCCATGTTCCAATATCATATCAAGTTTTCAACCACACATTGCTCACCAGTAGCTGCAATGGCCTCCTTTAGAATTCAGAATAAGACTTAAACTGGCTTGTCTTACGTATAAAACCCTCACAAGCACTCCTGCCTATCTTCAGCCACAAATCTCTGCTCACATACCGCCACGCAGTCTGTGACCTTCGGGTATGGGTGTCTTGGTTTTGCCTCGATGCAGCACTGTCATTGGCTCTCGTGCATTCCATTTTGCTGCCCCAAGGAATGGAACTGACTACCAATGTTTGAACAAAGTTCAAACTCTCTCGCTTTCTTTAAGAAACACCTCAAAACTCACTATTTCTCATTGGCTTTCAAGAATTTGGATATCTGACTGGTCATTGACTAACTCCGATTTGCAATTCTATGTGACCCTGCATACGTTAAAAATGTTTGGAAAACTAATTATAATAATAAAAAATGTATGCCTCGCCATGGTCCAAAATGGACAAAGAAGATTACTGACTCATGTAGGTAGGTTAGCATAAAACGTGGAAACTGTGGTTTGAAGAAAGAAAGCTTTGATCCCAATGCAATACTCAATCAAGTACAATGCAACTCGTGCAACATAATCATCAAATAGTGTATGGTAAGACAACAGGATACAAACAACAGGGGCAACGTTTAAGCGAGTGCAACGCTGAACATGAGGACAACAGGTACAAGGACAACATTGACGTTGGTGTTTTTATTGTTTTCTGCCATAAAGTGCAACAAGTTATGAAGTGCAGAATCAGAAAATGCAACATCACAAGTGCACAAACAAAGCTAAACTGCAGTATGTGTGTAACGTGATAATGGCATCATCATCAGCAGCAGCCGTTCTTGGCACCAACCACTTGGCGGCGATGGGTACGAATAAATGAACCTCCAGTCCTCCATTGTCCTCGGTCATTTGTCAAGACCATTGCTTCCCTTAGTGCTATTCCAAGTGATGTTACATCCTCATTCATATTATCTACCCAGCATAGTCTTGGTCCGATTTGCTTACGTCATCGATTCCAATGACAGTTACCATAATGTTCAAGGCTTCATTTAATGGGTCTTGAATGCGAACATATTAATCACCTATCGTGTTCCGTCCTTATATATAATCGTTTGATACCATTTTTAAGGTGTCTAACGGGGATAGCTGTCATTAACTGACTACCGTGTATCACAGTCTTGGTCTGCCTTTGTTTCTTTTTCCTTCGAATCTTGTGTAGTGCATTGTGTGGGATTCGATCAACTGGCATTCTCCCTACTTGTCCAAACCATGGAGTCCAAACAATGACTTTATAGCAGCATTGTTTCTATACCCAATTATTGTCTAATGTCATCGATTCTTATAGCATCATAGAAGTCTCATTGTGCAATCACGAATGCATTAATCGCCTATCTTGTCCCATCCTTATATAGCATTGGTTGGCACCGTTTTAAAGGTGTCTAAGCGACCGCTCTAACCAATCGGAAATAAGATGCCAGAAGTCATAAAAAAGATTATATTAGTTTCATTCGTTATATGAACCAGACCCTCATTTCCTGATAATAATAATAATAATAATAATAATAATAATAATAATAATAATAATAATAATTATAATAATAATAATAATAATAATAATAATAATAATAATAATAATAATAATAATAATAATTTCATCTATTAAAGAATGTTTGTATTAAACACCTTTAAACGGCAAAAATAATAATAATAATAATAACAATATTGATTCTCTATATGAATATGAATCTTCCGAACGCCTCTAAGAAGACTGAAGGACCTTTCTATACGAGTAAACCAACTTTTCATCACAACCCTCTAAGACAGGGGTGTCAAAACCTTTTAATAGGGGCCAGTGGCTATATTTTCCAGCAAGTGGCAGGCCAAGGTGCTGAAGGCGCCAGAACAAAATGAGGTTGGTACTGGGAAGGGGCTCGGGGAGCCCGTCCCTAGAAAAAGATTTAGTTTTGCAGAACTAAATCTTAAATGGTGCAGTTTTAGCATACAGTCTTAATTTTGATATTCATAATGAAAAGCCTCTATAGCAAAGTGGATTTAGTATTGACTGGCTTGTAATTTGATTTCGCTTCAAACGCTGAAAAATGACAAATTTGAACTTTTATTCTCAAATTGTACAGTCCTTAGCCAAGGCTCCGGGGCCAGAAAAACATAATCAACGGGCCAGAAATGGCCCGCGGACCATACTTCTGACACCCCTACTCTAATAATAATATAAAAAAATAATGATAACAATAATAATAACATCAATAATAATAATAATAACAATAATAATAATAAATATAATAACAATAATAATAATAAATATAATAACAATAACAATAATAATAATAATAACAATAATAATAATAATAACAATATTAATGTATTTAATAAATCATGAATCTTCTGCCAGCCCCTAAGAAGACTGGTCTTCTTAGCACTGAAGGATCTTTCCATATGAGTTAAAGTACTAACAAAGACTAACATGCCAGAAAGCACAACACTCACATTACTGACGGGAAAAGCATGAAAACTATTGTGCGAGTGCTGAGATTCGGTGCCAGGATACTGTGCCTTTTGTACGGAACCCGTTGAGAACTGGGCCTGGCCCGTGTCGCCGGCCCGGAGCAGCGCGGGCAGCGCGATCGAACCCATGTTGGCGTGCCCGACCTTTGAACTCTGGTGCTGGATTATCGTCGCCCTGTTCGATAAATCAGTCAGTTGTCAAATCAAGAAATCAATCAACTCAATCAAGAAATCAATCAACTCAATCAAGAATCAATCGGCTCAATCAAGAATTCAATCAACTTAATCAAGACATCAATCAATTCAATCAAGAAATCAATCAACTCAACTCAATCAAGAAATCAATCAACTCAATTAAGAATCAATCGACTCAATCAGAAAATCAATCAACTCAATCAGAAAATCAATCAACTCAATCAGAAAATCAATCAACTCAATCGAGAAATCAGTCAACTCAATCAGTCATTACAGCAATCAGCCAATCAATCAGCGACTCAGTATCACTTTAAGAAAACCTTTATCGCGTAGAGGCGCTATATAAATGCTTTGAATCAATCAACAAATCAATCAATGAACCAATCAATCTGGCAAAGCAGTCAATCTATAGCATCAATCAACGAAGAAGAGCATAACCTTAAACACCTTTTAATAGCCTGCCATTCGCCCTATATATACCAGAAGAGCGTTCCTTAAAACTGAATAAGAAAAGCTAGCCTTGGGCAGCCATGGGTACGAAGTGTTAGCGACTTCGTTTTCTTAGCCTCGGTATGTGAGGGCTGGTGGCCAGTCCTCTCCCTCGCCGTCTCATCTTCTCACCTTCAGTGCACTCATTATAGCTCAGTTGGCTAGGGGTGCAGATAGAGCAGAAATCTCAACACAAATATTTGCGCTGACAGGGATTTCAACCCCGACCTCTCGATACACAGTCCGGCATGCTAACCACAACAATGAACCAATCAATACATACATGCCATCTTCAGCTATCAACGGGAATCTATTGGTCGGTTCTACGTGTGTGCGTGGGCCCGCCACTGGTGACTCTTTCAGCTTACAGTGCAGTGTTTTGCTCACTGATGTGATGCATTCGTTTGACATTCAACATCACATAATCTAATACAGAGAGCGCCTCTGGGGCCGTCCATAAATGACGTCACGCTATTTTGGCCGATTTTTAACCCCCTCCCCCTCGTCACACTTCGTCACAAAAGTAAGACCCCCTCTGAAAATGACGTCACAAAGCTCTGACCCCCTAAAACCAATTTCCATGGCGAAGCAAAATGCTCCTTCATGGAACAAATAGCAAAAGCATGAATATTTTAAAATCTAACGGTGACCAAATATTGAAATAATTAGAAAATTATTAATAATGGTGCCCGTATACATTAAAATAATTAAAAATAATGAAAATTTAATCCTCAAAATTAGTGCTGTTATTATTAAAATTAAATTGTTGCTAATTGTTAAATTTAATAACATAGACCTGGTGTGACGTCACACTACTCAGACCCCACCCCCATGTCACACATCGTCACACATTTCCTCCCCCTAGGTGCGTGACGTCATTTATGGACGGCCCCTCTGAGCAGTATTGTATTGTATTGTATTTGAACACTTGTTATAGCGCCTCAACCAGATTTCCCATTCAGAGGCGCTCCCCGACTACTGCGCGAACGCTGAATCGGAGTTTCACGCGAGCGCATGAGCAATTGCGAGTGAAGGACTTGCCCAGGGTCCCTACGCGGCGACTTTGAGGTGGATCCGAACCCGCAACCCTCCAGCTGCAAGGCACCGAACATACCCCTACACCACCGCGCCCCAGTTGTATTGTGATGTGTTGTATTGTGTGTTGTATTGTACTCCACGTTTATAATGCGACCGAGCCACCCGCAGTAAAGATCCGAGAAATTAATCTCTGATAATCCGACCCGACCGGGAAGCGAACCCGGGGCGCCGGCGCGGCGAGCGGGCACCAACCCACTCGGCCACTCAGGATCCTTGACTCTCTGAGTAGATATCTTGAAGGGGCAAATGTTATATACAAATGTTCAATTACATTACATGAATCAATCTAACTTTGACCAAGCAACCCTCAATCAAGCATTGTTTACACAGTGCAAGCAATGCCCTACAACTCGGTCACCAATACACAAAATCTTTTAGAATCCATATCCTTCCTTACTTTGCTGGTGACACGCTGTCTTCATACATTGTTGACTCCTCATCACCTTCAATTCCGAAATGATCCTTCGCTTTTTTCTGAAAGGTTCAACAGAAACGTTTATTAACGCTGGATTAAACATACTTTTAACAGCTTTTATTAGATGTCTGTGCAGCAGAGTGTCATTAGCAATTGGTTAATAAATACCCAAAATACCTCTTTTGCCTCGTTCGCCGGCCTATCTCCGCCACCTCTCACCGTCCGCTTCGCTCACTTGATCGCCATGACCTTCTTGTCCCACGAGCAAGGACTACCATGGCTAAATCTCGAGCTTTTGCCTTCATTGGCCCTTCACTATGGAACCAACTCCCTTCATCAACCCGTTCTTTGATGCTATCTGGGGGCCAGGTGCTTCTTTTCGTTGTCTTAAGACCACTCTTTTCGCTCGGAGTCTTTCGCACTGGGAGCGCCTCTGATTGGTGTTCACTGTGAGAGGCGCTTTATAAATTTATAAATACAATACAATACAATAAAGAATATACTTGCTGATTTACCTACTCATCTAAAAAAGCCACTCAACACATTATGTAATTACCATAATCGACCTATGTCCTGCCCATAACATCTGAAATGGGCTCCTACTGGCTTGGCGTTTGCTGCTTAGGGTTTTCTTATACGTTTTATTGCAACCTTAAGACCATTGTATTGTATTGTATTGTATTTGAACACTTGTTATAGCGCCCCTTCCAGATTTCTACTCAGAGGCGCTCCCAACTACTGTGCGGACGCTGAGTCAGAGTATCACGCCGAAGCGCATGAGCAATTGCGAGTGAAGGACTTGCCAAGGGTCCCTACGCAGCGGCTTTGAGACCATCCTTGTCAGACAGGGTTGGGTCAGGAGCGCTCCTGAGTAGCTACCTTGAAGAGGCGCTATATAAATCCACACAATAAATAAATCTTTAAAAAAATTCTGAAAATATTCTAAACTCTCATAGTTGTGTTAGAAGGATCTGCAACTGTACTGAAAATTTTGTTGAAATTGAAAAACCCATAATTTTCACTCAGACGATATCCTGACCTTTTTCAGGATGATATCGATGTATCCGGATATCAGCTGTGATATCTGTTCTCCCTCCATTGTCTGAACCGAATAGTAGGAGTCAGAATAGTCACCAAAATCCTACAATCAAAGAACACGATCTTCATACAGATTACCAATCTAATCCAACCAAATCTAATCTCATCGATCCTACAGTGTCCTAACAAAGCGCCTCTGAGTAGATATCTTGAAGGGGCGCTATATTAAGTTTCATTGATTGATTGATTGATTGATTGATTGATTGAAAGAAGAGGAAGAGCAGTCCCTTAAACACCTCTTTATAGCCTTGCATTCACCCTATATATACGTTAACAGCTAATCAAAAAAAAAGAGCTGTATTATGCCAAAACTAATCTTTGTCGGCGGCAACGGCCTATGTTGTCATAAGCTGCCGTTAAACTGTGGACACACACAATATAAAATGCTTTGTGCCAGTCTCAGTGCAAGTCCCAAGCCTGGAGGAAGGAGGAGGGCGACGCTAAGGGTCTTTGTTACCATACAGCTAGTCGTTAAACAGTCCAAAAGAAGAAGAATATAAAATGCCAAAAACCAATCTTTGTCGGCGGCAACGGCCTATGTTGTCATAAGCTGCCGTTAAACTGTGGATCCAATCCAAATATAATTACTTTGATGGAATTACCTCAATCAGGAGAGCAACTTCATTTTCTTAGCCTCGGCATATGAGGGCGAATGTCCAGTCCTCTCCATTGCCATCTTATCTTCCCACCGACAGTGTACGGTCAATGTACTCATTATAGCTGAGTTGGCAGGGGCACAGATGGGACAGATATATCTAAAAAAGTTCTGCTCTTGGCGGGATTTGAACCCCTGGCCTCTCGAATGACAGTCCAGCACGCTAACCATTACACCATCGAACACCCCTACGTAAAAGCTAGGCGCCCTTGCATCAAAATCCATTAGCTCGTTGGAACAAAGTGTTCAATTACATTACACTTAAACAAAATTCAAATTAACAACAAGACAAACCAGAGTAAAGCTGTTTGGTGATGCAGCCCAGCGACGAACCGTTGTCAGCGGCCAAGTCTTTAAAATCTACAAAAGCAAATTTTATTACATTTGATTATATTTATTATATTTCATAAACCGAATCTACAAATGTCACTTTAATATTGCACATCTGTAGCCATCCAAGAAAACCAGATTTTGCAATTCCCTCACTGTATCTGTCGCTTGTGTCATCTCGTTCTCAAATTACAATATACCTTTTTCAAACTGCCAATCCACCATAGGCTGCCTTTCTGAATTGGACCTTGCACTTTTAAAATCAAAGGAACTTGAGGTTAAAATATTTTATGGAGCACCAATCAGTAAGAAGAGCATTCCCTTAATCTTATGGAGTAAAATCATATCATTATGGTATTTCTGGATGGTTGCCAGGATGTTGTTTTTATCCAGGTGGAATAATATCTAGCATCTATATGGCATTCCTGGGTAGAATAGAATCTTTATGGTGTTTCGAGGTAAGGCAGAATCTTTGTGATGTTTTGGTTAAAACAGAATCTGTGTGGTATTGTAGAGTAGAATAGAACCTTTACTAAAAATTTAAACAATTTTATGCTTGTATCACAAAATGCACAATCACTTCAAATTTCAGAGCTATGCTGCAGCGCTAAAACTGTCATAAGCATGCTGGAAGCATCTTTATACAATAAAAGACAATACAGTACAACTGTATTTGGATATTGTCCTCCTTCCGAAGTTAAGAAACTTTTGTTGAAAGTGAAAAACTGCAGAACAAGCACAGCAGCCCCTTTGTGATGACCTCAGACTATCTGGCTAGCCCTGAGACAGTACGAAGTGTTAAGCGGCTTCATTTTCTTATAGACTGATCTTCTGGATATTGACCTGACAATGGCTTGGTTTGGGAGCGCCATCGGCTCAGGCCTTGTGCATTGGACACCTGTGTTGCTAATTAAATAGAAGTTACTAATTACAATGAGCCAAGAGGCAACTAACCTCTTTGGTCTTTTCGTCGACCCGGACCACGCTTTCCTTGGTGATACCGAGAAGTCGCGGGACCAGTTTGTTCTTTCCCTTCAGCTTTTCCTAAAACAGAAACATTCAGGTAACATAAAACCACCATATATCATCAATATTCATTTATTCTGAGAATTTATATAGCGCCTCTTCAAGATATCTACTCAGAAGCGCTCTTTGCGATGTTAAGTGTCATTACGATCGAAATATTATTACATCAATTAGCAAAACAATGCACAGTAATCTAGAAGAGTCACCAGTGGTGGGCACACGTACACACGTGGAACCAGCCAACAGATTCCTGAAGATGGCATGGACGTTCAGAGTCTCTGGACCAAGGGTGGAGAGGCGACTATCATTATTACTATTTTTCATACTAGTATTATTATTATTATTACTATAACGCACTTAATTTCCTTCAGATCTGCGTGTTCTTCTAGCTGGAGACTCTGCATACACCTTTTACAAGAATTTGAAAACTGTTCTCTATCGCCGTAGTTGGGCTGGGAGCGCCTCTGAGTAGGTTATCTTGGAGGGGCGCTATATAAGTCCTCTGAATGAATGAATGAATGAATGAATGAATGAATGAATTTACTAAGCATTTACTAAGCACCACTCTATAATGACGGAGCATCAATCAATGGTGCTGAGCATATATTTATGTGTAGCAAGTAATTGAGCTCGACGTGAATGTCACAAAATCTCAATACAAAATGACTTCTTTAGACACCTCTAAAACGCTTTTAAACCATCCTATACATTGCGTTTTATCGCTAGGTTAAACAGATCACCTTCTACCTAATCTGCCATAATGTTCCATGTTTCAACGATACACAGTTATTAAGCGTTACTATCTAATGACGAAGCATCAATCGATGGCGCTAAGCAATTGTGAGTGAAGGACTTGTTCAAGGTCCCTACACAGTTATCGTCTCAGAGGAGGAGGATCGAACCCATGCTCTCAGCATTATAAGACTGCTCTAAACTGGGGCCCGTGGCGCTTTGGATAACATCTGGCACAGAGACCGAGAGGTACCGAGTTCGAGCCCCCGTTGGGCGGATATGCTTTGTAGGCTGCTATTAGCGCCGTGTATTGCAGGCTGTCTGTTCTGTTAGTAGTTAAGATTGTTTCAATTGCATAACATGTAAATGTACAGCGCAGTGTGTTTGTCAGGCGCTTCAATAAAGAAAAGATATTATTATTATTATTATTAACTAGTTACATATACCATGTAAACTGTTAGTCATTATATGATCAACTGTTACTGGCTGATGTCAAAATTATTACAACAGCATTTCTAAGTGACGACTGTAACCGACCTTGACGAGGAAGAACGTGATTCCATATGTCTTCAGTGATCGTGCCAGTTGCGTGTACTTCACTTTGCTATCAACTTCTGAGGTGCCTGTTAGTTTTCGATGCTCCTAAAACACAATAAAAGGAATAAATAATCATTATACATAACAACAATAAAATAATAATAATAACAGTAGTAATAATAATAACAACTCCTAGTAGTAGCGCCTTGTTTCGGTTCTACGTGAGGGCCTGCCACCACAAACTTTAGGATTCATCAAGAGCCAGAAAATGAGCACCAAAGCATAAGTTCTACTTATACGAAAGATTATATTCATTCACTCATTCCAGAAATGTATATAGTGCCTCTTCAAAAAAAGGCTACTCAGAGGTGATCCCAACCCAGCCATGAACAAAGAGAAAGGACACAATTGGTAGAAAGCAGGCAAATTATTCCGAAGCAGTAAGTGTAGCACAAGCGGGAGCGCATTCCAAGAGGATGGGCCAAAAATCGAGAGGGCTCCACACTGTCTGACCTAAGAGCGGGCCCGAGGGACCAAGAGTACCCCTACTGTAATGAAGAAGAATCCTCTGGTGAGGGTCTGAACCCCCAACATCTCTGTTAGCACTCCAGCAAACCAACCACTCTTAGTCTATTGAGCACCCATGGAAATGAGTAAAAAATCACATAACAATGACAGAAAATTCCTACCACAAAGACTTTCTTCTCAATTCCTTTAACCTTGACGTACTCTTTCGGCAGGAATTCCTTCAGGCTACAAAGACAACGAGAAACGCCTTTATAATGAGAGGCCTTTTGCTTCTCTCAGATTTTATGTGCCAAGGTAATCATTACAAGGCAAATGTTCTAAAAAATCGCATACCGTGTCCCAGCAATAAAACATTCTTTCTATTGTTATGATTAATCATCATCATCATCATTTATTATCATCATCATCATCATCATCATCATCATCATCATCATCATCATCATCATCATCATCATCATCATCATCATTTATCATCATCATCATCATCAAAATTTATCATAATTTATTATCATCATCATCATCATCATCATCATCATATTATTAGTATTATTATTATTATTAATATATTGTTAGTATTAGTAATATCATTATTATTATTACTACGCACATATTAAGCATCAATATCTAACGACTATAAATCAAATCGATGGCGCTGAGCAACTGGGAGTGAAGGACTTGCTCAAGGTCCCTACACAGTAACCGTCTCAGGGGAGGAGGATCGAACCCATGCTCTCCGCGTTACAAGGCCACCGCTCTAACCAATCGTTGTATTAAGGCATAAATTGCAATGATAAGATAAGGTCGTTAGACAATGAATACGTTAGATCTACAATCGTTAAACGCAATATTTTGTTCGATTAATTATTAGACACCTTTAAAATTGTGCAACACATGCAATTTATGCGTCATTTGCGTTTAGTCAGTGTATATTTACAAACAAACTTCATAATTACAGGTTTTGTAAACTTCATAATTACAGGTTTTGTAAACTTCACAATTACAGGTTTTGTAAACTTCACAATTACAGGTTTTGTAAACTTCATAATTTCAGGTTTTGTAAACTTCATAATTACAGGTCTTGTAAACTTCATAATTACAGGTTTTGTAAACTTCATAATTACAGGTTTTGTAAACTTCATAATTACAGGTTTTGTAAACTTCATAATTACAGGTTTTGTAAACTTCATAATTAAGGTTTTGTAAACTTCATAATTACAGGTTTTGTAAACTTCATAATTACAGGTCTTGTAAACTTCATAATTACAGGTTTTGTAAACTTAATAATTACAGGTTTTGTAAACTTCATAATTACAGGTTTTGTAAACTTCATAATTACAGGTTTTGTAAACTTCATAATTACAGGTTTTGTAAACTTCACAATTACAGGTTTTGTAAACTTCATAATTACAGGTTTTGTAAACTTCATAATTTCAGGTTTTGTAAACTTCATAATTACAGGTTTTGTAAACTTGAAACCAATACTGTTATATCATTAAATAGCTGGATTGGAAATCTCGTGTACATTATTGCTGTTTATCAGGAATCTTTTCATTTTACATTAAAAAATTTATGTGTGATAATTGCTGCAAAACAGTGTATAATTTTCCTGAAAGACCATCTTACAGTATGTTATCTTATGCAAGTAACATTGACATTAGTATCTGAGCTATAATATTATGCTACTAAACAATGAATATTAGTGACATTGTAAAGTACTGTTTATGCCTTTAACTCTATCAATTTTGTTTCAACAGTATTGTACATAATTTTGAATTGTCATCAACGGCCTTTGATCAATCAATCAATCAATCAATCAATCAATTTATATAGCGCCTCTTCAAGGTTTCTACTCAGAGAGCGCTCCCAAGCCAGGCCCGATCATAGAGAAAAGTCTTCAGTTGTGTATAGAAGGAATTAGAATGAGTACAGGGGATAAGCGAAGGAAGGATGGTAAGTCATTCCACGTTGTTGGACCAACGATAGAGAATGCTCGGCGCTGCTTAGTAGCAGTGCGGGCAAAAGGGATTAAAAAGTCACCCCTAGAAGAGGAACGGAGGGCTGAGCGACCACTGTGAGTAACGAAGATAGAGTAAAGATAGCGCTGTAGATAATTGAGGAGCTGAACCCAAGACACATTGCCAGACAAGGGAGCAAAGCCGATACAGGAATACGATGCCGGAGGGGAAGCCAGTGGAGGGTGTGATGCATGTAAGAAGAAACACTACCATAGCGAGGAATGGAACCAACAAGGCGCGCCGCAGACGCAAGACCCTCTCAATGGAGGACGGTGGACTTGGGGAAGACCAGTGTAGAGAGAGTTCAATAGTCTAGGCGAGAGCAGACGAAGGCATGGATAAGAGTGGAAGCAGAAGAGGTTGAGAGAGAGCGAGCAATAACCCTTAGCTGACGAAGATGGTAAAAGCAGGAGCGAGACAATGAGGAGAGGTGTTTGGAAAAGCTTAGTTCCTGATCAAGAATGACACTATGAGGTTTCGTACTGTTGATGTCATTATGATGTCATATGACATTGATGTCATATGATGACGTCAAACTATGGAATAAAAAAAAGAAGTCAGTGGATAGATAGGTCAAATCGATATTAACAGCCAAGCAATCACGGAGTTTATTGAATACCGCAATCAGTGCGACCACTCTCCATTTTCTAAAATGTCAAGCTCTTGCCAGAAAAATACCAAGATTGGCCAAAAGTGTAAAATAATCCCAAGTTACTGATTGAGGAAAAATTATGTTGAAATATGAAATGCGTTTAGACACCTGTAAATTATTCACAAAAATAACTGGCAAAGAAAAAACCGGAGAATAACATTGATATTAACAAATTACAATGTTTAGAAGTAACACTAATAATAAACGTAACTTTCTAGACAGACACACTGAGCTAGTTTTTTACTCGCAGTTTATTAGCTGGAATACTGGCAAATCTAAATGCAACTTCAGACGCAAAAATCTCAATATTGCTATGCAAAATCTTAAAGATCTCTTTAGACACCCCCAAAACGTTGCCAAGATGTTGGTAAAAATCCCAAGTGTGGGTCACACTGACCGTATTAGTAAACTTAAATGCAATTTTCTAGGGACCTATTCTAGTCTCTTACTCGCATAGTTTATTAGGGAATACTGGCAAATCTAAATGCAACCAAACGCAATTGACAAATGCTGTGGCCGATCATTTTAAACGATCTCTTGAGACACCTTTAAAACGTTGTTACACGTTGTTATATAAGGGTGGGATACAACAGTCGTATTTAACTTTTGGATGACACATTAGTTGGTTAGGAAGTCGCCTTGTAACGCGGAGGATATGGATTCGATCCTCCTACCCTGAGACGGTTACTGTGTAGGGACCTTGAGCAGATCCTTCACTAATCCGTGGAGCCATGGAAGAGGCATGGTAGTGCAGTTGAAGGAAACCTGGCAAATATCACTGTGACCACTTACTCGAGAAATCCAGACTTGTGTTTTGTTTCGACGTGATCGCCGAACTGTATCTGGCACTGAATCCCAGCAAACTGGACTGCTTCGTCCTGAGTAATCGGATGAGCGCCTTTGAGGATGGCATCGCGAGTCTTAGAGAAAAATAAAACAGACATCAGAAAATATAAATTTTATAATTCATAAATTTTAAATTATAAATTTTATAATTCATCATTTGGTTATTTGCAATCAAATACCACACTATTTCACTTACTGAATATCATCTATCCAATCAATAAGTATCCAGAACAAGTTGTTCAACGAAGACTCAATGGTTTGGACATGCAGAGAGAACGCCAGTTGACAGATTCCCACACTATGCACTACATGCAAGATTCGAACGAAAAAGAAACAAAGGCAGACCAATGCTATGCTGAATGGAAAATATAACATTGAGGATATAACATTACTTGGACTAACACTAAGGGCTGCAACGGATTTGACAAATGACCGTGGACAATGGATATCATTTATTCGTACCCATCGCCGCCAAAAGCTGGCGTCAGGAACTGCTGCTGATGATGATTACAGCCACCAACAATCCCGACAAAAAGGTCGCCTAGCTTCTTATGACAGAATTCATGACGGCGTCTTCAACAGCGTTCACATTTCAATCTATTTTCTTAACTTCAATTACATAAGCAGAAGAGTTTATTCAGAGGCTCCTTTGTTCTGTCTTACGGACTGATCTTCTGGATATTGACCTGAATTATTCTTGGTTTTGATGCGCCATCTTGGTTGATGCCTTGTGCATTAGACACTGGCGCAATAGAAGTTACTAATGGCAATTATAATTCTAACCGTCATTTATCACCAGTTCAACGTCCTCTTATAATTATATCAAAGCCGTGTATTTCTTGCCTATA
This sequence comes from Aporrectodea caliginosa, assembly GCA_020284085.1. Taxonomy (NCBI): domain Eukaryota; kingdom Metazoa; phylum Annelida; class Clitellata; order Crassiclitellata; family Lumbricidae; genus Aporrectodea; species Aporrectodea caliginosa. Next base: position 750,134 of record JACEVL010000245.1, on the reverse strand, counting down.
TATAATCGGTTGGTAACGTTTTAAAGGTGTCTAAAGAAGTTACTAATTACAGATACAATTCATTCTGACCTTATGCGATCAATCGTTAGATGTTAAGATTGGACCGCTGCACTTTTAAAACAAATAGATTTTTTATTTAACCAAAGTTTAACGTCGTCTTATGACATCAAAGGCCGTTGACGACAAAAAAACTAATAGACCTGAGGTCAAGAAATTTTATAGAGTACCAATCGGTAAGAAGAAGAGCAGTCCCTTAAGCTAGCTCAGGGACAGCCCTGGCCCCCTGGGTATGAAGTATTTTCTTAGCCTTGGAAAATGACGGCGAGTGGCCAGTCTTCTCTCTCTCTGACACAGTGTACGGTCAGTGTACTCATTATAGCTGAGTTTGCTAGGGGAACAGGAATGGGCGTAGTTAGGGGTGGTTCTACGGGTTCAAATCCCCCAAATAAGTTTCCCAAAAGTTTTTTATATGCTTTTACATGGGAAATACCCAAAAACCTTAGTTTTTGCGACCATCTCCAATGGAAACCCCTCCCGAAATCTTAAACCCCTCCGAAATTTTTTCCTGGCTACGCCCATGGGCACAGGTGGAGCAGAAATCTCGAAAAAAATTTCTGCCCTGGCGGGATTTGAACCCCTGACCTCTCGGTTGACAGTCCAACATGCTAACCACGAGACTATCGAGCACCCTTAAAAGATAGAAGGCAAGAAACTGTAATAGCGCCATTGTCCGTACTCTGTTAGTGCCAAGCTCAAGCTTGGATAAAGGAGGGGGCGACTCAAAACGTTTTTGCTATGAAAGAACCTTGCTAAAACAAACCTTAAGATTTTATAAGCCTAATATTTGACCGCCAATATTATATTTAGTTATATGCCAAAAAACGCACCATTTAAGATTTAGCTTTGAAAAAATTTCAGGGAACAGGCTCATCGAGTCCCCTCCCAGACCCCATTTTGCTCAGTCGCCCTGACCACCCACTTGCTTGGAACATATTGCCACCGACCCGCCATAAAAAGTTTGGAAACCTCTGCCTTACACAGTGTCAAAACCGCAGGATGTCATTAGAAACGGAATAATATAGCTCTCCGTTCACCTTGTCACCTTGTGCCGTCGACACGCTGAATCCTAGCGACCGTCATAGTCAGCCTTCTCCATGTGTTCCGATCTCTTATATATACTCCGAAAATCATCATCGTCTCTGTATCTCTCCATCTAAATTTTCCTGGTCGTCCTCTTAAATTATCTTCCCTCCCCACACGCCAGCATCATCTCCTTTTCCATGCCGTCCGCCCGCATCACATGGCCAAAATACATCACTTTTTGTCTAAAAACTGAATGTCTCAATGTCATCTCTCCTCTTTAGACCTATCTCTTCCAGTATATGTTCATTTGTTTTCTTCTCAGTCCAGGGGACCCTCAGCATTTTCCTCCAAATCCACATTTCGCATGCTTCGAAATGGCAGTGGTGTCTAACCCCATCCCCCACCACCTGGAATGGTAGAACAAGGCCCCCACTCAGTGGGGGCCTTGTTCGAAAACTTCAAAATAATCCGAGAGTTCCTGTAATTATCGCCGGAGTTGGGCTGGGAGCACCACTGCCATCCCACATCCATGCATGCTCTCCGTTAGACACCTTTAAAACGCTTTTTAATCGTTCTATATAATATGAATAAATTTGGGTTCTAGAGATAGCTAAAATCTGCCACGTAAATTATTATAGTTGACGTTTAAGCCCTGGTAGCCACAAGATGTCGTTAAAAACTGAATAAAAGAATAATTTCTTTAGACGTTCAAAACGCTAAGACCCTATTATATAAGAAACTGCGTTCAATCGCTAGACTACCAATCCATCTGTGTAGTAATTTACGGTCGATGTAAATGGTCCTGGCAGCCACAAGATGCCGTTAATAACTGAATACAAATAGATTTCTTTAGACACCTTTAAAACGCTGGTGAATTCCCTATATATAAAAAACAATTGCGTTCAATCGCTAGCCATATTATGATACTGTTCTTTATCCAGTAAGTTTAGGTGGACGTGAACGACAATGGCAACCATAAGAAACAGCCGATGCCTTAGGGTTAAATACGAGCTACACCAATGACCCCGTAACCCCATCAGATATACACACCACTGAGTGGGGGCCTTGTGGGGGGCCCGTGGCGCATTGGAAAACATCTGGCACAGAGAGCGAGAGGTACCGAGTTCGAGCCCCCGTTGGGCGGATATGCTTTGTAGGCTGCTATTAGCGCCGTTGTATTGCAGGCTGTCTGTTCTGTTAGTAGTTAAGATTTCAATTGCATAACATGTAAATGTACAGCGCAGTGCGTTTGTCAGGCGCTTATTAAAGAAAAGATATTATTATTATATTATTGTTCTACCATTCCAGGTGGTGGGGGATGGGGTTAGACACCACTGCCATCCTACATCCATACGCAGACGAAAACTTCAAAAATAGTTCCGGTAATGCGAGAATTCCAGTAATTATCGCCTGAGTTGGGCTGGGAGCACCTCTGAGTAAGTAAGTATCTTGGAAGGACACTAGGCTATATAAGCCCTCTCAATGAATGAATGAATGATTGATTGAATGAATGGCTGATTGAATGAATGATTGATTGAATGAATGAATGAATGAATGAATGATTGAATGAATGATTGAATGATTGATTGAATGAATGGCTGATTGAATGAATGATTGATTGAATGAATGAATGAATGAATGAATGATTGAATGAATGATTGAATGATTGATTGAATGAATGGCTGATTGAATGAATGAATGAATGATTGAATGATTGATTGAACGAATAAATCAATCAATCAATCAATTAATATCCTCACCTGGACGTAGAGAAGGTTGAGCTGGACGGGATCCCTGGAGTCCACGTTCTGATCAGAGAAGAAGTACTTCCTGCGTAGGAGAAGCGTCTCGCTTGGATCGACTGCCTGCTCTCTCAGCGTCTTTGAATGGTCCAACCAGTTCACTAAACCAATCAAACGCACAAAACAATTTTACATAATGGACGCAGTACTTAGTGTAGCCAGTGGTGTAGACGTAAATTTGGAAGTACTTTTAAAATTTTCGAGGGGGGGTAGTAAGAACACTTTTTCAATTTTCAAGGGCCAGTAGTAACCAAAGGTTCCAAAAAATTTCGAGTGGGGTAGTAACAACAGTTTTCCAACAAAATTTTCCCTCGTGGGGCAGAATTATCCCTAAATTTCACACTTTCTGTACAAAATTATATGTCTTTCATTTTTCTGCGTGGGAAAACTCGATCCTAGGGGGAACTTTCCCACCCAAGAGACGTGTCTAGATTAAACACTGGCTCCGGCTAAATAATAAGTACCGGAACGCCGCTCCGGACCGCTCCGGCTCGTCTACACCCTGAGTGTAGCAGTATGCTCTGTGCCTTGTAACCGGAGATTCGCAGGTTCGAATCTACCTCAAGCCACTGCGTAGCGACCCTGGACAAGTAGCTCACCCACAACTGTCTGTGAGGAAGGCAACGGAAAACCACGTCACTCATCTCATCCCCAGGTGGCATAGAAGCCAATTCGAGCAGAGAATTCATCATCATCATCAATATCAATGTAACACTATATGGTTTGGACATGTAGGCTCAACCAAAAGACCCATACCGGAAGATTGCAGACTGCGTTGTGGAATGAGTAGTGGTTGAAAGTAGGTAGGAGTGCTCACTGTGAGGGTTTTATAGTTAAGACAAGCCAGTTTAAATTTTATTCTGAATTCTACAGGAAGCCAATGCAGCTGTAATACGTTTGCTATTGGTGAGCAATGTGTTGTTGAAAACTGGCCAATATAAGTTAGTAATCTCCCACATCCATTTTGAACATGTGATCAACAGGATATGCATCAACTGATATTGAGTTAATGCTGGGGTTGCTCGATAGTGTAGTGGTTAGTGCGCTGGACTGTCAGTGGAAAGGTTGGAGTTTCAAATCCCCACCAGGGCAGAAATCTGGTTCGAGCTTTCTACTCCACATGCACCCCCTAGCCAACTCAGCGATAACGAGTACACTGACCATACACTGTCGGTGGGAAGATAAGACGGCGAGGGAGAGGACTGGCCACCTGTCCTCATATCCCGAGGCAGGGCTTTTTTAGTGTGCAGTTCTACACAAAAGGGGCTGTTCTAAATGAATTTGTGCAGCAGTAGAAGCATTTTTGTGCAGTTAAAAATAGTTTAAAATGTTCAACGTCATCCGATTTGGAATCATTTACCATGGCTTTTTAAATTGTGCAGTTCTAAAAATTCCATACAAAAAGTCGTGTGCCGAGGCTAAGAAAAATGAAGTTGCTAACATTAAACTGAAATAGAAAGACATTAATGACATGCTAAGAATCATCTCACATTCATCATCCGTGTGTAGTTTCCGTTTCATTTCATCCATCTTCTTCTGGTCTTTTGCGATCGACTTATCACGCTTTAGCGTCAACGTCTTCTCGCGCTCTGCCTCAGGGAGGTCTCGCACCAGCGAATATTCATCGTGGTTGGTGATACCTGCATTGATAATAATAATAATAATAATAATCTTTTCTTTATTAAGCACCTGACAAAAGCACTGCGCTGTACATTTACATGCTACGCAATTGAAACAATTCACAAGAACACAAATGACAGAAGACATAAATCTTAACTACTAACAGAACAGACAGCCTGCAATACCTGCATCGATAAACACTCTGCGAGTAAATGGATGATCCATGAACTGGTTGAATGCGTAATCATTTTTATAACTATTATTATAATTTATTATTTATTTATTTATTAATATTATTATAACTGTATTGTATTGTATTGTATTTGGCTATTTATAAAGTGCTTCTCACAGCAAAAGCCTTTCAGAAGCGCTCCCAGTGCGAGCAACCCGAGAGAAAAGGCAGGATTTTAGTTTCGAAAAGATGAGGAGAGACTACCAGAAAGGATGGCAGAGCGAACCGGTGGAGGAAGGCCATTCCATGGACCTATGCAGGCGAAGGATCTGGATTGAGCCATCGCAGTCCTGACACGGGGAACAAAAGGTCAAGCCGATCAGAGGATCGGAGAGGACGCAGCGAAGTGGCAGAGAGTGGGCGAAGCACGAGATCGCAAAGGTACTTTGGAGCAAGACCCGCATTTATCAAGTGCCAATATCTGATATCTGATGATTGAAAAATTAATTGCCTATCTTGTTCAATCCTTATATAGAATCGGCTAACACCGTTTTAAAGGTGTCTAACGCAACGTCTATAACCAATCGTATACACTGTCCATCTACCTATATTATATTCGGGTCTAGGACATTCCCCCCGGACGTTCCCCCTGAAGTTGGACTGATGAAAATAATTCTCTACTTTAATAGAAGTTGGATTGATGAAAGAAATTATTTTCCTTAACAATAAAAGCTGGATTGATAAAACAAATTCTATGCTTAAACAGAAGTTGGATTGATGAAAAACATTCATAGCCTAAATAAAAGCTGGATTTATGAAAGAAATTCTTTGCTTAAATAAAAACTGGATTGATGAAAATTTTGTGTTGCCTAAATAGAAGTAGGAATGATGAAAGGAAGTCTTTGCTTCAATAGAAGTTGGATTAATAACAGTTATCATGGACAATGGTAGAGTTACCTACTTACTGTTGGGGGGGGGGAATTGTCCGGGGAAAATGTCCGGATACCATTATATTCAGTCAGCTACATGAGCCTCACACTGTTGTATTAAAGGTAAAAAAATTGCAAAGGTAAGATACGGCCGTTATATACTGGATAAGTTAGAACTACAATCGCTAAACGCAATATTTTGGGCAATAGCTAAACACCTTTAAAATTGGTGCATCACATGTAATTTATACGTCATTGCGTTTAAAATTGGTGCATCACATGCCATTAATAAGCCATTGCGTTTCATTGATGGGTAGAAGAGTTGTAATATGCCAAAAATAACCTTTGTCGGCGGCAACGGCCTATGTTGTCATAAGCTGCCGTTAAACAGAGGATCCATTGATGGGTAGTAGTTGATTAAAACGATATAAACAGCAGGCGTAAGATGTTGCCAAGCAATTACAAATAATTTATTATTAGAATTATTTTTATGTACCTGAAGGAATAAAAAAAATAATAACACAAAATAAAGCCCCGGGTGGCAAAGAGTCAAGGAAAAGGCATAGAACAAACAAATAGAAAGATTAATTAACTGGTTAATTAGATATAAATAATATTCGTTTATTCCATTCAAACTGACAAACTGTGCAGTATGATTACATGAAAAAGTAGGGACATAATATTATGATTACAAGTTAAACAAGAGTCGATTTAATAACTACCTGTATGGCAGCCTGCAAGGCGCCCATCTGCCTTACTGCTCATTTTACCATCACCCCAAGGGAGTGGAAGGGTGAGTCGATCTTATGTGGCTTCAATGTATCGAACCCACTGCCTTCTGTTTTTCATGCTTTGTATTACGGTATTACCATTCAACCACCCAGAGGCGTAAGGGAAATGTCAGTGGTGGTGGGGGACAAGAAGCCGAAACAAAATTAAATCCAGAATAATTGGCGTGTGATGCGTATGTGAGCCAAGTAGGCTATTTATGTCGACCCTAGACGGTCTACACCAGAGGTTTTCAAACTGTGGTACGCGTACCCCTGGGGGTACGCCAGGTGTCGCTAAGGGGTACACGAAAAATTTCAGAAAATTAAAATTTTCTATAAGTTTATGGATTTCATTTCCATCTTTCTTTCATTAGCTATTCTACGTCCACCATTTGCTTATTTTTCTGTACATTTATTTGAGTTTATGCCATGAATGTAGTGTTGCCGACTGATTTTTCAGTCCAGGAAAGAGACCAGTTTGTTGAACTATCATATTATAGTGGATTGAAGAACGAATTCAAGAAAGACATGTTGTATGATTTTTGGCTGAAACGAAGAGCTGAATATGGATTAATTTCTGACCGAGCTTTAAAATGTTTGATTCCTTTCAGCACGTCACATCTGTGTGAAACAGATTTTTCAACTATGCTTGCGATCAAAAACAAATACAGAACAAAGCTTGAACTCGAACCAGAGTTGCGTTTGAAATTGACAAATATTAAACCAGACATTGTAAATCTGTGCTTGTCAAACAAGCCCACTGCTCACATTAACACTTTGTAATAGTGATTTTATTTTTCCTTTTTGTTGATATGACTACATTCTTAAGTTAAAATTATATCACCGTACTTGTAAAAGTTTCTACCTATGACTAATAACCGGTTGCACCAATGATTAAAAGGAGTTGTCAATTGCAAGAGGACTTCACGCTCGCATGTTGTTTTTGATCTAACCTTGTTGGGGATACGCCAAAATTAAATTTTTTACCTGGGGTACAATAAAAATAAAGTTTGAAAACCGCTGGTCTACACCGTGCGCAGGAATCAGCTTGATTAGCCGGTAGGCCTAACCGGTAACCAGCTTCTTGTGAAATCTGGCATATTCCCTCTCCTTCTCCTTCTCCAAAAAAACACGAACACCCGAATTTTTCGGGGGAGAGGGAGGAGCAAATCCCTGATCTCCCGCTTCCTACACCTAAGCAACCCCCACGAAATGAGAGAAATAAGAGTATAGCTGAGACCGATTTTGCTGCAGACGGTGATCATGAGCTGTGAGACTGTGTGGCTGTCGTCGACGTACAGGGTCTTAACGGATCCGTCCAACATTCGGACACGTAGAACCCTCTGCTTCTTCTTGTACTCCAACAGGTCCTAACAGTCGGACAGTTCACGGACAATTATATAGCGCCCTAGTAAATAAGAAATAGGTGGGAGGATTGAAGGCTTTTAAATCTATTCAACGTTGGCGATGGCAGTTTATTAGAGGAGGAGGAGGAGGACGAGGAAGAGGAGGAGAAGGAGGAGGTAGTGAAGGAGGTGGAGGAGCAAGTTGAGGATGAGGTGGTGAAGGAGGAGGAGATTTTGGAGTGGTGGAGAACGTGGAAGAGTATGAGGAGGAAGATGAGGAGGAGGAGCAGAAGAAGGTTCAGGAGTATACAGAGATCTCAGAAGTTGGAGGAGGTGGAGGAGTAACTCGATGAGGAAGTGGAGGACAGGGTGGAAGAGGAGGTGGAGAACGAGGAGGAGCAGGTCAAGATGGTGGAGAAAGCGGATGAGCATATGGAGGAAGAGGAAGAGAAAGAGGTGGTGGAGGAGAGAGAGGACGAGGGGAGGAAGTGTCTAATGGTGATGATGATGATGATGCTAATGATAATTCGTGAGCAAGCAGGTGTAGACTATTGGGTGGAAGAAATGTTGAGGAGACGACGTACTCCATTTCGTAGCAGGTAATATTCGAGGGTTCGTCCTGCTTCCAACCAGACTCCCTTCTTGGCGTCTTCATCAGACAGGAACAGACCATAATCGGCAGCTAAAGAAACGGCAATCAGGCCAATCAATTGATCAATCAATCAATTTATCAATCTACCAATCAATTACTCAATCAATAAACCAATCAACTAATTAATAAATCAAAAATCAATTAATTAAGCAATCAACCAATCAATCAACCACCAATCCAATTAATCAATTATTCAATCAACCAATCAATCAACAATTAATCAATCAAAAATATGAATTAATCAATCAACCAATCAATCAATTAATCAACCACCCATCCAATCAATCAATTCATCAGTCAGTAAGTCATTCAAATGAATCGATTTTTATTTACACTATTCCTCCACGAAGAACGATAATTATATTTGCATGGGACACACCAAAAAATATTAAGGCCTTCGTACAGAATGAAGGCACCAGACAGAGCAGGTCGGCGCCACAGCGTTGACAGCGCTGTGTCGTTCGTCACGAGAGAGAGACAGACAGATAGATAGACAGACAGACACAGACAAAGAGAGATACAGAGAAAGAGAGCGACAGACAGAGACAGACAGACAGATAGAGACAGACAGACAAAGACAAAGAGAGATACAAAGAGACAGACAGACCAAGACAGACAGACATAGACAGACAGAAAGACAGAGACAGACAGACAGAGACAGATAGACAAAGACAAAGAGAGAGACAGAGAAAGAGAGCGATAGACAAGGAGACAGACACCACCAGAAAGATAGAGAGAGATAGACAGAGACACACAGAGAGACGGAGACAGACAGACAGAGATAGACAGACATAGACAAAGAGAGAGACAGAGAAAGAGAGCGACAGACAGGAGACAGAGGCACTTCAGAGCCTTGTAAGGAGGGCATTATCAACTACAGCTGTACCTGGGCCTAAAACACTCAGAATTGTCAACTGCTCACTCACTCTTCCTCAATCTGTCAAACCCTACTTGAACTGGCAAGTAAAAGCTCAGGTCTTAGAATGAAAGAAATCGTGTATAGTTGACTGATTGTATGCAGAGTCCCTAATTAACAGAGCATGCAGATGAGTAAGAAGGCTAGAAAGTACTAAAGTTCATTCATTCATTCATTCATTTATTCATTCATTCATTCATTCATTCATTCATTCATTCATTCAGAGGACTTACATGGAGTCCCTCCAAGATATATACTCATAGGTGCTACCAGCCCAACTCCGACAGCAACAAACAGTTTTCAGATGTTTGTCAAAGGTGTATGCAAAGAGTCCCCAGATAAAGAACTTGCAGATCTGAAGGAAGGTTCAGAAAGTACTAAAGAACTAAATTACTAAGTACAAAATTACTAAATTACTACAGTAACAAAGTACCAAATTACTACAGTAACAAAGTACCAAATTCTTAAATTACTAAAGTAATAAAGTATCAAAGTACCAAATTACTAAAGTAATAAATTACCAAGGTACCAAATTACTAAAGCAATAAAGTACCAAATTACTAAAGTAATTAAGTACCAAATATCACTAAAGTAACAAAGTATAAAAGTACGAATAAAGTACTAAATTACTGCAGTACAAGACTTGGGTTGTATTAAAGCGTTGTAATACGTACGGTTGCCCTCGTTGGCTTCTCCTGGGAACTTCTCTCGTATAATCCTACATGCGTCATATACGATCGTAGACGGATCAAACTGAAGCGTCTTGATGGCTGTGCTGCCCGCCACACTGACCTTCAGAGACAGCGTGGCCATCCTGTCTCACTACGCCTGATGGCTGTAACACACAACGTACATGTAAATGTAACATCGTAATGTAATCATATCATAATTGGGGCGCGGTGGTGTAGGGGTATGTTCGGTGCCTTGCAGCCGGAGGGTTGCGGGTTCGAATCCACCTCAAGCCGCCGCGTAGGGACCGTGGGCAAGTCCTTCACTCGCAATTGCTCATGCGCTTCGGCGTGAAACTCCGATTCAGTGTCCGCGCTGTTGTCTTGAGCTCCTCTGAGTAGAAATCTTGAAGGGGCGCTATAACAAGTGCTCATACATACATACATACATACATACATACATACATACATACATACATACATACATACATACATACATACATACATACATACAATACGCCTTTCAAGATCCACTCTCTCGGTCTTCACACGAAGATGCCAGAGACAAATGTATCACTCGAAGTGGTCAGACATCTCCATTAATGACCAGCGGCCAGAAAGCGCTCATACCCGGGCATCCCACCCACATGGTCCTCCCCACCCATCCGTCCTCCCCAGCCACCCGTCCTCCCCGCGGCTCCAGGCCGGCGGACACCCCCACGGTGGCGAATCGATCATCCTAATCGACGGACACGACGGGCAATTTCACGGTGGACGGGGCTGTGAGTCGATCGCCCGGTGATGGTGGCGAGACAGAAGGGGAATTAGGGTGAAGCGTTTCCTGGGATCAATCCCACAGCATCAATCAAACTGAGAGATGGAGGAATCGATGGCAGACTAACCTAATCTAATCCATGATCTAATCTAATCTAATCTAATCCATTCTCAAACCTAATCCTCAATCTAATCTCTATCTCAATCTGTCGATTATTAGTTTTATTACATTATATTATATATTATCAATGACTATTCAGCGCTTCAATGCAGTTGCTTTTTCTAGCACTTTCCTAACCCACCAATCCAGCTGTGAAGATTAGCCATTCCAGAACAACGCGTCCCCGCCGTAATTTTTGCAATCCTCATGGATCATATGTACCTCGGGGGAAAAATATTATAATTATTATTATTATTATTATTATTGTTGTTGTTTCTGCTGCTGTTGCTACTACAACAACTGCTTCTACTACTACTACCACCACCACTACCTCTACCACACTTTTTACTTATTACTTCTCTTAAGGTGTCACTTTGGACAGCGCTCTCACTTTTTCTGCTCATGTAACCAACCTTACACGATCCTCTTACTTTCACCTACGGCGTCTCAGGGTTATTCGCAGATCTGTTCCTCTCTCTACCATGGCATCCATTGTCCATGCATTTGTCTGTTCCAGAATTGATTATTGCAACTCCCTACTTATTGGTCTTCCCAAGGTCCGTCTATACCCTATTCAATCTGTTCTCAATACTGCTGCTTGATTGATTGCTCACCTTCCTAAATACTCCCATATATCATCATTCATGGTTAACCAACTGCATTGGCTTCCTCTCTCTGACCGCATTCAGTTTAAAGTCCTTGCTTTGGTCCTCAAATCCAAACTGGGACTTGCTCCAAAATACCTCAGGGATGTCATTCGTCCTCCTCTTTCTGCATCTTCTCATCGGCCTTTACGATCTCTGGACCGATCTGACTTCTTTGTCCCACGAGCTAGGACTACGATTGCTCAAACTCGATCCTTTGCCATCATTGGGCCCTCTTTATGGAATGCCCTTCACTTCACTTTGCGTGAGACTTTCCTTTCTGGATCATTGTCTTCATCTCTCTCTCTCCTTAAAACATACTTCTTCTCTCGGGGTTCTCGCACTGGGAGCGCTACTGAATGGCCTCGGCTGTGAGCGGCGCTATATAAATTACTAATTACATTACATTACATTAAGCCAGCCTACAAGACAGCCATGGATATGAAGTGTTAGCGACTTCATTTTCTTAGCCTCAGCATATGAGGGCGGGTGGCCAGTCCTCTCCCTCACCGTCTCATCTTCCCACTAACAGTGTGTGGTCAATATACTCATAATAGCTGAGATGGCTACAAAATTTAAGCCTGGCAGGGATTTGAACCTCAACCTCTCGACTGACAGTTCAGCGCACTAACCACTAAATGTAACAGTACACGCTTTTCTACGGCAACAATATGGCCTCGACCATGATAATTTTTCAATGAACTGCTCGTTTGAATGGACGCCACGCCATTTAAGGTCCCCGTGCAAGGACCGTGCTAGCCCGAGATTTAAATCTCAGAAATAATCCAGCAACGAGAGGCGAACCGCAATCGGAACGCACTCCCACACATGAACTCATGAACAAAATACACACATAATACATCATCATCATCATCAGTTCCTGACGACAGCCATTTGGAGGCGATGGGTACGAATAAATGAATCTCCATTGCCCGCAGTCATTTGTCAAGTCCAATGCTCGCCTTGGTATTAGTCCAAATAATGGCAAGTCCTCAATTATACACAGTGTGTAGGTCCCTACATACATACAAACTTGTGTATACATAATACACACACAAACAAATATACAGCCCACATTATAAGGGGTCATTGCATAATTACGTAACGCTCTAGGGTGGGTGGGTGGGGTCCTTGAGAACGTTACGAAACGTTACGAGGGTGGGTGGGTGGGTGGAGCTGAACGTTACGTAACGTTTTTACCAACAGTTTAGTTATACATGAATTTCAAATGACACGATGTGATCGATGTTCAAACTTCGTGCCATTGATTTAAAACTTAACTAAAACACGCAATGGTATAAAGCAAGCATTTATTGATAATTATTTTAAAATTAAAAGTTGAAATTTATTCTGCTTTTATTTGTAAAAATTTAAAAGAAATTAAAATTTTTTAGACAACAATCGACATGTTCAAGAAAAGTAAAGTAATACTCATATGCCAGATCTGTACCGAGACCTAACAATAAATACGTAACGCTGGGTGGGGTGGGTGGGTGGGTCTAGGGAAACGTTACGAAGCGTTACAGGGTGGGTGGGTGGGTCAAAAAACGGTCATTTTCGGCGTTACGTAATTATGCAATGACCCCTAACTAATGTATTTACACAAAGCATTAAGCGATGATGCACCAAAACCAAGCCGTATTCAGGTCAACATCCAGAAGCTCAATCCGTAAGCCTATAAACAATTTGATCTTGATTGGTAAAAACAGTGTTTTAATTTTCAGAGGTAAATTTGAATAAGTGTGCCCTGTTCGCGTAAAAATCAGGAAACCAAAGTCATGGGGGCCCGATAGCGCATTGGATAACATCTGGCGTAGAGAGCGAGAGGTACCGAGTTCGAGCCCCGTTAGGGCGGATATGCTTTGTAGGCTGCTATTAGCGCCGTTGTATTGCAAGCTGTCTGTTCTGTTAGTAGTTAAGATTTCAATTGCATAACATGTAAATGTACAGCGCAGTGCGTTTGTCAGGCACTTAATAAAGAAAAGATTATTATTATTATTATTATTATTATTATTATTATTATTATTATTATTATTATAGATGTCGAATTACTGTTGTATTTTTATGCCAAATAGGAATATATAGCTGGAAAAAGTCGCGTAAACACCTTTTTTTAATCAATTCAGATTGCAATAAAACAAGTTCATTTAGTCCATAACACACCTCTGCAAAGTTTGTCATTCGTCTATAAATATGTAGGAAGTCGCCTACATTATGATTTAAATCTCTTTAATGTAATTAGCAACTTCTATTGCGCCGGTGTCTAATGCACAAGGCATCAACCGATGGCACACCAAAACCAAGCCGTAATCAGGTCAACATCCAGAAGATCAGTCCACTAAGGCAGAGAGAGGCAGTCCATGGTAGATAAGCAATTTGAAAGAGTTTTCAGTTTACCGAGTAGAAAAGACAGATAGAGGTGAGGTACAGGGAGAGCATGCAAAGGTAGAGGGAAGAGAGAGATAAACACAGGCAGAGAGAGAGAGAGAGAGACAGACAGACAGACAGAGAGAGACAGAGAGAGAGAGAGAGAGAGAGAGACAGAGAGACAGAGAGACAGAGACAGACAGACAGAGACAGACAGACAGACAGACAGAGAGACAGACAGACAGACAAAGACAGAGACAGAGAGACAGAGAGAAAGAGAGAGACAGACAGACAGAGACATACAGAGACAGACAGACAGAGACAGACAGACAGACAGAGACAGAGAGGCATCCTATGGTGGATAAGCAATATGAAGGAGTGCCTGGTATAGACTGTGGCATGTGGTAAAACCAGACCGTGGTTCAGGCGGCGGCTAGAGCACTTTGCTGATCTGTGCCGCCTCTTACTATATGCTGAAGTCAAGAATGAATGTCTTCCGATAAACAAGAGTTATTGGCGATGGATTCCATCTCCACAGAAACAGATTAGCCATCATCCACCATCAATGCTTTCCATGCCATCTGTGTGTGTGTGTGTGTGTGTGTGTGTGTGTGTGTGTGTGTGTGTGTGTGTGTGTGTGTGTCGTGAACATGTGCGTGTGTTTGTGTGTGTGTGACCTATGTGTGTGTATATTTTAGAGTGTATGTATTTGTGTGTGTATCGTATCTACAGATTTATATAGCGCCTCTCTCAGAATAACTATTCAGAGGCGCTCTCAGTACGAAAACCCGGGGGAAAAGAAACGTCTTTAAAGAACGAAAGACCATAGAGGTAAAACTAGTCATTAGTTTAGCCCTTAATAAGGGGGGGAAGGTCATTCCACATGAGGGACCCACCATAGCAAATGCCCGGCGTTGAGCCAAGGAGGTATGTATTTATGTGTGAGTATTTGTGTGGGTGTCAGTGTATCTGTGTGTGTGTGTGCATTTGTGTGTGTGTGTGTGTGTGTGTGTGTGTGTGTGTGTGTGTGTGTGTGTGTGTGTGTGTGTGTGTGTGTGTGTGTGTGTGTGTGTGTGTGTGTGTGTGTGTGTGTGTGTGTGTGTGTGTGTGTGTACTGTTAAGTAGTGTGTGTGTATTATAAACTGCTGTCTTGAACTGATCTAGTTACATAGGTGGCCCTACTTAGCGGGACTATCGTCCCTTTTGGGCTCCTCCTTTTGGTACCCACTGAATGTTGTACCCTTTGAATGTTGTCCAGCTTTATCTATTATTACTTAATCTGTTTGATATATATTTTGTGAGATGCTTATTTTCTGTTATGTTGCAACGTTCTTTGGTGCCAATAAACATTTTGATTGATTGATTGATAAGTGTGTGTGTGACTGTGTGCATGTGTGTGTGTGCGTTTGTGCGTGCGTGTGTGTGTATGATTGGGTCTTGGCATGTCTGTGTGAGTGTGTGTGTATCCATTCTACACGAAAAGCAGCTACAAAGGCTCCACAAAGGCTTCATTATACGGACGTTGCCTCTGTTTACATATTTCTGAATTTATACACAAAACATTCATTTGCACACACAAACACACATACATCAAGACTCACACTTACGTGAACACAAACATGTTTATGTATACTAAATTCCCAGACAGTAATCCGAACAAAAATGTGCACACAATTCATCATCATCATCATCACCAGTTCCTGACATCAGCCATTTGGCGGCGGTGGGTACGAATACATGAATCTCCATTGTCCTCAGTCATTTGTCAAGTCCATTGCTCCCTTAGAGTTCATCCAAGTGATGTTATGTCCTCAATTATACACATGAAAGGTCCCTACATACATTTAAGCGTATACATAATACTACAATTATACGGTTCATATATAAAAATGTATAATATACATTATATATTATTTCTATACAATTATATTTATACTGCATGTAATTTTCTGGAACAAGTGCCCGATATTGACACGAACATCTATCTACACACACAATTATTACACTCACAACAAAAAAGCATATAACTATGTATATGGTTATATTGTCCTGGTGGGAGGGTATCTGTTTAGTCG
The DNA here is from genome assembly GCA_020284085.1 of Aporrectodea caliginosa. Lineage (NCBI taxonomy): Eukaryota > Metazoa > Annelida > Clitellata > Crassiclitellata > Lumbricidae > Aporrectodea > Aporrectodea caliginosa. Next base: position 734,156 of record JACEVL010000245.1, on the reverse strand, counting down.
ACCACAAAAAAGCCACTCTGCCCAATGAGATACATTTATCACTGCTAATGTACATGACTTCACGTACAGTTGAAAGCATATGCAGAGCCAAGAATGCATACATTAACATGCCTGTAATGTATGCAGGGTCTGTTTGCCTGGAAAGAGTGGCTGGTGATTGATATTCTGTTTTCATATATACATATAAAATGTGGTTGTGTGCATATATATATATGTGTGTATATATATATATATACATATGTATATGCATTATATATATGCATATGTATATATATGCATAATATTGCTTGTATATGAAGGCTAAGCTATATGGACATAAAAGCCTGCAGTCCATCTCAAGCCATTAACGGCTGATGAGTGTGTGTGTGTGTGTGTGTGTGTGTGTGTGTGTGTGTGTGTGTGTGTGTGTGTGTGTGTGTGTGTGTGTGTGTGTGTGTGTGTGTGTGTGTGTGTGTGCACTGTGTCTTTGCGTGTACAAACATGTGTCCATACATACATTATAAATTCATATAAATATTATACATATATATATGTGACATCAAACAGGTATAGAAATAAGAATGCAAAGACTATATATATATATATATATATATATATATATAGTAAATAACATAATATATATATATATATACATGCACACCTGTTATGTATGTATACACATATATGTATACCTTCTCATATAGACACAGACTAAGACACACTATATATATATATATATATATATATATATATATATATATATATATATAATTGTACATCCAAACTACATAAATATATATATATATATATATATATACAGATTACATATGTATATACATGCTGGAGATGTATGTACATCCTGGAGATTGCCAGAAGACATGTTTGGTCAGACATTAGCTCTTCCACTAAGTGCCCTACCGGATGGAGGCTGCTCCCTGTTGCCAATGGTTACCGACGTTCTGAAGCGGAGGGGAGGCGCAAGGCAGGGCTGGAGCAATTCCTTTTATTCCTATACCCTATAGGCCTTTACAGTGCAAACTCTCTGGAGGGATTAGCTGAGTTGAAAGCTTTTCTTTTTGTTCTCAACCTAAGACTTGCCGGTTTCATATTGCTCATTCACAATGGACTGCATGCCTCTCTGTCTTGCGAACTGATCTTTTGGATATATTGACCTGATTATTGTATTTTGTATTTGTATTTGAACACTTGTTATAGCGCCCCTATCAGATTTCCCATTCAGAGGCGCTCCTGACTACTGCGCGAACGCTGAATCGGAGTTTCACGCCGAAGCGCATGAGCAATTGCGAGTGAAGGACTTGCCCAGGGTCCCTACGCGGCGACTTTGAGGTGGATTCGAACCCGCGAACCCTCCAGCTTCCAAGGCACCGAACATACCCCCAAACCACCGCGCCCCAGTTGTATTGTGATGTGTTGTGTTGTGTGTTGTATTGTACTCCACGTTTATAATGCGACCGAGCCACCCACAGTAAAGATCCGAGAAATTAATCTCTGATAAACCGACCCGACCGGGAAGCGAACCCGGGGCGCCGGCGGGACGAGCAGGCTACCAACCCACTCGGCCACTCAGGATCCTGACTTGGTTTTGGAGCGCCATCGGTTGATGCCTTGTGCAGTAGACACTGGCGCAATAGAAGTTGCTAATCAATAACAATGGCACCTTTGAAGAACCTTAAATGACCGTATACACCGTTAGGGGCAAGGCACATTCGCTCCCTGCGTAATTCTACTGACTTCGACCAATACCTCGATTTTTACATCGTACTCTAAATACACAAAAACATGGTGGATTCAATTATTATAAAGGCGTAGGCTCAACTATTTATATATGGATTCGTATCCTTAAAAAAGGTGTCGATAAATAAATAGAAGTTGTCTCTGTCTTGGTGGACCGATGATCACCGATCGTCTGGATATTGGCGATATAGACAAATTATATATAGACAAATTAGCAATCAATGACAATCATAATAATAGTTAATAATAACTTACAAAATTGCTTGGCGATATAATAATAATAATAATAATCTTTTCTTTATTGAAGCGCCTGACAAAAGCACTGCGCTGTACATATACATGTTATGCAATTTAAATCTTAACTACTAACAGAACAGACAGCCTGCAATACACGGCGCTAATAGCAGCCTACAAAACATGTCTCTCCTACGGGGCTCGAACTCGGTACCTCTCGCTCTCTACGCCAGTGTGTTATCCAATGCGCTATCGGTTGATGCCTGTGCATTAGACATCGGCGCAATAGAAGTTACTAATAACAATAACAATAACGCCTTTGAAGAACCTTAAATGACCGTATGCACAGTTAGGGTACGGAACATTCGTTCCATGCATAAATCCAACTGGCTTTAACCAATACATCGATTTTTACATCGTACTCTAAATACACAGAAACATGGTGGCTTCAATAATTATTATTATAAACGCGTAGGCTCAACTATTTATACAGGGATTCGTTTCCTTAAAAAAGGTGTCGATTAATAAATAGAAGTTGTCTCTCTTGTGTTAGCAGACTGATCGTCTGGATATTGGCGCTATAGACAAATTAGCGATCAGTGATAATAATAATAGTTAATAACTTATTGCTTGGCGATATCTTACGTCTGCCGTTACTAAAATTGAATACGAGGAAGCATTCGTATACATCCAATGAAACACCAAGATAATATTCCCATTCTATCACTTAACACGTTTCACATTGTATTGTATTGTATTTGAACACTTGTTATAGCGCCCCTACCAGATTTCCTATTCAGAGGCGCTCCTGACTACTGCGCGAACGCTGAATCGGAGTTTCACGCCGAAGCGCATGAGCAATTGCGAGTGAAGGACTTGCCCAGGGTCCCTACGGAGCGACTTTGAGGTGGATTCGAACCCGCAACCCTCCAGCTGCAAGACACCGAACATACCCCTACACCACCGCGCCCCAGTTGTATTGTGATGTGTTGTATTGTGTGTTGTATTGTTCCACACAAATCCCACAGTTCTAACGGCATATTCTACAGTTTCATTCTTCCAGTTATTCTTAACGACGTCTAAATTCTAATCCCATTTCTATCACTCTAACAACTTTCGAATGTTCCACTCATACTCCACGGTTCTAACGGCATACTCTACACTCTACAGTTTCATAGTTCCAGTTATTTTTAACGACGTTAAAATTCAAATCCCATTTCTATCACTCTAACATATTCCAAGGTTCTAACGGTATATTCTACAGTTTCACAGTTCCAGTTATTTTTAACAACGTCTAAATTCTAGACCCATTCTACCACCTTTCTATTCTTCCACTCATATTCCATGGTTCTAACGGTATATTCTACAGTTTCACAGTTCCAGTTATTTTTAACAACGTCTAAATTCTAGACCCATTCTACCACCTTTCTATTCTTCCACTCATATTCCATGGTTCTAATGGTATATTCTACAGTTTCATTCTTCCAGTTATTCTTAATGATGTATATGTTCTAGTCCCATTCTATCACGCTACCACCTTTCTTTTGTTCCACTCATACTCCACGGTTCTAACGGCATATTCTACAGTTTCATAGTTCAAGTTATTCTTAGCGACATCCAAATTCTATTCCCATTTCTATCACTCTAAAACCTTTCTATTGTTCCACTCATATTCCATGATTCTAAACAGTGTATTCTACAGCTTCATTCTTCCAGTTATTCTTAATGATGTCCAAATTCTATTCCAATTTCTATCACCTTTCTATTCTTCCACTCATATTCCATCATTCTTACAGTGTGTATATAGTTCATAGTTCCAGTTATTCTTAACGACGTCTAAATTCTATTCCCATTCTATCATTCATTCATTCATTTATTCATTCTGGAGATTTATATAGCGCCCCTTCAAGAAATCTACTCAGAAGCTATCACTCTAACAACATATTCCATGGTTCTAACGGTAAATTGTACAGTTTCATAGTTCCAGTTATTTTTAACGACGTCTAAAGTGGTTATCGTGGTCGATTGGCACTCGAACGAAACAATTGAACTGATTTATGGCTGTAATTGTTGACTGACGATGATCATTATTACAACAATAATTGTCTCTGGCAATTATCACGCCACAGATGTAGACAGTAGAAGAGTAATATTGACGCTATGAATTGCATCACCGTAATAGCACCAACGCAGAGAGAAAGCCGGTTCATATAACCTACATACAACGAATTTTCATATATATATATATATATATATATATATATATATATATATATATATATATATATATATATATATATATATATATATATATATCTTCGTTTATTGATTATTCGGGATGTCACACCGCATCCAGGTACAAGTTAAATTAGAAATTAGATAGTAAGTTCGTTGCTATCATTGTTCTCATAAAAAAGGATTATTTGCTACTTTCTATATAAAACTCTTGGTTATATAGTTTTTATCGTCTTTGGCTGGGAGCTTAAAATCGTGCGGCCTGGGGCGAAGATTGTAATGTTTTTGCACTACCCCTGGAAATAATCCCCGAAGCAAATGGTTTTCATTCCAGATCACTGCCTGCAATAGTCTCCTCTGCATCACTCGTAATAGCACCAACGCAGAGAGAAAGCCGGTTCATATAACCACACATAATGCACTACATGCAATATTTGAAGGAAAAAGAAATAAAGACAGATTAAGACTACATTGGATATTGGATAGATATATAAATGAGGAAATAACATCACTTTGGACTACGGGTAGTAAGGGGAGCACTGGAATTAATAATAATAATAATAATAATATAATATTTTTTCTTTAATTAAGCGCCTGACAAACGCACTGCGCTGTACATTTACATGTTATGCAATTTAAATCTTAACTACTAACAGAACAGACAGCCTGCAATACAACGGCGCTAATAGCAGCCTACAAAGCATATCCGCCCAACGGGGGCTCGAACTCGGTACCTCTTCGACACTGGAGATCAAATTACCGACGACACTGGAGATCACTTATTCGTGCCCATCGCCGCCAAATGGCTGGCTATCAGGAACTGATGACGACGATGATGATGATGATGATGACAATGATGACATACGTCGTGTATTTGACACGTGCTACATAAATGTTTTGTTATAAAAATTATTACCAATTCATAAACATACACACAAACATAGAACGAGTATGCGAATATTACGAATATTAAGATTTGTAGAAATTGATGAATATTGACGAATACTGAAACTGGCCAACGAATATTAAATTTTTTAAATTTCTTTTCATTCTTAATTTTTCAAAATTTGGAATTAATTGTGCAAAATTAAGTGAAAAAACTGGACATTAGAACAAGAACAGTTACAAAACCACTGCACATATTCTTAAATAAGTAGTCTTAAATTAGTTTGTAAACAAAACGGAATCAGTGACGTCATCAACGAATATTTACGAATATTAACGAATATTAAAAATGCCTTAATATTCGCGAATATTTACGAATATTAAAGCCTCAAGTCACGAATTCTCGTTCTATGCACACAAACACACATATCTATACAATGTCGAAAACATAATATATAGACTTATACTTTTTTGGCCGTGCTGGAGTCTGGAGCGCCTCCGAGTAGTCCTCTGGAAGGGGCTCTATATAAATTTATGAATGAATGAATGAATATATACGTATACATATAAAATATATCAATAGTAAGGAATTGATGGATGGGTGAATGAATGAATGGAAGGATGAATTGATAGATAGATGGGTGGATAGACGGATGAAGAGATGAAGAGATGGAAAAACAGACACGTCATCAACAGACGGACTGTCACAGCAATTGATTGATTGATTGATTGATTGATTGATTGATTGATTGATAGATTGATTGATTGAGTGTTTGATTGATTGATTGATTGATTGATTGATTGATTGATTGAGTGACTGACTGATTGAGTGATTGATTGATTGATTGATTGATTGATTGATTGATTGATTGATTGATCGATTGATTGGATTGCCTGTCATGTCTATCTGCCTGCCGGTTCAACAGGCGACCCATTGTCTCACTAGACCACTGTTTGCCTGGCTACAAAGGTACAATTTCATGTGTAGCCTCATCAGACGAAACCCTTCCACAAGATCTGAACAAACACTTCTTCATCACTTCTCTCTGCCGTCAAACAACAGCATTTGCTCGTGCGCAAGTGTCGGATTTGCTATATATAGGAAGAGACGCTACCACGAGTAATGGTGGTTGATGCTAAACACCTTTTTAATGGAATTATCTCACGCTATATAAATAAAACGCCTCAGTCTTAACGTGTAATTCGAACTTCCACAACATTGGCGGATTGGATTTATTATAGGAACAAACGAGACTATTAGTAATGGTTGATCTTAAACACCATTTTAATACATTCGTATGATGCTATATGAAATACGGTTGAGTACTGTTTGTTTAATGTTATCAGCAGCATTACTTATTGACAATCAGTGTTACCACTCCTATGTTTTCCTCCAAGATCTATGTTTTTTTTTCGTCTCATCTATGTTTTTTTGTCTCATCTATGTTTCTATGTTTTTTTCAGAAATCTATGTTTTTTCCGACGGAAGGTTTACTTGTTAAAAACGGTACTTTTTTAGCAATTCGTATAAAAAAGGTACGTTTTTAAGCAATTGTTAGTGGTGGGACGTGATAAATTTCGATTGTGATGACGTTTTACCAACGCCATCTGGCTTTTAGCGGCATCTATGTTTTTCGAAAAGATGTTGACTGTTCTTCACGCCACTGATTTACCCCATAGTTGTATATTCAATATATATATATATATATATATATATATAAACAACTATTCAACAACAACTATTATTCAATTAAAGGTGTCCGGACAGAGCTATTTAACCAATCGCTGCTCAATGTTGTGATTGTGTGACTCAGATTTTATGACCGCCCTTGTCGAACTCACTTGGCTGGACATAATAATTCTATGATGCATTCTGTACTTATAAATACGTATACTTCATGAACCGCACCCTGACAGGCACTGTTGGCATACCTCATACTCCCAACTGCTTCACTACAGTGATTCATTTTATTTATTTATTTATTTATTTATGTATGTAATGCACTTATTACGCAGTCGTTAAATCTGGAGGCGCTGAGCAATTGTGAGTGAGTAACTTGCTCAAGGTCCCTACGCAGTAACCGTCTCAGGGGAGGAGGAGGATCGAACCTGTGCCATTCCTTAGTCAAGAGTAATCCAACAAAACATTGGTTTTATCAGTACAAATGAATACATATAAATAGCACTCACATATACATACATATGCGCAATTGCGCATACATACATGCATACAAACACACATGCACAAACAGACATACATATGCAAATAGCGTACATACATACGCATACAAACGCATATATATACATACACATATGTACATCAGAGATGGGCACGATTAGTTAAACTGCTAATCGATTACTAATAGAATTAGCTACTGAAAGTTGCTAATCGTTTATATTTAGAATCTCGTAGCTAATTGATTAGAATTAGAATTGGCTGTTTGTCCAATCGATTAGCTAATCAATTAGAATCTAATCGATTAGTTACCCAAGTCTGATGTACATACATACACACAAACATACATACATACATGTACTTACATACATACATAATCACACATACATACATATACACACATACATACACAAACATACATACACAAACATACATACATGTACATACACACATACATCGGTCGCATTATAAACGTGGAGTACAATACAAACACACAACACAACACAATATACTGGGGTGCGGTGGTTTGGGGGTATGTTCGGTGCCTTGCAGCTGGAGGGATGCGGGTTCGAATCCACCTCAAAGCCGTGCGTAGGGACCCTGGCAAGTCCTTCACTCGCAATTGCTCATGCGCTTCGGCGTGAAACTCCGACTACAGCAGTAGTCGGGAGCGCCTCTGAATGGGAAATCTGGTTGAGGCGCTATAACAAGTGTTCAAATACAATACAATACAATACAATACATACAGACATACACCCACACACATACATGCATACGCGCAAACACATACATATGCACATGCGGCAGCGGCACCAGATGTTACTGGACAGCCACTCAACCCAGCGTTCAAGGCATTTAGAGAGAATTCAGAACAGTTGTATTTCACACACAATACGGCGCTTGACCCGTGGGATATCATCACACAGGAAGGCGTTCTAAATGGATATCAGCATCCGCGCTCAAAGGAGAAGGCAGGAGGAGAAGAAACGGAAGAGGATGAGGTCAGAGAAACACCGCTGTTGCCTTAGCTGGGCTAGTAGGCGCGGCGGCAACAACAGCATGAGAGTGTTCCCAAGCAATGCCAGCCTTACCAGCTTAACATCATTCCAGGTGTGGTGCCAAACGTGGCCCCCGCAAAAACAATTCCGATAATAACAAAAGTCGGATCACATGACCGTGACGATGTTTTGATGATACGATCCGTTTCGCTTCGTTGGTCAAAATAAACTTTGGTCCTATTTACGACTTTGGTCTTAATTAAGTTTTCTGTCAAATTGCCTTCAGTCTTAATTAATTTTCTCCTAATTAAGACTTTCGTCCAAAAATAATTTCGTGCTGAATACACTTGTGCTATTAACTATCGTTTCCCAGCAAATGTAGCTATCAAGGCAAAAGGATACTTCCTGTTTTATTATTATTTATTCTTATTTTTTTATTTATTATTCTTGTTATGATCATTATCATCATCATGTTAATCACCGCTATTATTAAATTATTATTTCTTTTAATACACATGATCCCTCAGGGTTCATTAATTACGAATTTTCTATAGTAGAAAATTATTATTTTTATTATCGTCATCAATATCAATCATTATTATTAATTATCATTATTATTATGAAAATGCATGAAGTTCAAGTCAACATCACTAAACAACCCTCCAATGCCAGACGTGGCCAGCATCGGAACCATTTTCCCATAATACTTATCCGGCACCCCACCCGGTGTCTTTCATTAGCGGCCGGGCGCAGCGCAAAAGCACAGAACAAGGCTTTAGTTTACGGGCGCAGTAATCGAAAACACGGCCCGAACGAAACACAGACCCCCCTCCCCGTTTGCTCGCACGTACAGACTCCCACATAGTCTTGGAATTTATTCGCCTCTGGAGGCTAGCTGCACGCTCTAGACTCTAGGCTTTAACTCCGCAACTGCCAGTACTCTGGCAGTGCCAGTCCCGAGCCTAGATAAAGGAGGGCGACGCTAAAGATCTCTGTTATAAAACTCAACCATTACCTGTGGTAGTGCCACAGGTAAAGGGTTTTTTAAGGAGGCGCTTTCTAAACATCTATGTTACAAATGCCGCCAATAACCACACCTGCCCTGCGTGCGGCTACCAAATTGACTGGATCAAATCTGGAGGGCGAGACTAATTTGTTCTGTAAGGCCTACCCAGCTGTCGTTAAACAGTACTTGACCAATAGTACACGGCTTGCATTTGTTACGGCACTTTTGAAATTTGTAACGGGTTATTTTAAATTTTGTAACAGTGGACCCACAGAGAATCTAATCTAATCTAATCTTATTTAATCTAAGGGGCCGTCCATAAATGACGTCACGCAATTTTGGCCGATTTTTAACATTAAAATAATTAAAAAAATAATGAAAATTTAATCCACAAAATTAGTGCTGTTATTAATAAAATTAAAATGTTATTAATTGTTAAATTTAATAACATAGACCTGGTGTGACGTCACACTTCTCAGACCCCCACCCCATGTCACACATCGTCACAAATTTCCGACTCCCCTCCCCTAGGTGCGTGACGTCATTTATCTAATCTAATCTAATCTTATTTAATCACTAGACTATCGTGCACCTTGTCTTCGCAAAGGTGATTTAAATTGGATTAATTTTAGAAAGTGACATCGGTAGAGGGCTACAATTCTCTGTTTTCTTGCCAGCTACAGATCGTTGCATTTTCAGACACCTCTTTTAAGCAGCTCCGTCACCATATAAATATCGTGTCCCAACTAGCGATACAAATCATCTGTAGTCCATCTATCACGTTCATGATACGAGCAACTAACTTTTAATAGTCAATGCAAGTAACTCCGCCACTGCGCGTACTCTGGCAATGCCAGTCCAAAGCCAGGAGAAAGGAGGAGGGCGATGCTAATCAGTGTTTTTACGACACAGCGTCAATAAAAAGAAACTAATTTGTCAATGCAAGTGTTAAGAGTGTGTTGAAAGCTAGATAATAATAATAATAATAATAATAATAATATCTTTTCTTTAACAAGCGCCTGACAAACGCACTGCGCTGAACATTTACATGTTATGCAATTTAAAATCTTAACTACTAACAGAACAGACAGCTTGCAATACAACGGCGCTAATAATGCCAGCCTACAAACATATCGCGCCCAACAGGGTTATGCTCGAACAATCATGAACAAGAACTCGGTCTGTGTGCCAGAAATGTTATCCAATAACGCCAGACGCCAGAGTTACAAGCGACTTTTGTAGGACGTGGGCAATTTCTGCCCTTAATATGATCTAATCTAATCTAATACCACTGACTTATATAGCGCCGTTATAATAAGGAGGGATCACGACGACCTTACGACAGAACATCGATGGCGTTGAGCAATAATAATTGTGGGTGAAGGACGTGCTCAAAGTCCCTATACACATACAGTAACCGTCTCAGGGGAGGAGGAGGATCGAACCCGTACTCTCTGCGCTATAAGGCGAGCGCTCTAAGCAATCAGCAACTTGCGCCTCACACTGTTTTATTAAAGGCAAAATTGCAACGATAAGATACGGTCGTTAAATACTGGATACTTTAGAACAGTGTTTCTTAACCAGTGTTCGACCGAACCCCTGGGGTTCAGGTGAGCCAATGCCAGAGGTTCGGCAGAGGTCCTCTGAAATATATGCATATTCAGGGTCAGTGAGAAAAATCATTTGCTATTTTATTTTTATTTTTCGACTTTTATTTAATAAAATAGTTAACTGTTAGTAGTTCATGTATTGAATGTATTAATATTGTATCACATTTTGGTACAATTTTTTATTTCCTTTTGTTCCCATTAGTTAAAAAATTATTGTTCAAACTTGAGGGGTTCGGTGAGTGGTCATGGATTTCTCTTGGGGTTCGGCTCCCTTGAAAAGGTTAAGAACCACTGCTTTAGATAAGATACGGTCGTTAAATACTGGATACTTTAGAACTACAATCGTTAAATGGCAAATTTTGGTCGATAGTTAGACACCTTTAAAAGTGGTGCATCACATGCAATTTATACGCCACTCGAGGTTAAGGCTTTGTTTGTCACCAAATCGATGTTACAATCATAACGCGTCTCCAAGCTATTAGAAATTAACTTTTGAAAATTAATTATTGACTAGCAACTATTATTATAATCATCAAAATAATTACTAGCGTCATTCTCTTCATCGAAAGTATTATTACGCGCACCATAATCTAACGACCAAGCATATTTGGGGGGTCCGGTGGCGCGTTGGATAACATCTGGCGTAGAGACCGAGAGGTACCGAGTTCGAGCCCCCGTAGGGCGGATTTGCTTTGTAGGCTGCTATTAGCGCCGTGTATTGCAAGGCTGTCTGTTCTGTTAGTAGTTAACTAGTTAAGATTGTTTCAATTGCATAACATGTAAATGTACAGCGCAGTGCGTTTGTCAGGCGCTGAATTAAAGAAAAGATATTATTATTATTATTATTATTATTATTATTATTATTATTATTATTATTATTATTATTATTATTATTATTATATCAATCGATGGCTCTAAGCAATTATTGTGAGTGAAGGACTTGCTCGAGATCCCTCCCTATACAGTATAACCGTCTCGGGGAGGAGGATCGAACCCGTACTCTCGGCGTTACAAGGCGAGCGCTCTAACCAATTGGATACCGTGCCACACGAGTTATATCATCAGCTATATCCACGTATTGTATTGTATTGTATTAAGAAATTTATAAATCGCTTCTCACAGTAATACCCAATCAGAAGCGCTCCCAGTGCGAAGAACTCTGCGAGTATTATGTAACTGTTGTCATTAGCTATATCCAAGTAAAAGAAGTACTGAGATCGAGTCCCGTAGGACGGATATGCTTTGTAGGCTGCTATTAGCGCCGTTGTATTGCAGGCTGTCTGTTCTGTTAGTAGTTAAGATTTTTGTCTTCTGTCATTTGTGTTCTTCTGAGTTGTTTCAATTGCATAACTGTACACTGCAACCGGTTGCGTTTGTCAACCGGATTGTTTCAATAAAGAATATTATTATTTAAGTATTATGGAACTTATCGTTAGCTATTATTATGTGACTGTTATCATTAATTACTTATATACAAGAATCACTGTAACTGTTTTAAAATATGTTATCTTCATGACTGTAATCGTTTTAACTGTGATAAATCTTACTACTATATCAGTCATTTCCTCCTCTCCATTCTGCCTCTTCCTCTTCCTGTTCATCCATCCTTCTCTCCTCTAACACTCTGCCGCTCCTCGTACTCTGGCAGAGCCAGTCCGAAGCCTGAAGAAAGGAGGAGGGCGACGCTAATCATATTTTATATGACACAGCGTCGTTAAGCAGCAACTAACCAACTTCTCTCCTCTTCTCCTCCCCCTAAACACCTTATCCTCTTCACTCCAGAGCGCAATATTCTCCTCTCGTCTTCCCAACCTCCTCCACCTCCTATCAACCTCTACTTCACTGCCCTTCCGTGGTTGAGAAGTAAACGGATAATCCCCAACATGGAAAATTCCAATCCACAACCATGAAACACTCCCTTCACACCAAACGCACCTCGTCTCAAAATTACGTTCAGTGGGCCACGAAGCCCTGGATAATATCTTATTATATACCACCCCTTGAGTAGGCCTACTAACCCTCTATCACCCCCGCACCCAAAACTACCCTAGCCCAAGTCTTCTGACGCCAAACAGACGCGGACAATTCCCCCCAAAGCGAACGATAATCTCAAACAGTTCCATCCGGTCCAGGCAGCCAGCCGGTGTCACAAAATAGAGTATCCCCCATACTTAAGTATACCCTTAGCGAAATGGAGTTAGTTTGCATTTTTGGCGGTTTCTAAGTGTATTCAGTCGTACTGTTTGGATTTATTGTACACACAAAAAATTTTAAGTTGCGTATCTTTAGTTTGCACGTCGACTTGAAATTAATTTAGTTCGTTTTTGATGATTTTGACTGGATTTTCGTCGAGGCTATCATGATGTGTGTGACGATGGGGGATAGAATGGTTTATCCCCGGGATACTCTAAACCGGTTTATTCCATTGTATTGTATTGTATTGTATTTAAAGATTTATAAAATGATTTAACGATAACATAACCATCCGGGGTGGATATCTTTAACTATAATAGAATATCACGGGACACCGGCAAGGCCGACTAGGTCATCCGCGGGCCCCTGTGAATACCAGCGGCCTGTGTCGGGACACTTGCCCTGGTTGTTAAATAGCATTGGCCTGTTCCCGATACGGGCCCACACCGTCGTTCCTGCCTTATCGCTTATCTCCCGCATTTCGGCTCCGGTTATCAAGTAGAGAAAAGTTAACACGGCCGGACGTGGCACTGAAGGAATCCGGTGTGGTAACAGGACGGTTCCTCTGCGAAAACGGTTCCGCTTAACTTATAGCATGGATGGCGAACCTATGGCACGCGTGCCCAAAGTGGTACGCGCTCAAAATTTGTTTGGACTGCGGAATTTGAAGCGTCTCCACAAAATTTCAAACTTAGAAATTTATACAATATCACTGTTATCCACATTTTCTTTTATGAAGGACTTTATTGTATATAAGATATATTTTTAAGATATATATATATTGTAACATCATTCTAAAACCATCTTTAATTAATTTTTTTTTTAAACCTACACGAAAAAACCAATTAAGTTTCTTATACACTGCAGAATTCTGAAGGGCACGCGACGGAATTTTTAAAAATGTTTTAGCGGCTTTTGACTTATAATAATAATATTCGTTTATTAATTCAAACTGACATGAATGCAGTAAGATTACATGATATAGGCCTAGTAGTGACAGATGATAACAAGTTTCGAATTTAACTATATGGCAGCCTGCAAGGCGCCCATCTGTCCTAATGCTCATTTTAAGTCACCCCAGGGAGTGGAAGGCTGAGTCAACCTCATAGGGCTAGCGGGTGTCGAACCCGCGTCCTTCTTATCTTCGCGCCAGCGTGTTACCATTCAACCATCTCCCCGCCCACTATATAATGACGAATCATCATCAATCGATGGCACTGAGCAATTGTAAATGAAGGACTTGCTGAAGGTCCCTACACAGTAACCGTCTCAGAGGAGGAGGATCGAATCCGGACTCTCAGCGATACAAGGCGACCGCTCTATCAAGAAGCGCAGTTTATATGTCAAATTCAGTTAATTTGTTCCCTCGTTAGCAAAACTGCACTGGAAAATACAACTCTTTCGCTTCATTAGGACTGGAACTGGATTTCAACCTCGCTGCCTCATCCTGATCACGTGACCTCCGCGACATGACCACGCGATTGAAACACAACATTTTCGCGGAACCTTTTTCGCTCGGGCCTCGTGTGGTTTCACACCGGCTTATAGCAACGGGAGTTATAGGCGTCACAAAGACACTCGGTGAGCTGTTCCAGAAGCATTTAAGGCAGCAATTATACCGCTCAACAATGTTTATTCAGGAAATGACAACGGAATTTACAGCAGTGACACAGGGCGGGTTTGGATTAACAGACCACTCTTCTCTCCTCCTGCTCTTCTCCTGCTTTCTCCTCTTCTCTTGTTTCGTCTCATTCTCCTTCTTCTTCTCTCTCCTTCAAATTTTCTCCCCTTGCTCTTCCTTCTTCTCTTTCTCCTTCTTTTCCTGTTTTTTTCTATTTCTCCTTCTTCTGCTCCTTCTTCCTCTTCTTTTCTCCACCCCATTCCTGAAAATCCTTTTCCTTCACAGACTCATACTGCTTCACCTCCTCCTTCAGTATTCTTCTCCAGTCAACTCTTCTTAAGATCCATCTCATTTTCCTTCATCCTTGCTTCTCCTACTGCTCCATCTATTCCTTCTTCTTATTCTTCTCCTCCTTCTTCCTTTTCTTCTTTAATTTGGATCCATTTTTCCTGTTCCTGCCTGTTTTCCTTCTCCTCTCATTCTTATTCTTCTCCTTGTCATTCTATCTCCTCCTCCTCTTAATTAATGGTTCCTATCCTCTTCCAAAAGGTTTTTGCCTTGTTGCCAAGAGGTCTTCCTCTTCTTCCACCTCTTCCTTGTCCTCCTCCTCTTCTTCTTCCCTCCTCTTCCTCCTCTTGTTCCCATCCCCTCTTCCTCTTCTTCCTTCTCCTACAGCTTCTTCCCCTCCTGCTCTTTCTTATTCTTCTACTTTCACTTTTCATGCTCCTTCTCCTCCTCCTTCTTCTTCGTTCTTACATCGACAGTTACTGCGCACATTTCTGACCTCATTCAGAGTGGAAAAGATTTCGGCTATTGCCAGAAACTCGGTGACAGGAGAAGTTTGCACAAGAGAAGCGCTATTTACCATGGAAAATACGGCAAAGCTTATTGCTTACACCAACGGCTTATATCAATAGCTTACAGCTTACACGGACAGTTTACAACTTACGCCAATTTAGCTTACAGCTGACACCGCAGTGTCAGCTTACAGCTTACACTGACAGGTCTTACAGCTGACAACTACAGCTTACACTGACAGCTTACATCGACAGCTTACAGCTCACTGCTACAACTTACATTGAGAGATTACAGCTCAAACCGATAGCTTACAGCTTACACGTACAGCTTACAAGTTAAACCAACAGCTTACAGTGATGGCCTACAGCTGAAACTGACAGAAAACAGCACACACGGACATCTCACACCAATAGCTTACAACTGACACAAAAAGCTTACAGCTGACACCGACAGGTTATAGCTGACACCGATAGCCAACACCTGATACGAGAGCTTGCAGCTGACACTGATAGCTCACAGCTGAGGCTGACCTTGGAAGTCTGCCAATTAGAGATTCCATTATAATTGGAATTTACATAGACTGTGAAAATTAAATGCTTGGAGGAAAACTGCTGGGAATGGTGGGACCGTGGCGGACAGAGTAATTAGCCAAATTAATTAGGCAACTTAATTAGCCAAATTAATTGTAATGTCTTACATAGTATTGTTGCATATTATACTGTATTATAGATACAGAATATATTACAGAATATATATTACAGATTGTAAACCATGGATTAGATTAAATTAAAGATTATATAATAAAGATAAGATTAGCTTATAGATCAGCTTATATTATCTATATCAGATTACAATAGACTCAATGGTTTATATCAGATTACAATAGACTCAATGTTTTATATCAGATTACAATAGACTCAATGATTTGACTGCAGACTGTGAAACTTTGAATGATGCATTGAAATTCATAGAGCCCTGTGGCAATCTAGCCTCAATCAGTTGTGCCATTGTTTGTGTCAAGAATGTTGTTTTTTGTCCTTTTCGTCCTCAGGGTCCTTGTGTCCTTCTGGTCTTCATGGTCCTTTCACGCTTTAGGTCCTCAGGGTCCTCTCACCCGGTTGAGGTCCTCAGGGTCCTTTTAGTCATCGGGTCCTTGTGTCCTACTGTCCTTTAGGTCCTCGTGTCTTTTTGTCCTTGTGTCCTTTTGGTCCTTCAGTTAAACTATTCTGGTCTTGGGCCAACAGTCCTGTAACTGTCCTTTGTCCGCTAAACAACCATCGACTGAGGTCTTGTGCACTATCATAACGGCGCTATAGAAGTCGCTATGCTCTGCCATGTAAAGTAGGGCACCAGCGTAGGTCACGCTCTAAAACCCCTTCTGTTAGTTGTAACTCATTAGATGAGATAAATACACCCACATGGAGTTTTCTGTCTAATCACACACAAATATATCTAAAAATATAAATAGATTAAAAAACATAAACACACAAAATTAGATGCAAATGCAAAAACCAGGTAAAGCAACCGTTGGGCATGGAAGCAGTTCAACAGTGAAACAGTCTAACAGAGAACCAGTCTAACAGTGAAACAGCCTAACATGGAAACAGTCTAATAGGGAAACAGTCTAATAGGGAAACAGTTCAACACAGAACCAGCCAACTGGGGCAACAGCCTAAGCCACAACTTCCACACTTGACTACACTACCACCACATAACACATCAGCAACAACTACACTTTAGGAACAACATCTACGCCAAAAAAACAACCAGAGGTCACTGTGTACAACTGTTAACAACTGGGCAAACTTATAGTATCGTGGGTTGAAGGATCATACAGTATTATTGGACATGGTGCGCGGACGCCGAACGGTTTCACGTTTTCTAATGACGACACTAACTCCAACCCTGACCCTAACCGACCCTCACGACGCCAGTAAACTTACACACTATATCCTTCGGCCCCCGATACTATAAGTCTGCCAACAACTGAAACAGACGCCACAGAAATCATTCTGCAGTTGCTTAACGAGCTCGCTGTAGTAGGTCGATCGCCTTAGCAGTGCTATTTCCATAAACCGCTTGCACTCGGCCGAAACATTCCAGCAAATCCACTGAATTATGCGCCTGCGGAAGGTATTCGCCGCTCACTGGAGCGTCCACCCCTCCCTGGACCCCTCCCAACCCCTCTCCTCTCTCCCCGGTGATTCACTCTTCTCCCAATGGTACACAGCGCCGCAAAGGCAGACAGGCAAAGATTCTGATCGTCCTATACAAAAAAAGTCGTTAAATAACACGCGGATCGTTCGTTTTAAACGTTTCCCTCGTAATAAATAATAAATCGAGACTTACCAGATGAAGAGTTTTGATGCAGATTGGAAAGAAACGAAATTATTTATTTTAAACCTCCTCCAAAACTCCTCCGTCCGAAACATACAATATGGCTGCTCCGATGCTGCTAAGAACTGTGCGCTGGATGCAAAGGCTAATTACTTATTCATGAGCAGTCAGCGCATGCGTATAGCGCCACCATCCGCGCTGCAAGGCCGCCAAGGCGTCAGTAGTTTAAGTCACTGATGCTGAATCGTAATAGTAATCGTAATCCAGACTTCTAAGGTGCCACTCGAAAGCCAAGTGCATGGCACCAGCTTATTCACGAGCACTGCGTCTAGTCAGAGGGGTTGTCCAAAAGAGTAGTCCGAGGGAGGTCCGAGTCCGGTTTCCAGAGGATCAGAGAGGGCACAGCAGATGTTAAGGTGGGTGTCGTTTAGGTCGAGGATTGGAAGGTACAGCATCAGATGAGTCAGGGTGAGAGTTCTTGAAATGGAGAGACTTTAGTTTCGAGTGGAAAGCCTTGAGGGTGATGGATACAATACAATACAATACAACTTCATTCATTCATTCATTACTAGAATTTGTATAGCGCCTCTTCAAGGGAACTACTCAGAGGCGCTCCCAACCCAAGCGCGGCCAAATAGGATCATTTTTAGTTGAGAGAGGAATGACTGAGAAGGGGTTCTAGGTAGGGAGCGGAGTGTCAGAGGGAGGCGTATTGTATTTGTATTGTATTTATAACGCGCCTTAACACAAAGTCTTAATAAAACAAAGTCTTACTCAAAGGACGCGTAGGCCCTATACAACGTACTTACTAATCATAGTACTTGGAGAATAGATAGCCTAAGTTTTAAGTTTAGATTTTAAACTATTAATTGAGGATGATCTTCGGATTAGTTCTGGTAGGCCTAGAGAGTGCCTTTCAGCTGGACCAGCAACTTCAAACATTCTGTTTCCAAATTGTGGATTATGTTCTTATGATTACGAAGTCTCTTTTCGAAGCCGATCGCAATCCACGTCTTGATTCAAGAGCAGCACATGGTGTGACTAAAGATGATAAGTAAGGAGGAGCAGAACCTGACATTATTTTAAACATGAGAAGACAGATTTAAAATGATATCCGAGCCTGAATGGGTAACCAGCGTGATTGCTGAAGGGAGTTGGTGATGTGATCTCTAGGGCCAAGGTTCTTCGTTCTTGACTAGACGAGCTGCAGTGTGGATAACAGAGGTAAGCGGTGAAAGGGTGGATTTTGGCAGACCATAGAGTATTGAGTTACAGTAGTCAATCCCGGATAATACAAGAGAATGGACTAAGATATGAAGGCAATGCTCATTAAAGCAGCGCTTGATTTGGCGTATTCGTTGGAGATGAAAGAAACAAGCTTTAGTGATAGAGCCAATAATGATTAGACATAGAAAGTTTACTATCAAGAAAAACTCCAAGATCACGAACTACATTAGAAGGCTTGATAGAGCAGGTTTCATCTAGTTTCAGGCAGAGAGTTTTCAAGTCAAGATGTGCTGCTCCCCACGTGACGATTAATCTAATGATTAGATGAAATTAATATAACGATTAATTTAGTTATACTCCTAGTCAGTTATGAATGCATTGTTCTCACGTCGTCACGTCACGTTAGTTATTCATTGCATGTCGTTATTGTTAGACACCTTTTGAATGCTAACATCAGATGCAATTTATTCGGCACGAACGAGAAATATCTAGTTTCGTGGTTCAGTACGGAATTATGCGAATATCGCAAAGTAGACGTTAACAGTAGACGGAAGATGTTGCCAAAACAATTATTATAAAATATATTCCGGTTGAGAGAGAGAGAGAGAGACCAGAGAGAGGAGGCAGAGAAGTTGCCAAGGCAGGTTTCGTTGAGGACGAGAAAGCTTGGAAGGCGGAGGATAGGATTGGATTGGATGGATTAGGGTATGAATAGGATTGGATGGATTAGGGTGTGAATAGGATTGGATGGATTAGGGTATGAATAGGATTGGATGGATTAGGGTGTGAATAGGATTGGATGGATTAGGGTATGAATAGGATTGGATGGATTAGGGTGTGAATAGGATTGGATGGATTAGGGTATGAATAGGATTGGATGGATTAGGGTATGAATAGGATTGGATGGATTAGGGTAGGAGTAGGATTGGATGGACTAGGGTGGAATTCATGAAGATGTCAGACTTCATTTTGAAGTGAAATCGGCTCTGAGGTTATATAAAGTGAGTAAGTGAGTAAGTGAGTGAGTGAGTGAGTGAGTGAGTGCGTGAGTGAGTGAGTGCGTGAGTAAGTAAGTAAGTAAATAAGTAACTATATTCTTTATTACACCACTTATTGCCAGCCACTAAAACTAAAGCGGGTGATCAACACTTTTCGGGTCGCTGGTCCACGTGCCTGGAACAGTCTTCCTGCACCCATTCAGCAAACCAAAAGTTTACCGACTTTTAAAAAACAGTTAAAAATGCATCTATTACGTAACCACGAGCACTAACATTTACGCTGACAGTAGACTGTTTTTTGAAGTGTCTTAGAAGTAGCTTGCTACCAACGACGCTATATAAATGGTCGTAATTACAATTACCACCTGCAAAACGTACAATGGGACATGCAGCATAAAACAAGTATTATAATGCAACGATGTAATTAGCAATTAAAGACGTAAATTAAAAGTTTCGTAAAATGACTGAAAAAACCCATTATATAAGTCATATATAGGCCTACGGCATCATATTGATAAACGCCCTTTCCAATCAACGCATCACATGTTTGCAAAGACCGCGGGCGTGGTTGGGGCTAAAGGTCACTCGGCTGGTTTTCTGAGAACGAGAACGTACACGCGGCTGAAGATGCCCTCCTTGCCAGCAGCCACGAAGGCGTCCGCCCCCTTGCAAAGCATCCTATGTACATCCACCGACCCCCTAGGGGCCAGACGAACCGTTTCCATGGCCATGAGGGCACCGTGGGTCAACCACCGACCCACAGAGGTCATCTTGAGGTCGGTCAACGTGAAGCGGGGTTCAAGGACGGAATACCACGGAAGTGACGTGTCCCCTGATCGGTCACGTGATTCGATTATCTCGAAACCGACGTCACGTGCGCCCCGTAGCACTTCCGGTATGGAAACGAGATCCGGAAGTCCATTTCCCTCCTGAAATCCCAAAATAAATAAATAAATAAATATATATATATATATATATATATATATATATATATATATATATATATATATATATATATATATATATATATATATTATTCATTCATTCATTCAGGAGATTTATATAGCACCTCTTCAAGGTAACTACTCAGAGGTGCTCCCGACTCCAGCACGGCCAAAAAGAACAGTTTTCAGGTTAACATAGAATAAGTCAGAGAGCGTTCTGGGAAGCAGACGCAATTCCAAGGGCAGCCCATTCCAGACGGTTGGGCCCACCACTGAGAAAGCACGATTTTGCATAGCAGCTGTGCGGGCAAACGGGACTGTGAGCACCCCCCTCTGAGAGGAGCGAAGGGAGCGACTACCCTTGGCGCCCTATACCGGACGACAGAGGTCCCGCAGATAGGATGGGGCAAGGCCCAACTGACATATTAGGGTTGCGGAAGTTAACGATTAATTAATCGATTAATCGTTAATTAATTGTAACGATTAAATTTTTTAACGACTAATCGAAGAATGCTTGACCACTTGTTATATTGTCAACAAAACACGTTGCTCACTAGAACCTAGTGTTAACATGCTGGTTTATTGACGCAATTGGTTGAAGGAAGACATTTGAACTGAAAAATATGAACAAAATTACTAATATGAAAAATAACCAGGCTACTAAATAAGTAATAACTATAAACTAGCAATAAATTATTAAATATTAATAATACTGTTAAAAGATAAACAATAAGTTCGGTTCTTGTAGGTCTACCATTGGGGCTAATTGGGCGCCTTGATCGAGTTTTGCGTTCCGCTGCTCGCCTCATTGGCCACCTGCCTAAATATGCTCCTGTCTCTGCCTATATGCGTGATGTTCTTCACTGGCTCCCTGTTTCTCAACGCATCTCCTATCGAGTTGCTGCACTTGTATGGAGGTGCCTTCTTGGCTGTGCTCCATCCTACTTGTCAGATCTTAGTCGACCTGTCTCTGACCTCGCAGCTCGTAGATCTCTGCGTTCTTCAGAAAGGGGAGCTTTTGGTCCCGCGAGCTCACACTTCCATTAGACAGCGTCGAGCCTTTTCGATTGTGGGTCCCTCCATCTGGAATGGCCTCCCACTAGACTTGCGATTGATGCCTCGGCTAGATTCGCCTGCCTTTTATAAGTATCTCAAATCACACTTTTTAACCGTGGCTGGGCTGGGAGCGCCTCTGAGTAGGTTTCTTGAAGAGGCGCTATATAAATTCTCGGAATGAATGAATGAATGAATAAGTAATGTTAATTTTGTATTTGTCATTACTTATTTGGAATGCATGCATTTAAAAAGTTAACTATTGATAGTTAAATATTTAAAATAAATTAATCGTTAGCAGCCCTTATATATATATATATATATATATATATATATATATATAGTGATGTAAATTTACCGGTAAAATATTTTTGCGGTAAAAAATCCGGATTTTTACCGGTAAAATTGGTAAAATATGGTAAAAAATGGTAAAAAATGATTTAAGTGATGTAATATCTTGGCTATGTTTCCCAATATCAATCTTTAATTCACCAAAAAACATTGGTAGCACAAACCAATGGTGTGTTTAGCCATTTATCAGTTACAGACAAATATTGATAGTCCTATTGAATTGCTAAATAGATAGTTTGTTTGAGAAAAACACATTTTTATTACAAAGTGAGTTTTCGTCCACTGTCACAAATTTCAATAATTGTTGTAAGTGATTCAGCCCACATGAAAACTTATCTGATATTTGGTAGGCCTATATATCAGGTCTCATTCACTTTAAAAGCTACAACTTATCAGTTCTAAAAGGTAGAATTTAGAGAAACAGAAGATACGTAGGCTCCAGTGTAGCTGTCTATTAGGCCCTACAGTAGCCTAATATTATTTGCCACTTGCTGGGAGATTTCATAGGTAGATTTCTGCTACAGAAAATGGTGCATGAAAACTAGTTGACATTTTGGAAAAACTAACAAAGTATTATTTCAACACAATTGAGCAATCATCCTACATTTTTTGTCAACGGGTGATAAGCCCGTGAACAGAATGAAAGAAAGAATTTTATACAGCAAAGCGCATAAGGCATAGTTATATCTGAGCAGGAACCAAGCCTATGATCAGTTGCTACAATCTTGTGAATGAAGCTGACATTGAAAACCTTAAGTGAATATTGATACTAATAATATTTGTTATGCTATTTAATAGGCCCTAAGTGAAAAGATATAAAACTTTAAGCATTTACCATTTTAATCATTTTTACCATATTTTACCATTTTTTACCACGGTAAAATATAATGCGGATTTTTTACCGGTAAAAAATCCGGATTTTTTACCGGTAAAAATCATTTCACATCACTATATATATATATAATATTCTTGTTTATCCTTTAATGAAGCGCCTAACAAACGCACTACGCTGCACATGAACATGACGATTGAACAATTCACAAGAACACAAAATTTGTGACATAAATCAAGAAAGTTGTAGCCATGCAAGGCGCAGGCTAATCGTACTTTTGCAGACAGACAAAAATAGACAGAAACAGACAGGGACAGACACAGATAGACAGACAGAGACAGACAAACTGACAGAGACATACAGAGAGACATAGAGAAAGAAACAGACCGACACAAACACAATCGTATACAGACACAGGCACGTACAGACAGACACAGACAGACAGAGGCAAAGACAGCGGCAGAGAGAGAGGCAAAGAAAGGGAGGCAGACAGACAGACAGAGAGAAAGAGATACATCATAGAGACAGACAATGAGTAGAAGTAGTTTCAGTTTAACGACGCTGTGCAATGACAAAGTTCATCAGCGTCGCCCTCTTCCTTTATCCAGACTTGGGACTGGCACTGCCAGAGTACGAATAGTGGCGGAGTTGACACAGAAAATAATGCTATTGCTATTATGTACTGTATACCAGAATGTCTTCTTTGAGGCGACGATGGTAGGCGTCATTGGGGTCGTACTTATCGGTCATGACCCATTCACAGGAGACGTATAGACCCCCTGCCCTGAGGACCCGAAAGATCTCACCGTAGACCCTACTCGGTTCCGGTGAGTGACAGGTTGCCTCGATTGAGTAGGCTTTGCTGAAGGTTCCGTCTTTATACGGGACGCTGTGGAAGTCGCCCTGCATAAGTAAAAATTTGAATATTTATATATAAAGTATCGGAAACGTAAATTAAGGTGTTGAATTAAGTAAATGACTATATTAATGTTTGGGTGATAATTTTGTTGTTGATAAATTATTATAATAATGATAATAATAATATTCTTTACTGAAGCAATCCGGTTGACAAACCGCAACCGGTTACAGTGTACCGTTATGCAATTGAAACAATTCACAAGAACACAAATGACAGAAGACATAAATCTTAACTACTAACAGAACAGACAGTCTGCAATACAACGGCGCTAATAGCAGACTACAAAGCATGTCCGCCATATACGAGGCTAGATCTCGGTACCTCTCGCTCTCTATGCCACTGTGTTATCCAATGCGCTATTGGGCATTAATGTTTGGTTGATAATTTTATTGTTGATATTAGGCCTATAATAATGATTTAATGAGAATTTATTAGGCGCCACTCTATAATGACGAGGCATCAATCGATAGAGTTGAGCAATATTATTGTGAACGAAGAACTTGCTTAAAGTTCCTACACAGTAACCGTCTCAGAGGAGGAGTAGGAGGATCGAACCCAACTCTCCGCGTTACAAGTCGACCGCTCTAACTAATGGGATACCTGCAGTGTTTAATCTAGACGTCTCTGGGGTAAAGTTTCCCCAGGATTGAGTTTCCCCAGAAAACCCAAGAGATGAAATTTTGTACATAAAAGTGTGAAATGTAGGGATAATTCCCCAGGATTTATTGGATCCCTAATTTTTTCTTGGAAATCTCTCGTTACTACCCCCTCGAATTTTCCTGGTGAAAATCTCTCGTTACTACCCCCTCGAAATTCTTGGGAAAAGTCTTGTTACTAGGTTTCCCCCCGACAACCCTCGATTCCCCCCGACAGCAAGGGGACTAGATTAAACACTGGATACCTGTACTCAAACCGTTGTATATCTGTTGAATTAGAATTGCCAGGTGAGTTACTGTCGTTAGACGCTGAATATATTTTAAGGTATATATTTTAAGGTATAATCGCCAAATGCGAACAATTTTTGTCGATATTTAGACACCTGTAAAACTGAGTTATGTGAGGCTATTTATGAGTGATCCGTAAAACGGAAAAATATACTCCAGCAGTGCGACCACTGCTTGGGATTTTTCCCAAGATCTTGGGATTTTGGGGGTCCGACTTGGGATCTTGGGAATTTGTCTAGCAATCTTGGGAATTTTCTAAGGTCTAGGAGACTAGTTTTTTAAGCACTTTTTACGGTTTTTAGTTGTGAAAAGCTCCTTTTTTTAGGAATTCGTAAAAGTCTAATAGGGATTTCAGGTGAAAAAGCAAAAAAAGGTCATCGGAAATTTCTTCGGATGCGATAATGGTTTTCGATTTTGGGAAAATTCTTGTAGCTTGGGAATTTTTTAACACTTTTGAGCAATCTTGGGATTTTTCGGGCTAGAGCTTGGGATTTCAGAAAATGGAGAGTGGTCGCACTGTACTCCAGGGTTTGTGTGTAGAGCTTGAAAACTTAACTCTTAACGGCGCGGACTTAACATGTCGCTAGGCAATTAAACATCAACATCGTCATCGTCATCATTAAAATAATTATAATTGCGTGTAATGGAAATAACGTGTTATTCGATTAAACTAAACAGTCGAATGATGGGGTGTGTAAAAGGAGGAGGAAGTAGAAGAAATAGGAAGAAGATGAAGAGGAAACAGAAGGAGGTTGAACGAGAGGAGGAGGGGAGGAGGAGGAGGAGGAGGAGGAGGAGGAGGAGGAAAGAGAGGAGGAGGAAGAGGAGGAGGAAGAGGAAAAAGAGGTGAAGAGGAGGAGAAGGGGAGATAAGGAAGAGGAGGAAGTGGTGGAGGAGGAGGTAGCGAAGGAGGAGGAGAAGGAGAAGTAGGAGGCGGATAAAAAAGAAGACGAAGAAAAGAAGAAAGAAAAAGGCTTTCTTCGAACTATCCTAAACCATGTGGTCGATTTTTAGACACCTTTAAAACGGAATTTTATGAAGCTATTTATAAATGATCCTTTAATCGAACGGTATAATCAAGGATTGAAGCATTTGGTTTGAAAACTTCACTGTTAACAGCGGACTTAAGATGTCGGTAGGCAATTAAACAGCTATTATCATCGTCGTTGTCGTCGTCGTCATCATCTTCATTAAGATATTATTATATATGGTTTTCTCTAAACTCTTAAGATATTATTAAGATATTATTATATATGGTTTTAGAAATATTATTATATATGGTTTAGAAATAACGTGTTATTCGTTGAAACTAAACAGTCGCACGAAGAGACGTTTAAAAGGAAGTAGAAGACATAGGAAGAAGATGAAGAGGAAACAGAAGGAGGTTGAACGAGAGGAGGAAGAGGATAAGGAGAAGAAGACTGAGAAAGAGGAGTAGGGGGAGAAGGAGGAGGAGGAGGAGATGAAGAGGAAGAGGTGAAGAAAGAAAGGGAGGAGGAACAGGAGGAGAAGGAGGAGGTGGAGGAGGAAAACGTGAAGAAGGAGGGGAGAAAGAGGAAGAGGAAGAAGAAAGAGAGGAGTAGGAGGAGTGGAAGGAGGAAGGCGGAGCAGGTGAAGGAAGAAGAAGAGGAGGATGAGGAAAATGAGGTGGAAGAGGAGGAGAAGGGGAGAGAAGAAAGAGGAAGAGGTGGAGGTAGCGAAGGAGGAGAAAAAGAAGAAAGAATAAAGGAACTGAAACAAGAAGCAGAAGCTTTCGTAGATCTATTCTAAAGATCCCGTATATACCTTGACGAAAGAGACGAGATGTTGTAGTTTCGATTTTTCTGTCAGAATCCTTGCTCTTTTCAGCTGGTATTCGTTGCAGTTCAGTCCAACGACCTTGGCCTCTGAGAACGAGGCTATGTTTCGGGCTGGACCTCCGACGCCACACCCCACATCCTATATATGGTATTATAAAGTAACCGGTTTTAACTTATTCATCAACAACGGCTCGATTCTGTAGAACAAACGAGGCCATTATTAATGGAAGAGGTGTTGATGCTAAACACCTTTTTAACGAGTCATCTACAACTATATAAACCTATATGTATGCGCGACGTATTAACTATTACTTTGAAAAAAAGGGCGTTAAGTGATGGTTGGTGGTAGACACCTTTATAACACATTCATCTATCGATATATTTTCATAGGATTCAGTAGCTTTTTATTTCTGACAGATGACGGTACCAGTGCCTCAACATACCGTGAAACGACGCCATGAGTAATGGGTTAATACTTAAACACCTGACATTATATATTAAACTCCAGACACTGCTTGTACTCTGGTAGTGCCAGTCCCAAGCCTGGACGAAGGAGGAGGGCGACGCTAATTATCTTTGTTATCACAGTGTCGTTAAACAGCAACTAGTTAACCAAACATAGGAACGGGCATCTATATAACAAGAACTATTGTCCTGTAGCTTTAATCTGAGCGTCAATCCGCAGACACCTGCATAATAGCAAATGGACTTAAAACGCACTACGATACCACGGACGTCTGTATTATTGCAAGTGGAACAGAAACTGAAGCCACGGACGTCTTTATCTAACATCATCTCCAAACGAAACCGTATTGTAAAACCTACCAGTACGAGTTCCTCTGGGCTGAGTTGGAGTTTGAGGGCCAGTCCGTACTCGTACTTGATCATAGATTGTTTTTGCGATTCTCCTGGGTAGATTACGGCAAAGTGGAATGACTCTCCCCAACCGTATTCGTCCGTTGCTAGGTCGTAGTAACCATTGACAACGTCCGGCATGTTGGATTTGCGTTCTCTAGTTGCTCCTTCTGTGTCTTTGGATGAATCGAAATAGCAGAGATAGTTCTTCGCTTTGGTGCTGACGTCAATTCCTGGCTGCCTCAGCAATTCACCAAGATGGCTTCTTTGTGGTAGTCATTCTTCTCCGGCTGAAAGACGACAGATTATCATCATTGTTTCAGTATCATTTCATTATCATTATCATTATCATTATCATTAGTAGTAGTAGTAGTAGTAGTAGTAGTAGTAGTAGTAGTAGTAGCAGTAGCAGTAGCAGTAGCAGTAGCAGTAGCAGTAGCAGTAGCAGTAGCAGTAGCAGTAGCAGTAGCAGTAGCAGTAGCAGTAGCAGTAGCAGTAGCAGTAGCAGTAGTAATAGTAGTAGTAGTAGTAGTAGTAGTAGTAGTAGTAGTAGTAGTAGTAGTAGCAGTAGTAGCAGCAGTAGCAGTAGCAGTAGCAGTAGCAGTAGCAGTAGCAGTAGCAGTAGCAGTGGCAGTAGTAGTAGTAGTAGTGATAATATTATCATTATTGTAATTGCTCTTATTTTCATTATTATTAGTAGTATTACATTATTGTTGTTATTAATATTTCTTGTAATTATTATTCCACCGCTCTGCGATTCAAGGCACTTTGTTGCTCCACCTGCCACAACCTCAGCCATCCAGCATAGAAGTTTTCCGTGATCGCCCAATCTCCTGGAACAAGCTGCCTGAGAACCTGCGACATCCGCTTCTCAGTCTCTTATTGTATCTTTCCACAAGCGCTTAAATATCAGTCGTTCATTCAACTCTAACAATCACTGTTGCAAGTCATCTCGTCTTATACAGTAACCATTTTCGAGACATTAGACACCTCTTTTAAGTAGTTATTGGTCTATTTAAAGTATGCATTAACATAAATTTATTATTCAATGTTACAAAGTATTGAGCACAAGTATGCTACAATTATTACTCACCGATTCTGTACACGAAAATTACTTAAATCTATCTAAAAATTTAGTACAAATACTATATTTATTATAATTCATTTCAGATAGATTTAAGTAATTTCATCACTAACTGATTAACTGTTACAATAAAACTGTTTCGCTTCACGAGCTTCTTACAATTAATAATAGTCAGTTTCTTGCACAGGTCTGCAGCATGAAATATTGAATTTCATTTACCTACAATAAAATTCTATGATTATCTGGTTATTTTTACCTATTGACGTTCAAATATAAGCTCAAAATGCATATAGCTCCACTTGAAATGAGTAATAATAATAGTAATTGACAATGCATTAATTTACTTTAACATATTGTAAAAATATATTGTAATAAATCTAAAATGCGTGCGGTTACGCCGTTTTCGCCTTCATTGCCATAGTGTATTATTGTGACGTCACACAAAGAAAAACGTCGTCAAAGCAACACAATAAAAAATTATATTTATCAACAACGGACGGACGGAGCATAGCTATTATACAGGCGTTCATGGAGGTAGGGAGGGAGCGATTGAGGGCGGGAGAGGGAGTTGGAGGGGAATGAGGAGAGAAGGAGGGAAGGGAGGGACGGAAGGGGGAGTGAGAGGTGGCGGGGATTGAGGAGAGGGGTGGGAAGGGAAGGGGCAGGGGTGTGTGAGTGGAGAAGAAAGGAAGGTGATTAAGAGGAAGGGCAGTATGGGGAGGGGTAGAGAATGGGCGGGGAGGGGTAGAATAGAGGTAGGATGGGAGGGAAAACAGGAATGGGAGGTTATGGGACGGGAAGGGAGAAGGCAGGGAAAGGGGTGGGAAGTGGAATTGGAGGGGAAAAGTAGAGCAAGGGAAAGGGAAGTGGAGAAAAGAGGGAGCGCTGATTTCAATTGGCCCGGCCGAGCACGCTAAACTTAATCGTCTTAGGACGGGAAAACATCTAGTATAGTAATAATAATAATAATTATCAATACCATGACTGTCACAGTTCTTTTGATTTCCGAAGTTATGTATACACACTGCATTAAATATAGCGCTATAAAACGTTTTATCATTGCGCTATAGCATTTGGTTAACTACGGTAGAGTGCCGCGCATGTCTTCCGAGCGTCTTCCGGTTAACATAATCAACGTTTTTGCGTTGATTCCGATAGAAATTAAAAATTCATAAAAATTTCGGGTCGTTTCCGGAAGTCGGAAATAGGCGCATTTAATCACATTCGTTTTGTCAGATTGTTTTCTCAATAAACCACCTGCCTGGTGGGGGTATACCAGTGAGACTGATAGGAATAAATTACAGAGTATGCTAAATAGGATGAAACGTAGAGGCTTCCTCTTATCTACTACCCCTAGCGTTGTAGATATGTCCCAAGCTGCTGATTCTGGCTTATTTCGGGCTATTTGTGGGGAATCATGTCATGTTCTCCGAGGAATTTTCCCGCCTACACAGCAAATCAAATATAACTTACGACCCAGAATTCATAATTTTAATCTCCCAATCAATGATAAATGTAATTACATACCAAGAATCTTGTTTAAAGATACATATTAATTGTATTATAATTACTTGTATCTGTTTTGAATTATTATCTTTAGCCTGACTCTATTAATTAACTAATTGTGTTACTTGTAACCTGTTGCGTTTTGTCAACTGGATTATTTTGAAATTAAACGAATATGATGATGATGAATATTATACTTCTAACAAGCTTACCGTGTTTTCAGACCAACTCGCTGCTTCAAAACGACTAACTTCTCTCGACTAGGCTACAAGACGCTATTCCGAAATTCATTTGCATATATACAAATGGCGCAGTCATTATGCAAATTAGTTTCCTAAGCGACTCCAAGTGGTGCTAGGCCATACAGAGACCGTCTTCAAGGCGTGGCTCCCATCACGTGAATCTTACGAAGTCAACGTCAACGACTTCCTCCACCGGTTCGCTCTGCCATCCTTTCTGGTAGTCTCTCCTCATCTTTTTCGAAACTAAAATCCTGCCTTTTCTCTCGGGTTGCTCGCACTGGGAGCGCTTCTGAAAGGCTTTTGCTGTGAGAAGCGCTTTATAAATAGCCAAATACAATACAATACAATAGCACGCGATGTCGTTAAACCCTGGACAATACAAAGATCAATTTTAGACACCCTTAAAAAGTGATCATTCTAGGCTATACATATAAATATTTGACTTGCGCTTATTGAGTAATTTCTGTCGCCCTTGCTGTCATAAGCTCTCGTTAAACTGTGGATCCATCCAGCTATTCAGCTGTAATATGCCGAACTATAATCTTTGTCGACGGCAACGGCCTATTACACCAGCGTCAGACCCACAGAGGGTATCTATTTGGGTCATGCAGTCTGGGACGCAGAGAATAGGATTTTGTCTTTACAGGAGGGAGGAGCGGGCTCAGAACATGGCCCGGGTCCGCCAAGGCAGTAGTAAAGCGGTTCTCATCTGCCGTTCTACCCAGCTGTTCTAGGATTCACCTTATTCAACTTGCTCATCATCCATAGCCTGCCTCTTCGTCTTAGTATACTGATCTGGATGTTAACTTATTACGACCTTGTTTTGGGGTACGGGAGTAGATTTTTTTACTAGGATCAAATGCTTCCAAACTTTACGTGACGATACTTAGCATCGTAACTATTCAAACGCGTCTGGTAGTACCGTTGATGTACACTGTTGCAATAAACGACATTGACATTCTGCTGATCGTCATCGATCGTCAACGGCCACTGGGCCCGTGGCCTGGTCATGCCGGTGTCACGAAATAGAGTATCCCCCATACATGAGTATCCCCCTTAGCGAAATGGAGTATTTGTTTTAACTTACATTATTGGCGGTTTCTAAGTGTATTCAGTCGTACTGTTTGGATTTATTGTGCACATAAAATATTTTAAGTTGCGTATCTTTAGTTTGTACATCGACCTGAAATCAATTTACTTCGTTTTTGGTGATTTTGACTGGAAATTCGTCGAGGCTATCGTGATGCGTATGACGAAGGGGGATAGAAAGGTTTATCCCCCGGATACTCTAAACCGGCTTATTCCATCCGGGGGATAAATTCATACATTCCCCCGATAGTCTTAGGACGGATTCTCTATTTCGTGATACCGGCCTCATCGTGGCGAGCGCCGACAACGAAGCGCGCCTAACTACATTAAGCATGTAGAAATATTACATGCCCTAGTCAATCTTACATCCACTACATTAATATTCATTCTGTAGAGACATCTAACGATTAATCTAATGATTAGATTAAATTAATCTAGCGATTAATTAAATTATTATCAAAGTCACTTAAGAAATGCATATGTCATGACATAACGTCGTCATGTCACGTTATTTCGTCATTCCATATATCGTTAGATTGTTAGACATCTTTAAAATGTTAGCGTCAGACACAATTTATTTGTCACGCGCGACATATAGCTAGTTGCAGTCGATTGGGAAACGTTAACAGCAGACGAAAGATGTCGCCAAACAATTATCACCATCACCATCACCACCACCACCACCACCACCACCACCACCACCACCACCACCACCACCACCACCACCACCACCACCACCACCACCACCACCACCACCAGGAATAAGATTGAATGGATTAGGGTCAATCAATCAATCAATCAATCAATATATACTTTATTGATCACCGTAATACAAGCATATAGTTTAGACAGTCGTGTACAATAGTATCAATGGGTAGACCCAAAGGAACATAAGGTTCCAGGGTTAGAATCCAATACTTTTGCAACAAGGTTACATGTACATCAATCATTAATCAAATTGAACATTTGATATTTGATTAGTCATCGCATGATACAGTATGTCTTCAATCAATGCATAGCTATGGTGTCCACAGTTGATCCTATAAGTCTCTTCAAAAAAGCATGGTGCTCAACAACACATAGAGCTGTAATATGCCAAAAATAATCTTTGTCGGCGGCAACGGCCAATGTTGTCATAAGCTGCCGTTAAACTGTGGATCCAACACGTTGAACGTAAAGAACAGTCATGTAAACCCGTAGCACAGTAAACACAAGAGTACATGCACAAAACCAAATAATTCATTCATTCATTCCGATAATTTATATATATAGGCGCAAATAATAAGTTTAAACAAGTGTAATTAGAAAAAGGATTTTTAATTTATTCTTGGACTGATGTACTGTAGGTTGACTCGAAAGGACAATGGGCATGGAGTTCCAGGTCCAAATATTCCAATACCATGCAGGGTAGGAATACGATTGGATGATTAAGTAAGTAAGTAAGTACGTGCTTTATTGAACAACCTGCAAACGCACTGCAGGTACAACCGATAAGAACAGTCTAACAGTGTTAAATAACAAAATCACATAAATCACAAAATTAGAAGAAATCATTATGTGTAATAAAACAACCATCTATGGATCTGTGAGTGAGAACGGTTAAAAAAGAAAGACAAGCAATAAATTAAGTCAGTAGTAATAAAACCACTAAGTTTAGATCAGGGGGGGGGCAAGGATTGGATGGATTAGGGTGGGAATGGATGGAATTTTCTGAAGATGTGAGACTTCATCTTGGAGTGTCCAGAAAAGCTCCGGGGTAATAAATAATTATTATGTATGCAAAAACCGCGGGCGGGGTTGGGGCTCAAGGTCACTCGGC
Organism: Aporrectodea caliginosa; assembly: GCA_020284085.1. Classification (NCBI taxonomy): domain Eukaryota; kingdom Metazoa; phylum Annelida; class Clitellata; order Crassiclitellata; family Lumbricidae; genus Aporrectodea; species Aporrectodea caliginosa. The sequence continues at coordinate 700,667 of JACEVL010000245.1, read as the reverse complement.
TGGTTTTCTGAGAACGAGAAGGTACATGGGGCTAAAGATGCCCTCCTTCCCTGCAGCCACCAGGGCGTCCGCCCCCTTGCAAAGCATCCTATGTACATCGACAGACCCCCTGGGGGCCAGACGGACAGTTTCCATGGCAATGAGGGCACCGTGGGTCAACCACCGACCCACAGAGGTCATCTTGAGGTCGGTCAACGTGAAGCGGGGTTCAAGGACGGAGTACCACGGAAGTGACGTGTCTGCTGAGCGGTCACGTGCTTCGATGATTTCGAAACCGACGTCACGTGCGGCGCGAAGCACTTCCGGTATGGAAACGAGATCCGGAAGTCCATTTCCCTCCTGAAATCCCATATAGCATATAAATATATATATATATATATATATATATATGAATAATAGAATATATATAATTTGTAAATATATATATATATATATATATATATATATAATATATTAGCACATAACTATATAATTATTGTATGTAGGAGACAGAAACAGATAGACTGGCAGAGACAAACAGAGAACAGAGACACAGGCAGACACACAAACGGACACACAGACGCGTGTAGACAGACACAGACACAGACAGACAGAGGCAGAGAGATACAGACAGACAGACAGACACAGACACATACACAGACAGAAAGAGGAAGAGATAGAGGCGGAGAGAGAGACAGAGACAGACAGAGACAGAGAGAGACAGAAAGATGGACAAAGAAAGAGAGACACCATACAGACAGACAATGAGTAGTAGTAGTTTCAGTTTAACGACATGGTGTGATAACAAAGCTCAGTAACGTCGACCTCCTCTTTCATCCACGCTTGGGACTGGCACTGCCACAGTACGAACAGTGGCGGGGTTAGCACTTAGCACACACAATGATAATTGTTGTTGCTTATAATATATTACCAGAATGTCTTCCTTGATGTTGCGATGGTAGTCGTCATTGGGGTCGTACTTATCCGTGAGGACCCATTCGCAGGAGACGTACAGACCCCCTGCCCTGAGGACCCGAAAGATCTCACCGTAGACCCTACTCAGATCCGGTGAATGGCAGGTTGCCTCGATTGAGTAGGCTTTGCTGAAGGTTCCGTCTTTATACGGGATGTTATGGAAGTCACCCTGCATTTACATAAAACAAACAACACATTTGAATATTTCATTTCATACCGTAGTGATAACGTAAATTAAGGTTTCGTATAATTAATTCCTTTAATGTGCGTGCTAGTATAGACATTGAACAATAATAATAATATTCTTTATTGAAACAATCCGGTTGACAAACCCTGCAACCGGTTACAGTGTACAGTTATGCAATTGAAACAATTCACAAGAACACAAATGACAGAAGACATAATTATATCTGAACTACTAACAGAACAGACAGCCTGCAATACACGGCGCTAATAACAACCTACAAAACATGTCCGCCTACGGGTCTCGATCTCGGTACCTCTCGCTCTCTATGCCAGTGTGTTATCCAATGCGCTATCGGGCCCCCTCCCAAGATGTTGAAGTAAGTTAATGACTATAATAATGTTTCGATGATTTTTTATTGCTGTTTTATAATAATGATTTAATGAGAATTTCTTAAGCGGAACTGTATAGTGACGAAGTATCAATCGATGGCGCTGAGCAATTGTGAGTGAAGGACTTGCTCAAGGTCCCTACACAGTAACCGTCTCAGAGGAGGAGGATCGAACCCATACTCTCTGCGACACAAGGCGACCGCTCTAACTAATCGGCCAGCTGTGCTCAAACCGGTTTTACATATATTTAGATTAGAACTGCAAGGTAAACTACGATCGTGAAACAGTGAATATAATTATTACAAAGTACAATCGCCAAACGCTAACCATTTGGTCGATTTTTAGACACCTTTAAACCGGAATTCTATGAAGCTATTTATAAGTGATCCTTTAATCGAACGGTATAATGAAGGATTGAAGCATTGGGTTTGAAAACTTCACTGTTAACAGCGGACTTAAGATGTCGCTAAGCAATTAAACAGCTATTATCATCATCGTCGTTGTCGTTGTCGATGTCATCATCATCATCATCAAGATATTATTACGTGTAATGGAAATACGTGCTTTTCGTTGAAACTAAACAGTCACATGAAGGGACGTTTAAAAGGAGGAGGAAGTAGAAGACATAGGACGAAGATGAAGAGGAAACAGGAGGAGGTAGAAGAAGAGGTGGAAGAGGAGGAGGAGAAGGCTGAGAAAGAGGAGCAGGAGGAGAAGGAGGGAGGAGGAAGAGGAGAAGGAGGAGGAAAGAAAAGGAGGAAGAGGAGAATGAGGAGGAGAACGAGGAGGAGGAAGAGGAAGAGAAGGTGGAGAAGGCGGAGGAGAAAGATGAGGAAGCGGAGGAGGAGAAAGAGGAGGAAGAGAGCGAGGAGGAGGAAACGGAGGAAGAGAGCGAGGAGAAAGAGGAGGAAGTAGAAAAACAAGAAAAAAGAGAAGTAGCAAAAGTTTTCGTAGAACGATTCTAAAGATCCCGTCTACCTTGACAAAGGAGACGAGGTGTTGTAGTTTCGCTTTCTCTGTCAGTATCTTTGCTCTTTTCAGCTGGTATTCGTTGCAGTTCAGTCCAACGACCTTGGCCCCAGAGAACGAGGCTATGTTTCTGGCTGGACCTCCGACGCCACACCCAACATCCTATAGTATTATAAAGATAACCGCGGTTTTAACTTATGCATCAACAACGAGGTTTCAGTAGAACAAACGAGACCATTATTAATGGTTGATGCTAAACACCTTTTTAACATCATTATCAGAGGCTATATAAAACTATTCTTGAGTGGGATTTGCAGGTAGCTTGTCAAGAGGCTAATTTACTATGAATAAATAAGACCATAAATCATGGTTGGTGGTAGACACCTTTATAACACAGACATCTATCCTTATATAAACCTAGGCTTCAGTAGCTTATTTTATTCTGAGTGTGCCGAAACACTGATGCATCATAGGAAGAAATGACGCCATAAGTAATGGGTTAATACTTAACTTAAACTCCGCCATAGCCGTACTCGAAATAAAAATTGAAGAAGTTAAATGATTGAAGTAATGTCGAAGTCAGCGACTCTGGCAACCACAAGATGTCGTTAAACACTGGAAACTAGTATTGCTTGTATTCTGGCAGTGCCAGTCCCAAGTCTGGATAAGGAGGAGGGCGAAGCAAGTCGTCTTTGTCACGACACAGCGTCGCTACAGCACAAACCGTAACAAAACATTAAAAACACTACTATTGGATGCGGATTTTACATAGGTGGCCACGAGTAATGGTTGATGATAAACACTGTTTTAACACATTCATGCTGTCATAGGAAATAAAAACGATAATAATAATAATAATAATAATAATAATAATAATAATAATAATAATAATAATAATAATAATAATAATAATAATAATAATAATAATAATAATAATAATAATAATTATAATAATAATAATATCTGTTAACTTTAATAAGCGCCATGACAAACGCACTGCGCTGTACATTTACATGTTATGCAATTTAAATCTTAACTACTAACAGAACAGACAGCCATGTAATACAACGGCGCTAATAGCAGCCTACAAACATATCCGCCCAACGGGGGCTCGAACTCGGTACCTCTCGCTCTCTGTGCCAGATGTTATCCAATGCGCCACGGGCCCCCCAAGGCCTATGGTACAGTCGATGTCAACGACTCTGGCAACCATAGATGTCATTAGCGCTGGACATTCCATACTCAACGATCAAATGACACAGCAACTATCCACAGATCTATTTCCTGTGTACGGAATGGAGCGGATTTACTTATAGGAAGAGGCCATGACTAATGGTTGGCGTTGAACACCTTTTTAACGCTGGCGTTAAACACCTTTTTAACGCATTCATCTGATGCTATATAAGAGCACGTTTCAGTATTAACGTTATACTTATGGTCACATTGTTAGATTTACTATAAACCAGTGTTTCTTAACCATTGTTCGACCGAACCCCTGGGGTTCGGTGAGCCAGTGCCTGGGGTTCGGCAGAGGTCCTCTGAAATATATACATATTCAGGGTCGTGAGTGATTCTAGTCCATTCTGGTCTTCCCCATCTTTGCGTATGCTGCATATACTTATAAATGATATATGAATGTATTAATATTATATCACATTTTGGTACAATTTTTTATTTCCTTTTGTTACCCATTAGTTAAAAAAACGCATTCAAACTTGAGGGGTTCGGTGAGTGGTCATGGATTTCTTTTGGGGTTCGGCTCTCTTGAAATTGTTAAGAACCACTGCTATAAACAGTTGGTTTCAAACACCTTTTAAAGGGATTTAACTTACGCTATATAAAATCAAGTTTAGGTAGCGTTGACGTTTAACTCATAAATACAGTCTTTTGGATTTAATATAGGAACAGACGAGGTCATGAGTAACAGTTGGTGTTAAATATTAAGAATTAAAATTTAACGTTTCATTTAATTTAAAACTGCGAGTGAGAAATTTCTACAAGAGGTAGACATAACTAAGATGATATGATAGTAAGGAGAGTTTACAACGTTTAGACGCTTAAAAGTTGCATTATTCTGACTCTTGTCTTCTAAATTGACGAATATTTTCCGAAATAAAAGAGAAACAATGGGCCCGATAGCGCATTGGATAACAACTGGCGTAGAGAGCGAGAGGTACCGAGTTCGAGTCCCGTAGGGCGGAAATGCTTTGTAGGCTGCTATTAGCGCCGATGTATTGCAGGCTGTCTGCATGTTCTGTTAGTAGTTACGATTGTTTCAATTGCATAACATCATGTAAATGTACAGTGCATGCAGCGCGTTTGTCAGGCGCTTAATTAAAGAAAAGATATTATTATTACAACTTCAAACTTTGGAACACAGATATCAGTGTCGGCAAAAAATTGAGCGGTAGATTGTTAAATCCACCCTGTGAACGAGCGGCTGCCTTAGACTTCTATGTAAGAGGATTACTGTCCTGTAACGAGAATCCGAGGGTCAAACTGCGGACACCTGCAAAATAGCAAATGGACTCAAAGCGCACTGCGATACCACGGACGTCTGTATAATAGCAATTGCAATGAAAGCTGAAGCCACGGACGTCTATATCTAACATCAGTTGTACTCGTACCTCTTGCAGATAATTTACAGCGAAAGACGTTTATTGTTAGAATGTTGTACTCGTATTGACATTAACTGTTGATTGTTGTTAAGATGTATGTACACCAGAGTGCGGATATGCAATTGGTTTTATTGAAGAATATACTAACATACTTACTTACTTAAACGAAACCGTACGGTAAGACCTACCAGTACGAGTTCCTCTGGGCTGAGTTGGAGTTTGAGGGCCAGTCCGTACTCGTACTTGATCATAGATTGTTTTTGCGATTCTCCTGGGTAGAGTACGGCAAAGTGGAAAGACTCTCCCCATCCGTATTCGTAGAAATCCGTTGCTAAGTCGTAGTAACCATTGACAACGTCCGGCATATTGGATTTGCGTTCTCTAGTTGCTTCTTCTGTGTCTTTGGATGCATCGAAGTAGCAGAGGTAGTTCTTCGCTTTACTGCTGACGTCAATTCCTGGCTGCCTCAGCAACTCGCCGATAGATGGCTTCTCTGTGGTAGTCATGATTCGCAGGCTGAAAGACGACAGATTATCATTATCGTTTCAAT
>JACEVL010000245.1:645000-690000 GCA_020284085.1 Aporrectodea caliginosa | reverse complement strand
ACTATTGAATCTTTTATGATTAAACTTAAACTTATCAATAATTCACCAAGGCCTATCGCAACTAAACTTAAGACTTGTCTATTCACGTAGGCCTATCACGACTAGGCTATAGCGGCTTTGTTGTGTCTACTCGCTTGGCTGTGTTACGGAGCCTTAGAAATTATGCATGGACGAATGCATACCAGAGTCTGATTGACTGGGGCAATTTTCGGGCGTCGTCATTTCGATCATACTGGGCCTCCTCAAGCCCATAAAACGCAGCATTAGAGGAATTTATTTTAAAAAGGTGTGTTATTATTCTGCACAGTTCTCACCGTTTCTACAGCACGATGCACCGACACTCATCCAATGTCAATTATACCAAACCGTTGGTCTGCTAATACTTATATGGCGAATACTTCACTTAAAAGAGGTGTGTTATTATTCTGTACAGTTCTCACCGTTCCTACGGCGTACTACACTGTGTCCGGATGAAAAGTAGAACACAACAAAAAGTGTCATAACTCGGTCAAAACTATCAGTATTTACCTGAAATTTTAAACACAACAACAGTGACCATATCTACACGAGATCCTAAAGCCGTTTGGAAATGTTCGTGAATTTATCATATTTATGAGCGTTTGCAATGGAGCACTGACAAATTAAAGTTTCCAACATGGGCCCTTACATATTACATAAGAAAGTGAAGTTCAGCTACAGCTGGTGTTCAAAATGTCCTCCTCGTTCACGGACACATGACCGTAGACGTGGACGCCACTGTTTGATGGCCCGGTCGATGATCGCGTGGTCAAACAGCTGCCACTCCTCAACCAGACGCGCCCTTAGATGATCGACGTCACGAATACGGGAACGATAAACGCGCTCCTGCAGTACACTCCAGATTTGGTAGTCAACTGGATTGAGGTCTGGACTGTTGGGTGGCCACATCTGCGGTGATATGAAGTCGGGTGTCTCCCGGGACAGCAGAGCAATGGTCTCACGTGCTCGATGCGCAGGGGCACTGTCTTGTTGGAATGTGAAGTAGCCGCCAGAAACCTGCTTGATAGCAGGTAGCAGATGTTGAGTGAGCAGCACATCGCGATAGTACGCTCCATTTACCTTCACACCCGGCTCAACAAAGATCAAATGAGTGCACCCCAGGGTTGACACACCGACTGAGACCATTAGTGACTTTGAAAAGTGTGAACGTGTTTTGAGGAGACGTTCAGCAGGCACGTGTTTCTTATGTAATATGTAAGGGCCCATGTTGGAAACTTTAATTTGTCAGTGCTCCATTGCAAACGCTCATAAATATGATAAATTCACGAACATTTCCAAACGGCTTTAGGATCTCGTGTAGATATGGTCACTGTTGTTGTGTTTAAAATTTCAGGTAAATACTGATAGTTTTGACCGAGTTATGACACTTTTGTTGTGTTCTACTTTTCATCCGGACACAGTGTATGTCGTTACTCTTCAGAGTATTTTTCAATGTTTAACGACATCTAGTGGCTGCCAAGGCGTTGACATCCAGGAGCAGAACAATGATTAACTGCCGATTAGTTGTAGTTTCAGTTTAACGACACTGTGTGATAACAAAGATCATTAGCGTCGCCCTCCTCCTTCATACAGGCTTGGGACTGGCACTATCAGTGGCGGAGTTTATTCTCCACAGCGTGTCAGGCGAACGTATAATAAGGGTATGTGGCATAACCATTAATTCGAAGAGATCTCTCTGCTCGTGGGGTATGATACAGAACTTATTGACGATTTTGTGTTTACGACTCCTTGTCATAATAAAGTTGATTAGCGTCTCCCTCCTCGGTTTTTCAGGCTTGGGACTGGCACTGCCACAGTAGGAGCAATGGCAAATCTGATATACATGTAGACCTAGTTGGTTATAGTTGCTGTTTAACGACACTGTGTCATAACAAAGATGATTAGCGTCGCCCTCCTCCTTCCTCAAGGCTTGGGACTGGCACTGCCAGAGTACCAAGAGTTGCGGAGTTTCATGTAGACCTGCTCATTTGCTGACAGTGCCAGTCCCAAGCCTGGAGGAAGGAGGAGGGCAATATTTCGTGACAGAAGCGGACAGTCTCACACGCAGATCGTTTATAATAAGAATGTTATCTCCGCATATATGTATGTACACCAAAGTGCGGATATGAAATTGGTTTACTTACTTAGCATCGGTCAAGAAAAAAATGTTAAGCGGCTCGTTTGCATTTATTTATTTGGCGAATATTATCCCTAAAACAGGTGTGTAAAAATATTTTTTGAACAGTTCTCAGAAACGTTCGACCATGCCGTTGGCCTATGAATAATATAATAATAATAATCTTTTCTTTATTAAGCGCCTGACAAACGCACTGCGCTGTACATTTACATGTTATGCAATTGAAATCTTAACTACTAACAGAACAGACAGCCATGTAATACAACGGCGCTAATAGCAGCCTACAAAGCAAATCCGCCCAACGGGGGCTCGAACTCGGTACCTCTCGGTCTCTGTGCCAGCTGTTATCCAAAGCGCCACGGGCCCCCCCCGTTTATTGAGTCCATCATTAATTTCATTATTTCGCTCAGACAGATAGATAATACGAATGGGAAAGGAATCTATAGTCGATAGCAAGAGATTATGGGGTTAAATGCAGCAGTCAATTCAGGTGTTATGGTAAGTTTTGGGGATTCTTTCTTCTTCAACAGCTGCACTGTAACTGAACCCCTTAGAATAACAGTGGACCAAGCCCATATGATTAAAACAGGATTGGTTCACTGCTATTCTAAGGGGTTCAATATTCCAATCGCAAGCCTCTCATTGCTCATCTATTCATGAGCTTCCGAAGTGACCCTAGTTGGACTTGAGGGTTTTAGACTTAATTAAAGTAAACATATTTTAAACTAATAAATAGACCCTTACTCTAACATCTAACCTTATCCGTATCTCTAACGCCAAAACTAAATCAATGACCTAACTTTAACGCTAGCTCTAACATTACCTTCGCTAAACTAAACTTATTTAAAACTAATAAAACCAATAAGAAACCGCATTGGTTTTTGAACATCATTATTAAAACAGACTTTGCTTTTAAACTTTATATATTATACTATATTAAGCACTAAAATCTGAAGAATTTGCCTTCTCAAATTGGCGTGCAGCTGTTTTTCATTGAAAAGAACCTGTGTATCTGCTTATTACTGGATTTGCTAGACATGACAGACCACGAATGCTTCCGGAACCACGTCGACGCCGGTTTAAGACCAACGTAGAGGTTTCTACTGACCCTTACGCATTCGATCGCAGTATAATAATTATTGTACAGAGAAGCTGCTCCCGCCGTTGTCTCATACCAAGCAGCGGCGAAATTCAACTGGATGTAAGCGTTGATAGCTTCAGTTTTATCAACAAAGACAATGCACCAGCTATACTTACTGGCCGACAGATGTCGCACAGCGAGACTGAGCCGCTGCATTGATACGGTCGCAGCGGTGACGTCATTTCTATTTTTGAAGTCCATTATGACGTCACAGTAATGCCCGATAGCGCATTGGATAACACGCTGGCGTAGAGAGCGAGAGGCACCGAGTTCGAGTCCCGTTGGGCGGATATACTTTGTAGGCTGCTATTAGCGCCGTTGTATTGCAGGCAGTCTGTTCTGTTAGTAGTTAAGATTTAAATCGCAAAACATGTAAATGTACAGCGCAGTGCGTTTGTCAGGCGCTTAATAAAGAAAAGATTATTATTATTATTATTATTATTATTATTATTATTATTATTATTATTATTATTATTATTATTATTATTATTATTATTATTATTATTATTATTATTATTATTATTATTATTATTATTATTATTATTATTATTATTATTATTATTATTATTATTATTATTATTATTATTATTATTATTATTATTATCAATCAATCAATCAATCAAATAAATCTTTTATTGAAGCCAAATGAAAACACATAACATTTCAACATAAAGTATCAGGATTGGCCGCAAGAGGAGTCCCAAAAGGGATCAAGATCCCGCTAACTAGGGACACCTAGAACAACATTTCAGAAATATGAATTAGCTAAATCCTTGATAAACAGTGCAACATCAAGTTTCGTACAGTAATGCAAACAGTATAGTACATATTACACTCGTAAATGATTAATACGGCGATTCAAAACACTTCAAATCGACGACAAAGATAGTTGATGTCATAAGATATCGTTAAATTATGGGATATCAAATCATTACTGTAAAATGTAGAAAAATTAGGATAGGTCCTATCCTAATTTTTTTTAAATTTTACAATAATGATTTGATAGCCCATAATCTTTGTCGTCGATTATAGGGGCCGTCCATGAAAGACGTCACGCACCTTGGGGAGTGGGGGGGGTCGGAAATTTGTGACGATGTGTGACATGAGGTGGGTTTGAGAAATGTGACGTCACATCAGGTCCATGTAATTAAATATAACAATTAACAACAATATAATTTGAACAATAACAGCACTAATTTTGAGTATCACATTTTCATTATTTTTTGATTATTTTAATGTTTACGGACGTCGAACACCATTATTAATAATTTTAATATTATTCTAATTATTTAAATATTTGGTCACTGCCAGATTTTAAATATTCTTGCGTATGATGAGGAAAAATTTATATAGAGTTATAAATATCCAATATAAAGGTGTCTTAACAAATCATAATTGTTTTATTTTATGGCATCGGTAAGACGCGATATAAAAGATGTGTATACAAACCGGGGACTCTAATCTTCTCAGCTGCTATTAATTACGGCTGTTGAATTGCCCTGCGAATGAGGTGATTTGGCAACCAACAAAAGCCTAAACCAGTGGCGGCGCCAGGATTTCAGGTTTGGGGGGCTAAAGCTCAAAAACCTTCCCTTTTGTCCCCAGTTAGGGGGCTAAGCACCCCCTAGCCCCACCTCTGGCGCCGCCACTGCTAACAACGGCATTAATTAAACTGTTAAGAAAACAAAGTTAAGACTTTGTTAAGACTTGGACACTCTGGTGGTGCCATTACGAAGGATAGATAAAAGAGGAGGGCGACGCAAACCTTTGGGGGGAGGCGATAGCGCATTGGATAACACACTGGCATAGAGAGCGAGAGGTACCGAGATCGAGACCCGTAGGCGGACATGCTTTGTAGGGTGCTATTAGCGCCGTGTATTGCAGGCTGTCTGTTCGGTTAGTGGTTAAGATTTATGTCTTCTGTCATTTGTGTTCTTGTGAATTGTTTCAATTGCATAACTGTACACTGTAACCGTTTGCGGTCTGTCAACCGGATTGTTTCAATAAAGAATATTATTATTATTATTATTATTGTTATTATTATTATTTATTATGACACAGTCACACAGCTTCATTAAACAGTAACCACCTACCTTTGTAAAGATTTGATTTATGAAAATAACGTCAAAGTCCATGGCCGCCAAACGATCAATGTGGACACTTATACACGAAGTACAGATTTATTTGGACACCTTTAGAAACAAGTTAGTTCCAAATTTTAAACAATTCATCAAACGTTTCAATTTTTGTCAGAAAATTGTCCTACTGTCAAGAGATATAATAATTGTCCTAAGCGTTGAAACTGATAATTGTGTTATTTTCAAGAAATCGTCCTATTGTCGAGATATATGACTCTATTGTTTTGAAAACCGCATCTATTGTCTTCAGGAATTGTTCCCTTGTCGAAGAAACTCATAAGGCTGTCTGCGCAGACGGTCTTGTCCTTCGTCAACACTCTTAAAAATCTTAATACCAGAAACACCGCTTTTTTAGAACTTCCTTTCTGTTTGGCACTTCCGATTAACTAGTTATCCGTTCGGCACAAGACAATTTTATAGCGCAATACTGTACGAAGTTCCGAACAAAATACAGTTTGTACGAGAACTTTGCAGACCGCTCCTACAAGAGAACAAGACTTTCGCTTCGAGACAGTTTCCAAGAAGTCAAGAAATTATCTCGAGACCGAGACCGAGACAGTGGGGTCCGAGACCGAGACCGAGACATCAAAAAACCTGTCTCGAGAACGAGACAGTGTCTCGAGACAATACAACTCTGGTTTCCGGATACAAGTTAACATGGTGCCACCATGAAATGCACTATAATGTATTATGAAATAATGCAAGGTTAATGGTAATAGTTTACTCTTTATCTGAAATAATAAGATTGTTTTACTCTGTGTAAATGCATGTACACCAAAGTGCGGATATGCAATTGGTTTAATAAAGAATATACTTACTTACTTAATATCTCACAAGAAAAAGGTGTTAAACTGCGCATTTGCTTTTACTTATTGGGCGAATATTATCCTTAAAACAGGTGTGTAATTATTCTGAACAGTTTTCACTGTTCTGTATGGCACGATAGAGCTTCGAAGTAGATGAGGACAAGTTGTTCACGAGGTAAAATTACGGACAGAGTGTGATTGATAAAGTTTCGCCGACTTAGAAAAAAAGGTAGCGAATCAACCAGTTGTTTTTAGAAATGCATTACACCCCTCTGTTGTCTAGGAATGTTCCTTCTTTTGTCTAGATATTATCGTTATGTGATAAAATTGTCCTAAACTTAATGGGTATATTTTATTGTCAGGAATTTGTCATATTGTCAAGAGATATTATTCTATGGTAAAAAAAAACCTTGATATATTGCCAAGAAGTATTGTTCTGTTATCAGATATTCGTCCTAATGTGTAAAGAAGTATTGATCCACTGTAAGGAACTTTCTTTATTGTCTAGAGATATTGTTCTATCAGGAATTCTATCCGGAACATTGTTCTATAAGAAATTATATAAGAAATTCTGTCAAGAATATTGTTTTATAATTATAAGATATTCTATCGGGGATATTACATTGTTCTACCAGGAATTCTATCAGGAATAGTGTTCTATCAGAATTCTATCACGAGTATTGTTCCAACAGGAATTCTATCAGGAATTATAGCAGGAATTGTAGCAGGAAAATTGTTCTATTGTCAGGAAATCGTCCTATTGTCCTATTATAAAATTGTTCTATTGTTGGAAACCTGATCCATTGTCTTTAGGAATTGTTCCCTTGTCGAAGAAACTCACAAGGCTGTCCCCGCCTCGATCGCTTCGCAGACGGTCTTGTCCTTTGTCAGATACGGTACCCCGTTCCGGGCGAAGAAGGTCTCCTTGACCTTGGCGGTACGTGCGTAGGTCGGTCTTCGGTAGTACTCCTCGAGTCCTCCGATCTTCCAGCCGTACTTCCACGAAGTCAGCAGCGGGAAGTGGTACTTCGTCTCGGGGTTGATGCCCAGTCTCTCGTGGAGGTACTGGTGGCGCCCCTCCTGCTCCTTGCTGACCCCGAGGTAGAGGAGATCGCGGGTGTCGTGGTCGACGGGGCGCATGGGAACCCTGGACCGCTGGAGGGCCACTTCGGCGCGGATCTCCTGCAGCCTCGCGTCCTCCTCCTGTTTCCGTTTTACCGCCCAGTAGGTCGGGATGAAGTCCGGGATGGAGCGTATCACCGGCGGAAGCGTCTTTCCAGCCTTCCGTGCCTTCTGTTGCTGGTAGAAGAGGATCCGCGCGTCCGATTCATGCCTGTACTGCTCCGTGACGAACTGCTGATGGAGGGAGTGTGGTGGGAAGCGGGCAGCCATTAGGGAAGGGTGTCGTTCCAAACGGTTCTTTACTAGGTGCGGTACTCCGTTACGGGCAGGGTCGTTTCAAGGTTGTCGTATAAAGGTCCTAGGGACTCTTGCTTTCGTAGCCCCAGCTCTTAAATTGAAAGTTTGAGTTTGAGTTTAACACGGTGCCAGCATGAAATGCACTATAATGTATTATGAAATAATGCAAGGTTAATGGTAATCGTTTACTCTTTATCTGTAATAACAGTAATAACAAGAATGTTATAGGCCTACTCTGTATAAATGCATGTACACCATGTGCCAGAAATAAATCGTAGGCGGGCAAGAAATGGCACTCTTGTTATAAGTGATCTTGCTAATGCAAAGAGCCGTAAAGTCTAGGCTTCTATAAAGAAAGAAATTAAATTAGAATTTGAAATTTCCTGTTTTCATTCTTGTGTCAAATCCAATCATTAAACTTATTTCTTCAATATCTCATGTTAGACTTTCGTAGGCCCCTCATGGGCGTAGCCAGGAAATAATTTCGGAGGGGTTTTAAGATTTCGGGGGGTTTTCCATTGGAGATGGTCGCGAAAACTAAGGTTTTTTGGGTATTTCCCATGTAAAAGCATATAAAAAGTTTGGGGGAAAACTTATTTTGGGGGGTTGAACCCGTAAAACCACCACCTAAATACGCCCATGAGGCTCCTGAAAGGTTCGTAGGCCCCAGGCACAGTGCCTATTGTGCCTATAGGATAATACGGCCCTGGTTACTGGTGAACCAGTTTCAAATATCTGTTTCATTAGAAGAGTTGTGTGAAACTGAGATATATCCGAAAATCAATTGCACATGATGCCATAAACCCTGGAAATAACAGATCCGTTTAAACACCCTTAACAGGCGGCCCTTCGAAATTATATGATCATAGATTTTTGGCTCATGTCTAAATTCGAGATATCTTAAAATCACCGTAGGCCTACGTAGAAAACCAGTTTACGATAGCAAGTTATTAGAAGAATACTCCTAAAACAAAATATCCAAAAATCACCATTTCTCTAAAAACAAACACAGACGTATTATGATCTTCGCAAACATCGCCTGGTGGGGTCTGGCGAACGAAAAGGACAAATCCCGCCTAGAACGACTGATGAACAGACTAAATCGGTCTGGATTTACTCAAACAGATTTCCCTTCTGCCAAAGTTCTTGCTAATGTAGCAGACACCTCGCTATTCAAAGCTGTTCTATTAAATGAGAATCATTCATTCAGATGCCTTTTCCCCAACCAACATTTCACCCCTTATTTTCTCAGGGCCAGACCACGTAACTTTAACCCTAGGGCTACCAAGCTTTTTTTGTAACACTGACTACCAAGGGGGGGTGGTTACCACCTCCCCTGGATTTCGTGTTTGGTTTTACATATCATAACTTGTAATACAGCATTGGATTCAGCATTCATTTCTGCACAGAATGGAATATTTAGTTGTACATTATGTGAATGTACCTCGAAATTACATCACTTTTAACAACGGAACCCATTAATTAGCAATATTGTATATTATTGCGTACATTTTGTACTTTTTGGATAAACAAATATAAGATTATGTGTGTTTTGAAACTAATCTATGTATAAAAGATACACAAAATCATCCCTACACATGTTCATATAGTATAAATGTACATCCATACATATATATCCATACATATATATCGGTTTACGTTGTAATGCTGTATTCAGCCATTTTCACACAGATTACGCGTATTATTATTTATTTTGATCACTTCCGGTGTTCAAAAGACAAAGATGTAGGTATGCAAATGAAGCCCTTCATTCCCTCTAAAGAATGGTATCTTTGTTTCTCTTCCAGGAAGACAAATGAATACACTACAGACAAAAACTAATAATAATATAATATTAAACGACGGATAAGATATAGTCGAAAATCTAGGGGGTGGTATCCACCCCCCTGGTGCCTCGGGTATATTGGGTATAACTTTTGAACGGTGTGAGATATCATCTCACATTTTACCTCAAAACGTGTGTAAATGAACCCCCTACAGCTACCTAAAAGGTCAAATTTTTTATTCCATACGGAAAAAGTTTGAGATGAAAAAAACCTAGGGGGTGGCAACCACCCCCCTTGGTAGCCCGAGGGTTAACCTTCCCGACAAAGACTCACGAAACTTTATATCTGGAATGTTATTCCTTAACTCTTACTAAGCTATTACTTTATATTATATTATACTATGTTATCTAACTTTTCCATGTACACCTTTAGCGTTATAATAATAATAATAATAATAATAATAATAATAATAATAATAATAATAATAATAATAATAATAATAATAATAATAATAATAATAATAATAATATATTTTCTTTAATTAAGCGCCTGACAAACGCACTGCGCTGTAGCCTACATTTACATGTTATGCAATTGAAACAATCTTAACCCTTTGGAGGTGAGGTGAAGCATTGGAACGTTTCAGGTGAGGTGGGGTATGACATACCCCAACATATTTTTACTTGCAGGTCGAGGAAGACCCAGAAAGACTTGGAGAAGCACGATCACTCAGGATCTGGAAGGCGGCGGAATGACGTGGGACGATGCTATGCTGGCCGCGGAAGACAGGATAACGTGGAGAGGCTGTGTCGCCCGATGCGCTGCCAGCGCGAGGAAGGACTAAGGTCTAAGGTCTAAGGTCGCAGTAACAACTACATAACGTTAATTGTGGGTTAAACTATAGTTTTGTAGCCAACTATCAGCTAGAAATAACTGCGGTGGCGCTCAAAACTAAAGCGGTTCTCTGCAATGGCGTCTTCGTGGCCATTGAAACATCAAACATGTAACGTTTGGGACAATGTGACGTAATACCAGTAATAAAGGATCAATTTTACATCGATGCAAAACTATGTAGGCAATCTTATGTCTTATATCTGCAATATCTTCTATTATCGCCATTTTTTCTGCACTGAGCCGTTACTTTTTAATCATTAAAATCAACATGTATACAAAAATTCTAATATCACTTGAATATGCAACAAAATAAAAAAAATGTGCGTGCAAAAGTATCTTAAATTGTCCGTAAAGTGTCCGTATTTCACATACACTAAGGTAGACAAAAATAATCCAAGCTGATTCCACTTTTTCCGTAGAAAACGCAGCGTAGAATAGCTATGGGGTGTGTCATACCCCACCTCACCTCCAAAGGGTTAACTACTAACAGAATAGACAGCCTGCAATACACGGCGCTAATAGCAGCCTACAAAGCATATCCGCCCTACGGGACTCGAACTCGGTACCTCTCGCTCTCTACGCCAGTTGCTATCCAATGCGCTATCTGTTATTAACACAATAAACGAATATACGATGATCGTGTATACGAACCACTGAAGTTCTCGTTTCGACTCTCAAACCATCGCTAGTATTCCGATTGAACGTAAAAACATAGTCAGTCAATGCATGGCTAAATCAATTGTTAGTCAAGAGAAAACTTCCACATGGAAAAACCAGTTTGCTTTCGCATAAATTATCCGATACACTTCACAAAGGAGAGTCTAGAGTCCATTATTACGCGAGAAGTTTATTGTCAACGCGTCATATTTACACATCCGTGCTAAGAGCCAATTTACGTCACAATGTAAGCGGCTGTATTGCGTCACGGGTAGATACCATGGTAACGGCAATATTACGTCACAGATAGACAGAATGATAGCCGCTAAATTGCATCACACATAGACACCGTGGCAACGGCAATATTGCGTCAGATTTGACGTCATGGAAGCAATCATTATGGTGCATCGAAGTTAGACGTTGCTAACAGCAATAATGATAACAAAATTATTACTGCGGAACATTGTGAGAAAATGGAATGGACCGAAATGCATAAGAATTAGCACCATAGGCTTGGGAGATGGTTGAACGGTAACACGCTGGCACGAAGATCAGAAGGACGTTGTTGGTTCGATGTTGTTGTTGTTTGCTCATCATCATTATCATCATCATGATGTCGTCGATGATGATGATGATGATGATGACGTCGTCATCATCATCATCATCATCATCATAATCATCATCATCATCATCATGATGATGACGACGATGACGATGATGATTATTATTATTATGATGATTATGATATGATGATGATGATGATGATGATGATGATGATGATGATGATGACGATGACGACGACGACGATGATGATGATGATGATGGTGAGCAGTTCCTAAAGCTATCCATGGGGCAACTATGGACATGAAGTGATAGCGACTCTATATTCATCGCCTCAGCAAATAAGAGCGGGTGGCCAGTCCTCTCCCTCGCCGTCTCATCTTCCCATCGACAGAGTACAATCACTTTACTCAATATAGCTGAGTTAGTTTATACACTTTACAAATGGATAACTTGCGTCACAATTAGTAATAATGGAAACAAATTCACAGCCACCTTGCTCGTGGTAATGCCAGTCTCAAGTCTAGATAAAGGAGGAGGTCGACGCTAATCATCTTTGTTATAACACAGTGTCGTTAAACAGCAACTAGCAAGTTATATTACGTCACAATCACTAGGCAACACATAGACAGCTATATTGCGTCACAATCAGTAACCATAGATACGGCCATTTGACGTCACAGCTGTAAACGATCAATTTGCTTTCTATTTTACTTCCTGATATCGCAGCAGTCTTTGAAGAAGCCGCATTTAGTAAGCCGCAATAAGAATGGGAATAGAACAGCCATATGACGTCACAGCAGAATCAATATAATTTGACGTCACAATAATATCTTTCGTTATTCTCTCAGAACAAACGAATATAACCTAGTGTAAATTTCCGAAGCTTAAAGCTAAATCGAGGCACGAAAACCGTATATATATATATATATATATATATATATATTATAATGTGTATATATATATATATTATAAACATATTATAAACATATAATATAGATATTATATACTATTATATATACATATATTCTATATATATATATACATATATATTATTATATATAAATTATTATATCATTATCAACGTTTACCATTGATCACGTAAATAAACTAAACGATGTTTCAATTCTTAGAAAACGGGTGTCAACAATTTTCTGCTTCTTTGGGCACAGATGAACCCCAAAATATCAACGTTTAATGACTTAATGACTTGCATCCATTGATAACGGGCAGAGCGAGAGATACCCTGGGGCAAACTGCATCAGGTTGAGGCACGGACTTTTGAAACCTGGGCTTCTTTATTATAATTATGAGCATACAACTGTTGAGCTTCTTAACCCCAAATTAAGTTCACACTTAACGGTGACATTTTATTATAGAGTTTAAGTGTTAATAATTCGAGTGTTTAAGCGTGTACTTTTTAATTAGTAACTGAAACCCTCAATATAAACGTTTGCTGATATGTTACCATTAGTTACTTAGATAGCTGGGCTTGTAACGCGGGTTTTAACTTCCCTAAGCTATTAAGTGCATTTATCATATTGATAGAAGCTTCAAATAAATTCGTTAAAAGTAAGTAAGTAAGTAAGTATATTCTTTATTAAACCAAATGCATATCCGCACTCTGGTGTATATTCTATTCTATTCTATTTTATTGTATTCTATTTACGGACTTATAAAGCGCTTCTCACAGTACTACCTAATCAGAGGCGCTTCCATTGCGAAAGGCCCCTCGAAAAAAGAAAAGTCTTAAGAGAACGAGCAGAAACAGAAGTGCATACGTCTTAATAACAATCAACTGTCAATATGTGTACAACATTATAACAATAAACGTTTTGCGCTCTAGATTATCTGCAAGAAGTAGACTATGGACATCATTTCTTGAGTTTAAACCTAATTAACTTATGAAATTATAGAGTCAACATAGGTTTCAGAATTAACTTCATAGCTTGGTTTTCTTTTGATTTAATGAAAAGTGGGATGGATCCTTCGGGGTATCTTGGGATCAGAAGGGTTCCTGGTGCCTAACGTCGTGGAGTTGGCCCATCTCAGACATACGCCTGTAGACCCACTCATCAACTCCCTTTGAACTACGAAGGATCGAATAACAAAACACGTTTCCCAATACATGTAGTTATAGGATCTCCTTAACTGTGGTGTCTTAGCATAATATTTTAGAAACTGATTACCGCTGTATTGAGAGTAAATAATTAGTCAACTTGCACGTTAGTATATTATCATAATTTGTTTTAGTTTAAAAAGCCCGTAGAAAATTTGCTAGTAACAATAGAGCAATTAGTATAAAAATATTACTATTCTGCGCTGGCAGAAGGAATTGCCATCTGGCGAATATATTAATAAACTGTAGAAAATTAACCTTCTTGGCTATATGGCGCTTGGAACCATTGCCTCAAAGCATTAGCCTATTTATGCATGTATCAATGTATGTATGTAGTACGTACGTACGTACGTACGCACATACAAACATATGCATGCACGAGCGTGTGTGTGTGTGTGAGTGTGTGTGTGTGTGTGTGTGTGTGTGTGTGTGGTACAGTGTGCAGTGTGTGTGTGTGTTGTGTGTGTGTGTGTGTGTGTGTGTGTGTGTGTGTGTGTGTGTGTGTGTGTGTGTGTGTGTGTGTGTGTGTGTGTGTGTGTGTGTGTGTGTGTGTGTGTGTGTGTGTGTGTGTGTGTGTGTGTGTGTGTGTGTGTGTGTGTGTGTGTGTGTGTGTGTGTGTGTTTGTATTGTATTTACGGCCCTAGGGGCAACGCGCGTTGAAACCAGAATGGCCTAACTATGAACACAATGATCATCATGATGATCATGATAATCATGATGATTATGATGATCATGATGATCATCATGTTTATCATAATCATCATAATAATAATAATTCTTCCTTTATTGAAACAATCCGGTTGACACATCGCAACAGGATTTAAAGTTATGCAATTGATGAATTGAAACAATTCACAAGAACGCAAATGACAGAAGACATAAATCTCAACTACTAACAGAACAGCCAGCCTGCAAACACAAAGCACGTCCGCCTACGGCTCGAACTCGGTACCTCTCGCTCTCTACGCCAGATGTTATCCAATGCGCTATCGGGCCCCCATGATCATGATCGTCATCATCATCATCCTCATCATCATTATCATCATCAACCACCACCACCACCACCACCACCACCACCACCACCACCACCACCACCACGACCAACACAATCACCTTTGGTATATAACTAACTTATAATATAAGGTTACTTAGCGAAATCTTACGCTTGCCGCTCGACGTAGCGAATCCGAGCAGGCTCATTCACTGTATTCAATTAAGCGCACTGACGAATATATTGCATAGGATGTCTCAATTTCAAAAGTGTCTAAATTTCGATCAAAAGATAGTATTTAAACCTTATTTTTATAGCAATTACCGGTGTTTAACAACTGTATCTTATGTTTGCAGTTTTGGCCTTTATTAATAAAACATGTAATGTGGGCAATTTGGGCATAGCCTGCAGTATGGGAATAGTAAAATAACAACTACGGTGTTAGACGTTGATTCATGTGCAATTGTGCATATGGGATACTCAGAAGGACTGGGGGTGTTGAACCCTCCCCAACCCCCCGACAATTCTCACCCTGGGCATAGGTGGCTTATTGGTAGAGCGGTCGCCTTATAACGCGAGGAGTACAGGTTCGATTCTTCTCTTCTGAGACGGTTACTGTGTGGGGAGCTTGAGCCAGAGATGGGCACGATTAGCTAAATTGCTAATCTATTAGAATTAGCTGTTTGTTTGAAAATGCCTAACCGATTCGCTAATCTATTAGTTTAATTGCTAATCGATTAGAAATAGCTATTTGTTAATCGATTAAAACTAGAATTAGCAAAGTCTTATAGCTAATCGATTATAATTAGAATTGGCTGTTTGTCTATTCGATTACCTAATCGATTAGAATCTAATCGATTAGTTACCCAGCTCTGCCTTGAGCAAGTCCTTCACTCACAATTGCTCAGCGCCATCGATGTTCTGTCGTATGGTCACATATTATGTGCACTTCTGAGATTAACTATGGAAGGAGGGCAATATCAAATACAATCGTATTGTAGGTCTATAGGTTGAATTAACATAGACAATTAAGCCTAGCTACTACTCCGACCCCTCTCCTCTCACCAATTAAGACCTAGAGCACACAGCCATACAATACAATACAACACAACACAATATACTGGGGCGCGGTGGTATAGGGGTATGTTCGGTGCCTTGCAGCTGGAGGGTTGCGGGTTCGAATCACCTCAAGCCGCCGCGTAGGGACCCTGGGCAAGTCCTTCACTCGCAATTGCTCATGTGCTTCGGCGTGAAACTCCGATTCAGCGTTCGCGCAGTAGTCGGGAGCGCCTCTGAATAGGCAATCTGGTAGGGGCGCTATAACAAGTGTTCAAATACAATACAACACAATACAATACTCTCTCACTCAAAGACAACTCTCAATTTATATCCACATCCTTATATAAAAATATTTACTAGTTCATTCTAAATTTTTCTAATTAACTTTAATCATCCATTATCACTCTAGTAAGTATGTCTGTCTTTTAGTCAGATTGTTTTTCTCAATAAAACGAATATACTTACTCACTAAATAGACAGCTATATAAATGAATATGTAAATAATAAAACGAATATACTTACTCACTAAATAGACAGCTATATAAATGAATATGTAAATAATAAAACGAATATACTTACTCGCTAAATAGACAGCTATATAACTGAATATGAAAATAATAAAACGAATATAGGGCCTACTTACTAACTCAATAGACAGCTATATAAATGAATATGACGATCACAATTGACACTGCGTCATATAATAATACGAATGACGTCGAACGGTTGTCTTGGTAACCGTCAGTAGTGTGAAGGCTGTCTGGAATGTTGCCCCTTTGCGACTAAGATCTGTTGAATTTATGTTAAACGTGATAGAATTTTGCAAAGCGTCTATAAAGAAGTTACGAGTCATGATGCCTTTCAGCCGGGGACTCTACAAAGGCAAGTTGTTGCAGAAATATTTATCTATTGTCTTGGTAATGTTTGTCTATTGTTAGAGTAACGTTTGACAGACTTGTCTATTGTTAATAATAATAATAATAACATGGGTGTATTTAGGGGGTGGTTTTACGGGTTCAAACCCAACCCCCAATAAGTTTCAAAACAATTTTCTATATGCTTTTCCATGCAAAATACAAAAAGCCTGGACTTTTGCGACGATTTTCAATGAAACCCACCCCAAAAACTTAAAAACCCCTCCGAAATTTTTGTCTGGCCACGCCCATAAATAACAATTATTATAATCATTATTATCGGCCATACCAGTGCAGTCTCTTACATCGGAGCCGGTTCGGTCTGGCGTATAATTATAAGATACAGAAGTACCAGGGGCCTCCTACATCTAATCTGGTTCAGCCCGTGGCAATGGAGACTTTGGCCCGTTCAATCCTTCGGCTCTGGGCTTCTGGGCCCGATAGCGCATTGGATAACATCTGGTGTAGAGAACGAGAGGTACCGAGTTCGAGCCCCCGTTGGGCGGACATGCTTTGTAGGCTGCTATTAGCGCCGTGTATTGCAGGCTGTCTGTTCTGTTAGTAGTTAAGATTGTTTCAATTGCATAACATGTAACTGTACAGCGCAGTGCGTTTGTCAGGCGCTCAATTAAAGAAAAGATATTATTATTATTATTATTATTATTATTATTATTATTATTATTATTATTATTATTATTATTATTATTATTATTATTATTATTATTATTATTATTATTATAAGTGAAATAGGCCATCGTATGTCATTCGTTGGTGGCGACAGACGAGAGACATCATTTCTTTTTCAGCGTACATGTATGTCTATACGCTATAACTTGGTCGCATTCAACGGCACCTTTCCCACAAACCCCAAAGACGAGGCCTGACCCTCCAAACAAATTTCCTGCTCCTTATAGCAATTTTTCCTAAATCCCGAGAGTACGTTGATACCTTGGGTAAAAAATATAATAATATTATTATAATTATAATAAGACGATTGTATATCGCCGTAGAACAGCCGAGGCCGAAAGGGTTAGAGTAATGTTTGTCTATTATTAGAGTAAAATTTATCTATTGTTAGAGTAACGATTGTCTATTGTTAGCTTAATATTTTTCCATTGTTACAGTAAAAGTTGTCTATTGCCAGAGTAGCATCTGCCTATTGTTAGAGTAACATCTGTCTATTGTAAGAGTAACATTAAATGTTGACCAATATTAGCTTAACATTTGCCTATTGTCCGAGTAACATCCGCCTATTGTCATAGGGTAACAAAATGTCTATTGTAAGAGTAACATTTGACCATTATTAGCTTAACATTTGCCTATTGTTAGAGTAACATATGCCTATTGTTAAGGTAACATCTGTCTATTGTAGGAGTAGCATTTGTCCATTATTTGCTTAACATTAGCTTATTGTTATAGTAACATCCGCCTATTGTTAGGGTAACAAAATGTCTATTGTAGTAGCATTTGTCCATTATTTGCTTAACATTTGCCTATTGTTAGAGTAACATCTGCCTATTGTTAGAGTAACATCTGCCTATTGTTAGAGTAACATCTATCTATTGTAAGAGTAACATTTGACCATTATTAGCTTAACATTTGCCTATTGTCCGAGTAACATCCGCCTATTCTTAGTGTAACAAAATGTCTGTTGTAGGAGTAGCATTTGTCCATTATTTGCTTAACATTTGCCTATTGTTAGAGTAACATCCGCCTATTGTTAGTGTAACAAAATGTCTATTGTAGGAGTAGCATTTGTCCATTATTTGCTTAACATTTGCCTATTGTTAGAGTAACATCTGCCTATTGTTAGAGTAACATCTGCCTATTGTTAGAGTAACATCTGCCTATTGTTAGAGTAACATTTGCCTATTGTTAGAGTAACATCTGCCTATTGTTAGGGTAACATCTGTCTATTGGAAGAGTAACATTTGACCATTATTAGCTTAAAATCTGATTACTGTTAGAGTACTTTATGTCTATTGTAACAGTAACGTGTGACTTTAAAACTTTAAGGTAACTTTAAAGGGGTTTCTATTCCAGCGGGGCTTCCGTGCGGAGAGCGCCTCTGAAAAGTTATCATACTAGAGGCGCTTTAAAAATTATTAGATACGATACGAAAGTGTGTCTATTGTTAGCTTTACTATTGTCTATTGTTAGAGTAACATTTCTCCATTGTTAGAGTAGCATTCTCTAGTTTTAGACGTCACTTACTCTCACATAACCTCACATCACATTATTAACTCTCATATAACCTCACATCATTTACTCTCACATTACATCACATCATATGTCTGTCTAGTGATGAAAAGTTGCCAGTATGTTAGAGTAAGTAGTGTCCAAAATATTTTTGATTTTGCTTTATGTCTTCTGCTATCTACCGGCGGTAAAATTTTAGTATGTGAAATTCTGAGGAAACACGTCAATGTAGTGCACTTTTTCTTGAACTGTGGGCGAATCTTCAGATCGATCCACCAAACTACCACCGAAGGAAAATAGAAATTTTATATCACGACTTCTGTACAAAAACATTTATTGACAATATTGAATAACACCTGGGCGGGCTTGACTGTTTGACCCCATGGCTTGTCGACCTAGAACTAACCGAACTCTATCATATGATTATCTGTTTCCGTTTGCGGTATTGTCAACCTGAATTCATATTAAACGAATATTTGATGATATCAGATCAGGCAGTTGCGGAAATCGCATCTGGTATGATAGGCTACAGGATTGTGGAAGCGTAATGCCCAATGAGTGCAGTGGCGTCATCACCAGGAACAATTAGCAGAGAACGAAAGAAATATCGACAATTTCGGACAGATAGAAAACGTTTGCTCAAAGAAATTTTTTTCTTCACTCCGCCCTATTGTTGGCCCCTCCACTTGGAATGGACTCCCTCTTGCGTTACGCTTACTGCCTGCATTCTACCAAATGCTCAAGTCCTTTCTCTTTGGCCGTGGCTGGGCTGGGCTGGGAGCGCATCTGAGTAGGCTTCTTGAAGAGGTTTCAAGTTGGCTTATACTGACTGAGTTTTTTTTATCGTGTCAAAGCGCCCTTTTAACTTATTATTATTATTACAGTAGTTTTATATAGCGCCCCTTCAAGACAGTCTACTCAGGAGCGCTCCCAGCCCAACCTCGGTCAAACAGGACAGTCTTAAGGCTAGAGAAGAACTGTGCAGAGTGTCCTATTCAGGTCAGACGCATTGCCACCGGAAGCCCATTCCAGGTCACCGGGCCAGCCACAAAGAAGGCGCGGCGCTGTCGGATAGCAGTCCGAGCACGGGGGACAAGGAACTCTGCTTGCACCGCTGAGCGTAACGAGCCACGACGCGGAACAGTCACAGTAGGGCAGCAGAGTTCCCGCAGTTAACGGCATGTGCCGTGTTACGGCGCTGTAGAAATTGTATTCATCATCATCATCATCATCATCATCATCATCATCATCAGGTGCTATATAAATTTCCGGAATGAATGAATGAGCGTGCTGATCTCACGATACTTTCAGCGCCCGACATTGAAGACGATCCCGACCGGGACGAACTGGAGAGACGGCTGACGGATGCGATCATTCGGGCGTGCAGGAACGAGCTGAGCATCAAGAACTCCCTGAAGGTCCACGCCCTGTTCAACATCGACGTCGACAATGGAAAAAAAATCATCACAGTCCAGATCGATACAACGATCCGCGGACAGCTTCAGTCTGGCGTCACAAACCCAGCGACCCTCTGCCAGACCCAATCCAGTGCCGCCGCGGCAGTGGACTCGACCCAGGCCTTGACCCAGGCCTCCAATCCCTTCCAAGGATCATTCACGCTCCCTGCCGGACAAAACGTGTTTAACGTGGGTCCTTCAGCCCAGTTCGGCGGCTCCGCCACACATCCGTTCGACGGTACATTCGGTTTCACCGTTGGACAGAATCCTTGGAGCGCGGGGGCTTCGGTCAGACCGGACGCCAATCGATCACGAGGAACGGTAAGGGCATCCGATGGCGACTGGGGATGCAGCGCATGTGGGTCCGCGGCTGCCGGGTCTTCAGCTTCCGCATCCGCAGAGCACAGACCGTCGTGTGAGATGTACTCTGCCACCGGAAGCTCCGAGAACCAGTCGAGCGGGACGGACCTCGACAGAACGGACGATGAGAACGAGGAGGAAGCGGCGGATGAGACTACGAGAGGTGCCAGGAGATTGGCCGTACCGCGTCGAAGGTTGCATCGAAGGGCCGACTCGACGGGAAGAGTGCAGCCGCTGCGAATACTCCGAAAGGCTGTATACGATACTCAGGGAGCGGTCGACGTGAGCACAGCGATGGAAGGTGGTCACGGTCGAGGCCCGGCCTCCGAGTTGGCGACGCGGGGGTTCAATCCTGCGGGACTCACCGACGCCCTTCACCAGCGTCCTCCGAATGCGTTCATCCCGACCGTACAGCCTACGACTCGTTCTGACCCTTCTCGCGGAACTCCAATCCAACTGGAAACGTTCGAACAGAACCTCGCGAATCGTGACGAAGCCGCTGCGGCGTCAGCGCTGCGTGGCACCTTGCCCGATCCTTCGTTTCGACCGGCCTCCTGGTGGTTCGAACCTCCGAAACACGTTCCGCACGGGTCGTTGTTGCAAGCACCTTCCGGTCAAGTCAACCACTTTAAGCCTACGCCTGATTATGGGATGGCTCAGTTTCACTTTGGACGGAGCAACCCTTCTGCTCCAAATGCGACGGTGTCCGCAAAAACACCTACGACCAACCAGGGCTTCACTGCGAACGTTGTAAGCGAGAGTAGAGACGGGAGTCGCCGTAACCACGTTTCCGCCGTCGGCACACACTCGAATCTGCCTCAACCTGGAGCCACAACGACGCAGGCATCGAGTGGGTTCTGCTTTCCCGTGTCTGGAACGCCGGCCGCTTCTTCAGCACCAGACACCCAGCATCCGAAACCCCATTTCGTGTTTGGGGCAGCGCCGAAAGTCTCAGCCAAAGGCCAACCGAAATGCGTAAGCTTCGTCGGAATGTCGCCCTCTTCAAACGACCACAACATAAACCAGCACAATTCCTTCAATTTTGGCGTGACGTCAACCACCCCTAACGACCAGGAAAGAGGAGGAGGCCAGCGCAACAGCGTCTTCACGTTCGGTGCCTCCGTCAATAATCCCTCACAGCAGCTGGATATAACGCCGACTCCCAACCAGGCAACTGGTCCCAGAGGAAACCCACTCCACCCGCAAGGTCAGTCAGCTGGGAATGCGCACTGCCCGTGTAGTCGTAACCTTGACTACAGCTTCCAAACTGCCTCTCCTCCCAATCTGCCGCATAGCAACCAAGCAACTGCTTCCCAAGGCAACCCACACCACCCGCACGGTCATTGTCCGTGCAACAGTAACATCGACTACAGCTTCCCAACTGCCGGCCCTTCCACTCTGGACGCCCCCTATGATAACTACCAACCAGGACTTCCGTCACACCCTCCAACAACTCCAGGCTTGTCAGGCTATGACCAACGAACGACTCCAGGGTTTTCCTTTAATCTGCACTCTTCACCAGACAATTATCCACCTCAGTCCGTTCCACCAACTTCAGGATATTTCAACCCCCAATCACCTCCAACCAACTACCCACCCCAGTCCCGAACTCTAACTCCAGGATATCCTTTCAGTCCCCAATCACCTCCAACCAACTTCCCACCTTCATCCCTTCCATCAAATTCAGGATATTTCAACCTTCAATCACCTCCAACCAACTACCAACCACAATCCCGAACTCCAACTCCAGGATATTCTTACAACCCCCAATCACCTCCAACCAACTACCCATCCCCATCACGTCCAAGAACTCCAGGATATTCTTCCTACCCACCATCACCTCCAACCAACTTCCCACCTTCATCACTTCCACCAACTCCAGGATATTTCAACCCTCAATCACCTCCAACCAACTACCCAACCCCATCCCGTCCAAGACCCCCACGATATCCTATCCATCCACAATTACCTCCAACCAACTTCCCACCTTCATACCTTCCAATAACTCCAGGACTTCCTTTCCATCCACAATCGCCTCCAACCAACTTCCCACCTTCATACCTTCCACCAACTCTGGGATATCCTTTCCACCAGCAACCGCCTCCAACCAACTTCCCAACCCCATCCATGTACCCAAATCCACGCGCCAATACCTATCAATAGATGTCACCAGTCCGTCGCAGTACTGTATCGGCGCCTGTATACATTAATGCGATTTCTAGGATTCCAAGTACTCTGTATTTTGTTCACAGCGTTACCATTTTCTAAAACAGGGAACCATTCTTAAAATAATTCTGTGCACATTTTATTTGTCATAAAGGCCATTTTTTAAGCTAAAGTATTCAGTAGAGGCCCAGTAGAACTTGTTTCGTTACAAGAACGAATTCTCATTTGAAACTGTCAAGTCTTATATCCCAAATTTATATATTCTGTAGAATTAATCCATTGTAACGCGGTCTTGCAACCAGACCGTTGTTTTTAATGCTTAAAAGTCACCTTCTAACGAACATTTATTAGCAGCGTAGGATGATTATTTTGTTATTGTAATCGTTGTAGATTCAACTGTAACGTAATTAGAGTATATTCGGATCCTTTTGAGTAAAACTTTAAGCATTAAAAAAATATTATTTTCGCTCTTAGAGCTCAAAGTATTTCGTTTCAGCTGCTACATTGCGATGATCATTAGTTCTAATAATTATTATAATTGTTTATCTGCTCTAGCATAATCACAGTTGCTCTTAACAAATGCTCAATGTAGAAAAATATAATAAAATATAATATGAATAAATAGATATAATTAAAGTATAGAGAGTAATAGATGGAAATATATGTAATTTAATATTAATAACTTTGGCCATGTCTGTCAGGAACCGTTTGTCTAAGTTTTCCTTTGTTCCTCGTCACATTTACTCTGTTAACCGCTTCTTGTGTAACTTCTTACTGACTTACTTACTTAGTTACTTACTTACTCTGTACAATAGTTAACGGTATTTTTACGTTTCTGGAATGATTTTTTGCAGATAAAAGATTTTGTATTGAATTTATTTAATATTATATTCAAATGAAGGCTTTATTTTACAAATGTAACTATAAGACTGATTTAAATTTGATTGAGTTATTGTTTCTTTCGTTCACTGGAACGACAACATTGACTTAGAATCTCCAATAGAACAAAGAAACAGAAATAAGTGAACTATTCTAAACTAATCCAATACAAACCAAACTAATTCCAATCCAATCAAATCCTATCCTGTCCTGTCCTGTCCTGTCCTGTCCTGTCCTGTCCTGTCCTGTCCTGTCCTGTCCTGTCCTGTCCTGTCCTGTCCTGTCCTGTCCTGTCCTGTCGTGTCCTATCCTATCCTATCCTATCCTATCCTATCCTATCCTATCCTATCCTATCCTATCCTAGCCTAGCCTATCCTATCCAATCCAATCCTATCCTAAACTTTACTGGCAGTACATTTCCGCTTTCACTGCTGGAATCCACCCAACTGTTCGAGGAAACCCGCCGCTGTCCTTACTCTGGTGGTGCCAGTCTAAAGCCCGGATAAAGCAGGAGGGCAACGCTATTCAACATCGTTAAACGGATACTATCTACCTAATTTTTAAAACGCAAAGTATAAAATATAAAGCATTTTCTGGTGTTTCAGACGCCTCCTTTAATGTTCTTAATCCGCCTATAACACCGACTTCCTTGCCTCACTTTCATCTTACAAAATGGAACTAGACATTAATATAGCGCCCTTATAAATGTCTACTCAAGGGCGCCTTCTGCGCTGTCCTCAACGAAGTTAAATGTCACTACGAACAAATATATTACATTGTTACAAAACAATCCACAATAAGCTAGAAGAGTCAGCAATAGCGGGCCCATGCACACACACGGGTCGCGGTAGTGTAGGGTTATGTTCGGTGCCTTGCAGCCGGAGGGTTGCGGGTTTGAATCCACCTCAAGCCGCCGCGTAGGTACCCTGGGCAAGTCCTTCACTCGCAATTGCTCATTCGCTTCGGCGTGAAACTCCGATTAAGTGTCCGCGCTGTAGTCGGGAGCGCCTCTGTGTAGAAATCTTGAAGGGGCGCTATAACAAGTGCTCATACATACATACATACATACATACATACATACATACATACATACATACATACATACATACATACATACATACATACATACATACATACATACATACACGAGGAACAAACTAACGGATTCCCGTCGACAGCTGACATATGGCATGGATATGGATGGTCAGTCTCCAAGTTGCGTCGATAAAGTAAAGCGACAGTGGAAACTGCTGTACGAAATACCAAGATCGTTCAGACACTTTAAAATGGATCAAAAATAGTGTACACATTAAGTCTGTATTATTGCAATCGAGAGGTAAAAACTGTTCAAACTAATTAAACACCTCTTTTAAGCGTAGTATAACAATTCGCCCTATTATAAGAAGCAAACGAGCGATTCTACATTTTTTAACATTTCTTAAAATCTCCACCACTGTTTGTTTTCTGACAGTGCCAGTCCCAAACCTGAATAAAGGAGGAGGGCGACGCGAATAGTCTTTGTTACCACACAGTGGTCATTAAACAGTAAACAAGGTCCTACATTTTATTCTGCTGTTTTCGTACTCGTTTGTAGTTCAAGATCAAAATGTGTTAGAAGGTGGAAATATCTCATAATAAGCTGAGTTTTACAGGATAGGTTTAGGAATATGAGGAGAATAACATACTAAAATTCCCCGAAAATCCTCTGGAACTCTTTCAGAAATCAAAGATGTCCAAAATGGCAGACATTTTCCAATGGCATTGGCATTAAAAGGGGAAATAGCTCAAAAGAAGTCGTCGACGCTTTCAGGATAGGTCTAAGAGTATGAGCAGAATAACATACTAAAAGTCCCCGACAGTCACTCTGGAGCTCTTTTAGAAATCCAAGATGGCGTCCAAAATGGCCGTCGTTTTCCATTGTTATCATAATTTTGCGACCTTAGAAGTTAGAATAGCAATGGGATTGTCCAAACATATGTTTTAAATCACAAAGAACAGTAGCGTCCAAAATTAAAGTAGCCAAAAGGAAGATGACAAAATGGTAATATAAATGCAAATTTTTTCACTTTAGTAGTTCTGTATCAGCGTTAATCTGAAAATCGTTGACATCTACTAATATCGGTGGAGTGTTGTTGCAGGTTTGCCCACTGCATTGAGTGCACATCGAGGTGCAAAATATTCCAAGTTCCTTGCAGCTACATGTGACGTTGCTACAGCCATCAGCTTCGCACCCACATCATACCATGTTGAGCAAAGTGTCAGGTACAACAGAGTTGTCTCTTTCCAATGGTGCAGAAGTTTCTTCCTGTTAGCGCCAACCCCTATCTGTTGGAAGAAGATTATTACCCATCCATTCTTGAACCGTTACAATAATTATAAGTGCGAAATAAATGCTGCTTTGCTGCAGCACTAGTTGGAGATAGACTTGCATGGTAACGTCAATTTTAGCAGATATCAACATACAAATGAGCGAAAAGCGAGTGACGAAATTATATATAAATAAACAATAATACGTTTTAATGGTGTCTAAACGGACCTTTATATTATTTCACGTAGTATTTTCGTTGTTTAGTGCCATCTTGTGGCTTCCGAGACCAAACTTACCCTGACTTAATGAAAACGTGAAGCTTATATCGGTTAGAGATGAAATACGAAACTATTAAAAATTAAAAGGATGTCTAACTTGATTTTTTGGAAGAAGATTATTACCCATCCATTTTTGAACAGTTAAATAAATGCTGGAGGAAAGTTGCTTTTCCGCAGCACTAGCTGGAGGTAGACTGCTTCTATTGCTTGTAAAGGTATCTTCAATGACAAAGGAGACACTGGAAATCACTTGATGTGTCTACATACTGTGACAGTTTGTGACACGGTGCCTTCAATCTATGGTTAGGGCAAGCGTAAAGTTTTCGACATCGTGCACAAGAAATGGGACTCTGACTTGCTGGATACCTTCACAAACAATAGCTATAGAAGCACACAAAGAGAGGCGAAAAGAGAGGGGGAACCTTAGTTCTTAAGCTTATGGTTGTCCCTCGCATGCGCTCCGCTACGGCCCACTCTAGGTGCTTTGCCCGTGTTGACCGATCAGCTTGGAACTCTCTTCCCCAATCTCTTCGCCTCGAGTTACAAGCCCTCTCTCCTTCCCAGTTCCGTAGACGTCTTACGACTTTCTTCTTCCCTGATTCAGGCACTGACGTAGGTCGAGAGCGCGGCTGATTTTGAGCGGCCCTATATAAATGTTCGATTAGAATTACAATTACAATTACAATTACAATTATGTAGGGCAGGAAATTAATTGTGAATCACTCGATGAAGATCTCCACATCGCATACAAACGGGCAATCGGTCGCAATTCCCTCAGTTCGACATTTCAGCTAGCAGGTGTTTAAAATTCATTCATTTATTCATTTAAGATATTTATATAGCGTCCCTTCAAGATTCCTATTCAGAGGCGCTCCCGACTACAGCGCGGACACCGAATCGGAGTTTCACGCCGAAGCGCATGAGCAATTGCGAGTGAAGGGCTTGTCCAGGGTCCCTACGCGGCGGCTTGAGGTGGATTCGAACCCACAACCCTCCGGCTGCAAGGCAACGAACATACCCCTACACCACCGCGCCCCAAATATTCAGTGTTTAGCGACATCTCGTGGCTGCCAGGGTCTTTAACGTCAACATTGCGTTACCTATACGATATAACTGATTTTAAAAGAAACATCCACCAGCAGGAGAGATTTACTTATTTATTTATTCATTAATTTAATAATTAATTTGCTTTGAAATGGTACGATGGATGAATTATAAAAAATGATGCGGCTTACTGCATGGTGACGTTGAGACTTCTGAAGTAGGTTCTCAGCGCTCGTATCTCTTCCGTTTCGCACCGTGCGCAGAGCGATGCACTGGCTTCCATGCGCAG
Source organism: Aporrectodea caliginosa (assembly GCA_020284085.1). Taxonomy (NCBI): domain Eukaryota; kingdom Metazoa; phylum Annelida; class Clitellata; order Crassiclitellata; family Lumbricidae; genus Aporrectodea; species Aporrectodea caliginosa. Next base: position 662,379 of record JACEVL010000245.1, on the reverse strand, counting down.
CTGGGAGTGCCATCCGCAGAAGAGAAGGAGCCTCAAGGAACGACCACGTGACATCATAACGTCTGAAGCAGAACGTCACTCATATGCCGCCGACAAAGATTAGTTTTGGCACAACCAATATAATTGGATTGGATCCACAGTTTAACGGCAGCTTATGGCAACACAGGCCGTTTCCGCCGACAAAGATTAGTTTGGGCATATTATATAATACGATACAACGTGACTACATATAGCATCGTTCAAACACGTTTTAAAGGTGTCGAACGACAACGGTTTAGAAAAATCCAGTGTTCCGAGACATCTCGTGGCTGCCAGGGTTTTTCACGATGACAGTACGTTACCTACGATATAACTCAATTAAATGCATGACTTGGTAAAATGAATTGTCAACTCCGAGAATCGAACTTCGGACACAACGTTTAATTGAAATCATACAGCCATCCTTCCATAAAGCCAACCGATTTGGCGTTGAATTCGTATTCGTATCTAATAATTAATAAAGCGCCTCTCGCAGAATAACTCGTCAGAGCCTGCTGTCAGCACGGAACCCCCTGGGAAAAGAAACGCCTTTAAAGAGCGAGAGACCTATGAGGGAAAACCAGTCATTAGTTTAGCCCGAGTCATTAGTTTAGCCCTTAGTGAGGTGAAGACCAATCCAAATTGAGGGACCCAACACAGCCCGGTGTTGGGTCAGAGCAGTCCTAGTCCTAGGAACAAAGAGATCAAGTCATCAGAAGAAGGCAAAGAGCCAGATCAGGATGCAGATAACGGCTTTAGCATATTATATAGTCTGAGAGGTATGTCGGGCACTGCTTAGCTGTCATGAATACTAAGCTTTTATACTACTACTACCACTAGTACTACTGCTACCGCTACCGCTACTGCTACCGCTACCGCTACCGCTACCGCTACCGCTACCGCTACTGCTACCGCTACCGCTACCGCTACCGCTACCGCTACCGCTACCGCTACTGCTGCTGCTGCTGCTGTTGCTGCTGCTGCTGCTGCTGCTGCTGCTGCTGCTGCTACTACTACTACTACTACTACTACTACTACTACTACTACTACTACGACTACTACTACTACTACTACTACTTCTACTTCTACTTCTACTACTACTACTACTACTACTAATAATAATAATAATAATAATAATAATAATAATAATAATAATAATAATAATAATAATAATAATAATAATTATAATAATAATAATAATAATAATAATAATAATAATAATAATATTAATAATAATCTTCGTTTATTGATTCAAGCTGACAAATTACACAGCATGATTACAATTCAGTATGAACGGATGATCACAAGTTATTACAGGAGTCGAATTTAACTCTATGACATCTACGTAAGGCGCCCATCTGTGTAAGGCGCCCATCTGTGTAAGGCGCCCATCTGTCCTACTGCTCATTACTAACGCTATTTGGCGAATAGAAGGCTGAGTCGACCTCTGGGAGGGTAGCGTGAAGCGATCCCGTATCCATGTTGATATCCGTTCTTCGTGCCGCAAAGTAACCATTCACCTCCCTCGAAAAAAGTTTAACACCAAAATATGTAACTATGACATCCAGAGATTTCTGAAATTCTCTTGATGAATTGGTAGAACGTGCAATAGATAGTTCAGAGGTCAGCGTGCCGGACAGTCAACCGAGAGGTTAGGGGTTCAAATCCCCGACATGGCAGAGAAAAGTGCCGAGATTTCTGCTCCCGTTGCGTTATAGTCTACTCAAGCAGTGTGACCACTCCTTGGGATTTTTCCCAAGATCTTGGGACTTTGGGGTCCGACTTGGGATCTGGGGATTTTGCATAGCAATCTTGGGATTTTTTCTTAGGTCTACAGACATGTTTTTACTGTACTTTTCAACAGTGGCAGATAATCAGATTAGAAAAAATTCGCTCTGAAAGACGTTTATTATTACTGTTACATATAAACAATGTCATCTTAATTTGTTAATTCAATGTTATGCTCTGGTTTTTTTTCTTTGCCAGTTCCTAGTTAGGCATTTTTGTGAATAATTGTGATTGTTTAAACGCATTTCGTATTCAGCACAACTTTTTCCTTTTCAGTAACTTGGGATTTTTTGTAAAACTTTGGCCAATATTGGGATTTATCTGGCAAGAGCTTGGGATTTCAGAAAATGGAGAGTGATCGCACCGTATTCAATGATAATGAGTGCATTGGGCATACACTGCCAATGGGATCATCCGTCCGCGAGGAGAGGAAAGGCCGGTCCCAGACATCCTGTAAATAGTCATACATAACTGGGTGCCCAGATTTCCATAAGTTGTATGACAAATGCAACCGTTAAAAGAGGTGTTGAGTCACCTTACTTAAAATACATTTATTTAACGACGCTGTCATATCGTCGATGATTGGCGTTGTTGAGTCACCACTGTTCGACTTTAATGTCTATAAAGAATTCTAGCATTAAAAGGTGTTTAAAGACTACTTTTTTCTATTTAAATGGATAACGATCTCAATCTACATTATGCTCGCTTGAAGTGACTGGGCGCAATGGAAGCCATTAAATGGGATTTTAGATCAATTTCGTTTTACTTGAAAGGTCAATAGGGTCATTCTGTGGAGTCTCTCAGCATGGAGGAAATTGGTAATCGTTGGATTAGAGATTTAGCGCGCTGTGACTGAGACCAAAATGTAAATCAAACGAGATAATTAGAAAAGATAACGATGCATGGAATTATAAATTGGGTAACATTGCCAAGTCAAATTAATCATCATCATCATCATCATCATCATCATCATCATCATCATCATCATCATCATCATCATCATCATCATCATCATCATCATCATCATCATCATCATCATCATCATCATCATCATCATCATCATCATCATCATCATCATCATCATCATCATCATCATCATCATCATCATCATCATCATCATCATCATCATCATCATCATCATCATCATCATCATCATCATCATCATCATCATCATCACTACATCTACTACTACTACCACCATCACCATCACTGTTATTGTCGGCGTCGCTGTTGTAATATGCCATACACTGCACGAAATAATTTCTGCCTACGTCAACGGCCTTTGTTGCCATAAGTCCTGTGTGGGGCGCGGTGGTATAGGGGTATGTTCGGTGCCTTGCAGCCGGATGGTTGCGGGTTCGAATCCACCTGAAGCCGCCGCGTAGGGACCCTGGGCAAGTTCTTCACTCGCAATTGTTGCGAAAATACAGCAAACCTGTTTCTGGCCGAATACCAACCGTCGAAAAAATTCAGACAACAACACTTTTCTTCGTGTTTCGAGCTTGAAGAGGACTGTTACATAAGCGATTGACTCTCTCTGTATATTTCGTGGAATCTAGGTCTATTAGGGGCCGTCCATAAATGACGTCACGCTATTTTGGCCGATTTTTGACCCCCTCCCTCATGTCACACTACGTCACAAAAAGTCACACCCCCCCTGAAAAATGACGTCACAAAGCTCTGACCCCTAAAACCAAATTTCCACTTGATAATAAAACATGTTTCAAATCCAATTTATTGTCATTGTAATAAGTATTTAAAAATCTGATGGTGAAAAATATTTAAATAGTTAGAAAATTATTAATAATGGTACATTAAAATAATCAAAAAAATTATGAAAATTTTAACACTCAAAATTATTGCTGCTATTTTAAACTTAAAATGTTGTTAATTGTTAAATTTAATTAGACAGACCTGATGTGACGTCACACTTCGCTGACCCCCCCCCATGTCACACATCGTCACAAATTTCCTCCCCCATCCCCCTAGGTGCGTGACATCATTTATGGACGGCCCCTTAGCTCATGACGCTGATTGTCTTAAATATATCGTTCATTGGTATATTTAAAAGGTGTCCAGCTTTGACACTTCTGTTGTATTTCGCATATTCCATGGTATTTTATGCGTTGTAAGGACTTTATCTTGTTATTTTTTAATTGTATTGAATTGTATACAAAAGTTTATTACAATTTCATTGCTATATTTACCCAGGCGTCTTGCAACTTGCTCACTCACTCACTCACTCGCTCGCTCGCACACTCACTCACTCACTCACTCGCTCGCACACTCACTCACTCACTCACTCACTCACTCACTCACTCACTCACTCACTCTCACTCACTCACTCACTCACTCACTCACTCACTCACTCACTCACTCACTCACTCACTCACTCACTCACTCACTCACTCACTCACTCACTCACTCACTCACTCACTCACTCACTCCTCACTCACTCACTCACTCACTCACTCACTCACTCACTCACTCACTCACTCACTCACTCACTCACTCACTCACTCACTCACTCACTCACTCACTCACTCACTCACTCACTCACTTATTCATTCACTAACTCACTCACTCACTCATTCATTCATTCACTAACTCACTCATTTACTAACTCACTCATTTACTAACTCAGTCACTCACTCACTCATTCGTTTACTAACTCACTCATTTACTAACTAACTCACTCACTCATTTACTAACTCACTCACTCACTGACTCATTTACTAACTCACTCATTTACTAACTCACTCACTCACTCACTCATTCGTTTACTAACTCACTCATTTACTAACCAACTCACTCACTCACTCATTTACTAACTCACTCATTCACTAACTCACTCACTTACTCATTTACTAACTCACTCATTTACTAACTCACTCATTTACTTATTCACTCACTCACTCATTTACTAACTCAATCATTTACTAACGCACTCACTTATTTACTAACTCACTCACTCACTGACTCATTTACTAACTCACTCATTTACTAACTCACTCACTCATTCATTTACTAACTCACTCATTTACTAACGCACTCACTCCTTTACTAACTCACTCAATCACTGACTCATTTACTAACTCACTCAATTACTAACTCACTCACTCACTCATTCATTTACTAACTCACTCATTTACTAACGCACTCACTCATTTACTAACTCACTCACTGACTCATTTACTAACTCACTCATTTACTAACTCACTCACTCACTCACTCACTCATTCGTTTACTAACTCACTCATTTACTAACTAACTCACCCACTCACTCATTTACTAACTCACTCATTCACTAACTCACTCACTCACTCATTTACTAACTCACTCATTTACTAACTCACTCATTTACTAACTCACTCATTTACTAACTCACTCATTTACTAACGCACTCACTCATTTACTTACTCACTCACTCACTCATTTACTAACTCAATCATTTACTAACTCACTCACTCATTCATTTACTAACTCACTCATTTACTAACGCACTCACTCATTTACTAACTCACTCATTTACTAACTCAGTCACTCACTCACTCATTCGTTTACTAACTCACTCATTTACTAACTAACTCACTCACTCATTTACTAACTCACTCACTCATTTACTAACTCACTCATTTACTAACTCACTCACTCATTTACTAACTCACTCATTTACTAACTAACTCATTTACTAACTCACTGAGTCACTCACTCATTTAGTAACTCGCTCACTCATTTGCTCTCTCACTCACTCATTTACTAACTCACTCATTTACTAAGTCACTCATTTACTAACTCACTCATTTATTAACTCACTCATTTACTAACTCACTCGTTTACTAACTCACTCACTCATTTACTAACTCGCTCACTCATCTGCTAACTCACTCACTCACTCACTCATTTACTAACTCACCCATTTACTAACTCACTCACTCACTCATTTACTAACTCACTCATTTACTAACTCACTCATTTACTAACTAACTCACTCATTTACTAACTCACTCATTTACTAACTAACTCATTAATAACTCACTCAGACACTCACTCATTTACTAACCCGCTCACTCATTTGCTAACTCAGTCTCTCACTCACTCATTTACTAACTCACTCATTTACTAAGTCACTCATTTACTAACTCACTCATTTACTAACTCACTCATTTACTAACTCACTCATTTACTAACTCACTCATTTACTAACGCACTCACTCATTTACTTACTCACTCACTCACTCATTTACTAACTCAATCATTTACTAACTCACTCACGCATTCATTTACTAATTCACTCACTTACTAACGCACTCACTCATTTACTAACTCACTCACTCACTGACTCATTTACTAACTCATTCATTTACTAACTCACTCACTCATTCGTTTACTAACTCACACATTTACTAACTAACTCACTCACTCATTTACTAACTCACTCATTTACTAACTCACTGATTTACTAACTCACTCACTCACTTACTAACTCACTCATTTACTAACTCACTCATTCATTTACTAACTCACTCAATTTTTAACGCACTCACTCATTTACTAACTCACTCACTCACTCACTCATTTACTAACTCACTCATTTACTAACTCACTCACTCATTCGTTTACTAACTCACTCATTTACTAACTAACTCACTCACTCATTTACTAACTCACTCATTTACTAACTCACTAATTTACTAACTCACTCACTCATTTACTAATTCACTCATTTACTAACTCACTCATTCATTTACTAACTCACTCATTTACTAACGCACTCACTCATTTACTAACTCACTCACTCATTTACTAACTCACTCACTCATTTACTAACTCACTCACTCATTTACTAACTCACTCATTTACTAACTCACTCATTCGTTTACTAACTCACTCATTTACTAACGCACTCACTCATTTACTAACGCACTCACTCATTTACTAACTCACTCATTCATTTACTAACTCACTCATTTACTAACGCGCTCACTCATTTACTAACTCACTCACTCACTGACTCATTTACTAACTCACTCATTTACTAACTAACTCATTCACTCATTTACTAACTCACTCATTTACTAACTCACTCACTCACTCATTTACTAACTCACTCATTTACTAACTCACTCATTTACTAACTCACTCACTCATTTACTAACTCACTCATTTACTAACGAACTCATTTACTAACTCACTGAGTCACTCACTCATTTACTAACTCGCTCACTCATTTGCTAACTCACTCTCTCACTCTCTCATTTACTAACTCACTCATTTACTAAGTCACTCATTTACTAACTCACTCATTTACTAACTCACTCATTTACTAACTCACTCATTTACTAACTCACTCACTCATTTACTAACTCGCTCACTCATCTGCTAACTCACTCACTCACTCACTCACTCACTCACTCACTCACTCACTCACTCACTCACTCACTCACTCACTCACTCACTCACTCACTCACTCACTCACTCACTCACTCACTCACTCACTCACTCACTCACTCATTTACTAACTCACTCATTTACTAACTCACTCACTCACTCATTTACTAACTCACTCATTTACTAACTCACTCATTTACTAACTCACTCACTCATTTACTAACTGACTCATTTACTAACTAACTCATTAATAACTCACTCAGTCACTCACTCATTTACTAACTTGCTCACTCATTTGCTAACTCAGTCTCTCACTCACTCATTTACTAACTCACTCATTTACTAAGTCACTCATTTACTAACTCACTCATTTACTAACTCACTCATTTACTAACTCACTCATTTACTAACTCACTCACTCATTTGCTAACTCACTCACTCACTCATTTACTAACTCACTCATTTACTAACTCACTCATTTACTAACTCACTCATTTACTAACTCACTCATTTACTAACTCGCTCACTCATTTGCTAACTCACTCACTCACTCACTCATTTACTAACTCACTCATTTACTAACTCACTCATTTACTAACTCACTCATTTACTAACTCACTCATTTACTAACTCACTCATTTACTAACTCACTCATTTACTAACTCACTCATTTACTAACTCACTCATTTACTAACTCACTCATTTGCTAACTCACTCACTCACTCACTCATTTACTAACTCACTCATTTACTCACTCAACTAACACTCATTTACTAACTCACTCATTTACTAACTCACTCATTTACTAACTCACTCACTCATTTGCTAACTCACTCACTCACTCACTCATTTACTAACTCACTCATTTACTAACTCACTCATTTACTAACTCACTTTTACTAACTCACTCATTTACTAACTCACTCATTTACTAACTCACTCATTTACTAACTCACTCATTTACTAACTCACTCATTTACTAACTCACTCATTTGCTAACTCACTCACTCACTCACTCATTTACTAACTCACTCATTTACTAACTCACTCATTTACTAACTCACTCATTTACTAACTCGCTCACTCATTTGCTAACTCACTCACTCACTCATTTACTAACTCACTCATTTACTAACTCACTCATTTACTAACTCACTCATTTACTAACTCACTCATTTACTAACTCACTCATTTACTAACTCACTCATTTACTAACTCACTCATTTACTAACTCACTCATTTACTAACTCACTCATTTACTAACTCACTCATTTGCTAACTCACTCACTCACTCACTCATTTACTAACTCACTCATTTACTAACTCAATCATTTACTAACTCACTCATTTACTAACTCACTCATTTACTAACTCGCTCACTCATTTGCTAACTCACTCACTCACTCACTCATTTACTAACTCAGTGAATAAATCAAATGTTCCATCACTCGCCGACTCTTACTCAGACACTCGGTTGCGAAACTGTTCAGTATAGCCAGACGCTATAGGTCGCCACCCGCATACAGCCGATTGAAACTGACTGACTGACTGACTGACTGACTGACTGACTGACTGACTGAATGACTGAGAATGACTGACTGAGTCACTATATAAATAACTGGCTGACTGACTTGTTGAATGAATGACTGACTGACTGACTGACTGAATGACTGACTGACTAAATGACTGACTGAATGACTGACTGACTGACTGAATGAATGACTGACTGATTGACTAACAGTATGACTAAATAAATGACTGGCTGACTGACTGACTGACTGGTTAACTGACTGACTGACAGCCAGACTGAATGACTGACTGAATGACTGACTGACATACTGACTGACTGAATGAATGACTGATTGATTGATTGACTGACAGTATGACTAAATAAATGACTGGGTGACTGACTGACTGACTGGCTAACTGACTGACTGACTGACTGACTGGCTAACTGACTGACTGACTGACTGGCTGGCTGGCTGACTGACTGACTGACTGACTGACTGACTGGCTTACTGACTGACTGGCTGACTGACTGACTGACTGACTGACTGACTGGCTAACTGACTGACTGACTGACTGACTGACTGGCTAACTGACTGACTGACTGACTGGCTGGCTGACTGACTGACTGACTGACTGACTGGCTGGCTGACTGACTGACTGGCTGACTGACTGACTGACTGACTGACTTACTGACTGGCTAACTGACTGACTGATTTATTGTAGATGTATTCATCACTGGCTCCCCATCCAGCAGCATATTCAGTTTAAGGACCTGACCTTACCTAATGTGCAATTGATTTGTTGGCTCTGCACAGTTTGAAAAGCAACAGATATTAAATTGTAACATTTGGGATTGTAGGCCATTGTAGAATGTAAAACAAAATGCGGTGCAATAAAGGATATATGGGTACTTACTTACTTACTTACAGTCGCAAAATCTCGAAGATACACAATAATATATATTATCATGACGTCATAAAAGTGACGTCAAAAAAGAAGCTTGCATGACATGGCAACTGTTACCTTCAGATCATACTGGCCTAACGGCGTTCATGAAGTCGCTTTAAAGTTCTGGAGCTATTGTAACTGACAACTGATTATTACAGGCGTTGGTCAACAGATGGCCTACGCAAATCGTTTTCCTGACATTTAAAAAGGTGTTTTAAATTGCAGAATGATCGACTGAATGGATCCACAGTTTAACGGCAGCTTATGACAAGATAGGCCTTTGCCGCCGACAAAGATTAGCTTTTGGCATATTACAGTTCTTGACTTAGCTGACCGACTGACTGAACAGATGGCCTACACAAATCGTTTTCTTAACATTAAAAAGGTGTTTTAAATATCAGAATGATCGACTTATTCAACAGACGGCCTACGAAAATCGTTTTCTTAACATTAAAAAAGGTGTTTTAAATTGCAGAATGATCGACTTATTGAAGAAATGGCCTACGAAAATCGTTTTCTTAACATTAAAAAAAGGTGTTTTAAATTGCAGATTGACCGACTGACTGTACAGTTGGCCTAGGTATGCAAATCGTTTTCCTAACATTAAAAAAGGTGTTTTAAATTGCAGATTGACCGACTGACTGTACAGTTGGCCTAGGGTATGCAAATCGTTTTACTAACATTAAAAAGGTGTTTTAAATTGCAGAATGACCGACTGGTTGAACAGATGGCCTACACAAATCGTTTTCCTAACATTAAAAAAGGTGTTTTAAATTGCAGAATGACCGACTGACTGTGGGGATGGGATCCACAGTTTAACGGCAGCTTATGACAACATAGGCCGTTTCCGCCGACAAAGATTAGTTTTTGGCATATTACAGCTCACCGACTGACTGTACAGTTGGCCTAGGTATGCAAATCGTTTTCCTAACATTAAAAAAGGTGTTTTAAATTGCAGAATGACCAATCGGTTGAACAGATGGCATAGGGGTATGCAAATCGTTTTCCTAACATTAAAAATGGTGTTTTAAATTGCACAATGACTGACTGTAAAGCTGGCATAGGTATGCAAATCGGTTTCCTAACATTAAAAAAGGTGTTTTAAATGGCAGATTGACCGACTGACTGTAAAGCTGGCATACGGTATGCAAATCGTTTTCCTAACATTAAAAAAGGTGTTTTAAATTGCAGATTGACCGACTGACTGTACAGTTGGCCTAGGGTATGCAAATCGTTTACCTAACATTAAAAAAGGTGTTTTAAATTGCAGAATGACCGACTGGTTGAACAGATGGCCTACACAAATCGTTTTCCTAACATTAAAAAGGTGTTTTAAATTGCAGATTGACCGACTGACTGTACAGTTGGCCTAGGGTATGCAAATCGTTTACCTAACATTAAAAAAGGTGTTTTAAATTGCAGAATGACCGACTGGTTGAACAGATGGCCTACACAAATCGTTTTCCTAACATTAAAAAAGGTGTTTTAAATTGCAGAATGACCGATCGGTTGAACAGATGGCATAGGGGCATGCAAATCGTTTTCCTATAACAATAAAAAAGGTGTTTTAAATTGCAGAATGACCGACTGGATGAACAGGTGGCATAGGGGTATGCAAATCGTTTTCCTAGCATTAAAAAAGGTGTTTTAAATTGCAGAATGACCGACTGACTTCACAGTTGGCCTAGGGTGTGCAAATCGTTTTCCTAACATTAAAAAAGGTGTTTTAAATTGCAGAATGACCGACTGACTGTACAGTTGGCCTAGGGTGTGCAAATCGTTTTCCTAACATTAAAAAAGGTGTTTTAAATTGCAGATTGACCGACTGACTGTACAGTTGGCCTAGGTATGCAAATCGTTTTCCTAACATTAAAAAAGGTGTTTTGAATTTGCAGAATGACCGATCGGTTGAACAGATGGCATAGGGGTATGCAAATCGTTTTCCTAACATTAAAAATGGTGTTTTAAATTGCACAATGACTGACTGTAAAGCTGGCATAGGTATGCAAATCGGTTTCCTAACATTAAAAAAGGTGTTTTAAATTGCAGAATGACCGACTGGTTGAACAGATGGCCTACACAAATCGTTTTCCTAACATTTAAAAAGTGTAAATGGTAGTTTGACCGACTGACTGTACAGTTGGCATAGGGGTATGCAAATCGTTTTCCTAACATTAAAAAAGGTGTTTTAAATTGCAGAATGACCGACTGACTGTACAGTTGGCATAGGGGTATGCAAATCGTTTTACTAACATTAAAAAAGGTGTTTTAAATTGCAGAATGACCGACCGGTTGAACAGATGGCCTACACAAATCGTTTTCCTAACATTAAAAAGGTGTTTTAAATTGCAGAATGACCGACTGGTTGAACAGATGGCCTACACAAATCGTTTTCCTAACATTAAAAAAGGTGTTTTAAATAGTAGTTTGACCGACTGACTGTACATGCTTGTTAACTGTTTAACGACCACTGTGTGGTAACAGAGACCATTAGCGTCGCCCTCCTCCTTTATCCAGGCTTGGGACTGGCACTGTCAGAAAGCGAACAGTGGCGGAGTTAACTGACTGTACAGCTGGCATTCTTCTTCTTCTTCTTTTCAACCGTCCTCGATACGAGGGTTGGTCGCATTGTAGACGATTCTTCTCCATCCTCTCCTGTCCTCGGTTTCTCGCAGCAACCTTTCCGTTGATAATTCCAACCATTCGCCCACATTGTCCATCCACCTCTTCCTTGGTTTCCCTCTTGCTCTTGCTCCCGGTACCGTTCCTTGCATAATTTCTTTCTCTAGACATTCACCTTGTTTTCTCATTATGTGCCCAAAGTAAGACATCTTTCTTCTTTTGATTGATTCCAGTAAATTCCTTTCCACTCCCGCCGTCTCTAACACCCATTCATTTGTTTTCTTCTCTATCTATGATATACCCAGTATTGTTCGTATGCATTTCATTTCAAATGCTTTTGTTCTCTCCTCATCCCTCTTTTTGATTGTCCAGCTCTCGCAGCCATACATCATCACTGGCCAAATAAGTGTCCTCATTAATTTAATCTTTGTGTTAATTTTTATCCATCTAGTTTAACTTGCGGGAATCTTGCTTGCTTGCTTGCTTGCTTGCTTGCTTGATTGATTGATTGAGCCACAGGCTAAAAAGTCAAATCTTGCGACGACTAGTTCGATCACTTACAATCATTCAATCGTCGTGAAACTTGGCATATAGACTCGCCCTCGCACACACTTCATTCTATCAAAATTTCAGCTCCCCAAAAAGGCTAGCTTATAGAATCGGGGACTCAACTTTTCGAATCGGGGAATCCCCTTTTCCGAAACGCAGCGTTGTGATTGGCCAGCGTTGTGATTGGCCGCAGTCGTAAAATGAACGCGGACTATATATTTGTAGAGGTAACTGCTTCATAAGACGCATTATAGGATACTAGATGGATATAGTAAAAAACTTTGTTTTTACGGGCTGTATTTTATTATGTTATGGCTTTTCCACAGTTTCATCAGATCTACTCCTATTCCAAGTCCTCTTGCAGTTCTTATTCTTATCTCCCTGCTGCAATCCACGTCTTCTGTTATGAGTGATCCTAAGTACACGAAGGTTTCCACTTGTTCAATCATACTGTCTTGTACTTTGATGTTGCATTGATTCCCATTTAGTACCATACACTTTGTTTTACCTATATGTTGATTTCTAAGCCCTTTTTTCGCCCTTCCCTGTCCAATCGAGTCACCAGATCTTGTAGTTCCATTTCTGTGCTTGCCATTAACACTATGTCATCTGCATATCGTAGATTTGTTATCCTTCTTCCTCCAACTTGAATGCCTCCTTTGTATCCTCTCAGTGCCTCTCTCATGACCATCTCTGAAAGTAGCCTATGTTGAACAATGTTGGTGAGATCACACATCCCTGTCTGACTCCCCTTTTAATTTTAAACTCGCTTGACAGTATCCCGGCAATTTTTACCTTTGCCGTCTGTTTCCTATACAGTTCTGTTATCAGGTTGATAATGTGTGATGGGTACCCCATTTCAACCATCGACAGCCATAGTTGCTCATGTGATACACAATCAAAAGCCTTTTTGAAATCGACAAAGCACATGTACAGCTGGCATAGGGGTATGCAAATCGTTTTCCTAACATTAAAAAGGTGTTTTAAATTGCAGAAGGACCGACTGGTTGAACAGATGGCCTACACAAATCGTTTTCCTAATATTAAAAAAGGTGTTTTAAATTGTAGATTGACCGACTGACTGTAGGGTATGCAAATCGTTTTCCTAACATTAAAAAAGGTGTTTTAAATTGTAGATTGACCGACTGACTGTAGGGTATGCAAATCGTTTTCCTAATATTAAAATAGGTGTTTTAAATTGTAGATTGACCGACTGACTGTAGGGTATGCAAATCGTTTTCCTAACATTAAAAAAGGTGTTTTAAATTGTAGATTGGCCGACTGACTGTAGGGTATGCAAATCGTTTTCCTAATATTAAAAAAGTGTTTTAAATTACAGAATGACCGACTGACTGAACAGATGGCCTACGCAAATCGTTTTCCTAACATTAAAAAGGTGTTTTAAATTACATATTGACCGACTGACTAAACAGATGACCTACGCAAATCGTATTCCTAACATTAAAAAAGGTGTTTTAAATTGCAGATTGACCGACTGGTTGAACAGATGGCCTACGCAAATCGTTTTCCTGACATTAAAAAGGTGTTTTAAAATTGAGATTGATTGACCGATTGACTGAATGAGACTGACTGACTGAATGACCCATGCAACGACCGACTGACTGACTGACTGACTGATTGACTAACTAACTGACCTGCCGTCTAAATTACTGAATGACCGACTGATTGACTGACTGAGTGACTGACTTATTTTAGGTGTCATCAGCTGCTGTCATATAGCTGCCTTTACGCGACATGCTTTCACTGGCTCCCCATCCAGCAGCGTATTCTGTTTAAGACTCTTATGTGTAATTTTCTCGTCGGCTCTTCTCCATGATGAACCTATGCAAGATTTCTTTCTGGATTGTTGTGGAGAGGATCGGAACTATTGATATTGGTCTAAAATCGACTGGCAATGTTGGCTGGGCAACCTTGACGACTGGTTTGATGACAGCAATTTTCAATTGTGCAGGGACATGGGAGTGAGACAGTGAAGGGTTGACAACGTCGGCCAGGACTGCTGCCTACAGTAGACGGCGGCAGCTAGCTAGCTTTTTGAACCAAGAGGGGATCTTATCGGCCCCCTCCGCTATTTGACATAGCCAGTCAAGTAGATGAAAAATTCGCATACAGTATGTGAATTTGCGCTGTAGAATTCCTCAGACTATCATTGTTAGAATCGCTATAGAATAATTATTCCTCAGACCATAATAATTGTTATTATTGCTATACATTGTGACGTCACAATAGACTACGAAAATAGATATTACGTCATTCAGCAGCGGCACAGTTGTGCGACATCTGTCGGCCAGTGAGCGACGCTATCGCAATGGTCTTGTGGATAAGGTAGCACCGCTAGCACCTATTTCCAGATGAACTCCGGCAGTCTTAGAGACCTAATGGTAGGCTCTGAGACAGCGGCGTCAGTCATTTGTCTGATCAATAACTTACAATCGAATGTGGACAAGATAAGGTCATAGGGTCATCGTACGTTGGTCTAAAAGCCATCGTCGATGACCTTGTGCTAATGTAGGGATAATTATGATTATACTTCGATAGCTAGTTAATTAATTAACGAAGCACTCGTGGTCTGTCATGTCTATCAAATGCACGAAAATCACGGATAAACACAGTTTCTTTTAAAAACAACAGCTGTACGCCTATTCGAGTAATCAAATTCTTCAGGATTTTAGAAGCTTCATATAAGACCATTGTGTCTGTTAAGGTTAGAGTTTGCAATTAGAATATATATAGAGAGGCTAGGTTTAAGGTTTACGTTAGATCTAGGTGATAGAGTTAAAGTTTAGAGTTGAGGTTAGACGTTAGATATTATTGCTAGCGTTAGAGTTAGCAACGGTTAACTAGTTTAAGTTGAGTTTAGTTTAATAAAGCTTAAAATCCTTAAGTCCAAATGAGGGTCACCTTCGTGGAGCATACATAGGTGCACAATGAGAGGCTTACCATTGGCATATTACAGTGCAGCTGTTGAATCAGAAAGGAACTCAAAAACTTATCATAGCACCTGAAATGACGATTGCATTTAAACCTCCCATACTATCGGTCTTTCGATTATAGATACTTCTCTTCCAATTCTTTAAACCTTTCTCAGCGAAAAAATGAATAATGAAATAATGAAATAATGTTGGAAAATGAATGAGTGCCAGAACTAATAAAATAACTAGTCACTCATTCACTCTCACTCAGCCGCTCGCTCACTCGCTCACTCGAGAAATCACTCGTTCATTCACACTCTCGCACTCATTCATTCCTTTGTACGTTACGTTAATTCAATCAATCAATGATTCATTCAATCATTCGTCCCTTTGATCATGTTTACCTGAAATTAAATCAGTTTCATCATTAACCCGCTTGTTTACTTTTAGTTTATTTACTTCGTTTTCCCCAACGCTATTATTATAATTGTCATTCTCTCCATTATCTTAATTAATTATCATCAAGGCAATAATAATTTTTCTTATTACTGTTATTATTATAATAAATATAATAATAATAATAATAATAATAATAATGATGATGATGATGATGATGATGATGATGATGATGATGATGATGATGATGATGATGATGATGATGATGATGATGATGATGATACTACTACTGCTACTAATACTACTACTACTACTGCTGCTACTACTACTACTACTACTACTACTACTACTACTACTACTACTACTACTACTACTACTACTACTACTACTACTACTACTACTACTACTACTACTACTACTACTACTACTACTACTACTACTACTACTACTACTACTACTACTACTACTACTACTACTACTACTGCGAGAGGTACCAAGTTCAAATTCCGTAGGGCGGACAGGCTTTGTAGGCTGCTAATATCGCCGTGTATTGCAGGTTGTCTGCTCTGTTAGTAGTTAAGATTTATGTCTTCTGTCATTTAATTGTGTTCTTATCAATTGTTTCAATTGCATAACATGTAAATGTACAGCGCAGTGCGTTTGTCAGGCGCTTCAATAAAGAAAAGATTAATAATAATAACAATAGTAGTACTAATTATTGTTATTATTGTTGTTGTTGTTATTATTATTATTATATTATTATTATTATTATTATTATTATTATTATTATTATTATTATTATTATTATTATTATTATTATTATTATTATTATTATTATTATTATTATTATTATTATTATTATTATTATTATTATTATTATTATTATTATTATTATTATTATTATTATTATTATTATTATTATTATTATTATTACAATATTTATTCTCTCCATCAATCAACATCAATACATCAAAAGACAAGGATGCAGTAGCTGTCGTCTAAAAATTAACGTCATAAATGCCGTTAGTGTCACATCTCCCTTAGGTCTGGCTCCGCTAAAGTGCCGCGGAAAGCCACCGAGTTGTACCGCTGGACAGTAATAGAAAGACGCTGCAGCAAGAAGCAGGTATCTCTGGTGTCTCCTGTGGACAGCGTCAGACTACGACCTAGATCTGATATAAAGTTTTGGCAAGTGGTGTTAATTGGACCTAAGGTCTCGAGAGCT